>JBBMKA010000001.1:6588537-6630533 GCA_037833695.1 Sechiopsis laciniata
TCTTTTTCTACCAAAAATAACTTTCTCTTTGTCATTTGAATCTAATTTCATCTAAAAAAGAGATTTTGTCAACAAGAACAGTAACTCAATAACATTAAAGTATTTCTATGATAAAAAAGTTATAAGTTCGAATTCTTCCTTTGTAGTTAACTAAAAAAAACTAAAAAAGAGACATTTTCTTGACCTTTTGTATCTTCTTTTAATAAATATTTCTTTGAAACCAAATTTCGTATACTAACCAACTTACAACCTCAAACAATCATCCTTCTCGATAGAGGCAAGGTTAGGGGTAGATTCCTTCTCCAAAAAAATCGATCCCCTCTTCTAAAAAGAGAGAGGCCGACCAACAAAAATTACTTTGGATAGATAGACGAGTGTTTAGGGAGAAGATATGCGGCAACATTACCTTTTCTACTACAATGGAAAAAGAAAATTTTCCCCAAACTAGGAAATTAACTCAAAAATATCAATTTAAACATAGTTAAATTTAATGGGATCTTGGAAACCTTCTCCGATGTCTTTGATAACTAAAATTGCATCAGAGTTCATCGAGTTTTGAGATAGGTCAGTAAACGAGACCACCAAGTATTTAAGACCTTATCTAATCGCCAAATCTTCCAACACTTTAATCGACGAACTTTTTCCCCAACGATTTGGACCCAACCATCACTAGTCTATTGAGCGTCATTAACAATCCGCCAATACCTTCTCTCGACCCAACCTCTCAAGCCAAGCTGCATCTACATTCATCTTCCTGCACCTCTCTAATGGCTGAACGAATCCACCCCTTATGGCGAGCTAATCGAGCAACAACCTCGATCTGAGGTGGACCAACATCAATCAAAGTAAGAAAGTATAAATAGATAGCAAAAAGGGAGCTAGGAAATGAAGATTACATAACTTTTTTTTTCTTTTAAAATAAAAGCCGATTACATAACTCTTCATCACTCTAGAATAAATTGTTAAACCCCAAGAAATCCTTGGATAAAAAAAACTAGTCATAGTTTGAAACTAAAAAAAAAAAAACTTTCACATTCTAGATCAATGTTGAAGACCAAAACCTTTTTGATACCTCGTTTAATCAGCAATGAATTCTCACTTTCTCTCTACTTTTCTTCTTAGAAAAATCTGCAACGAATTCTCTTGTTCACAGACAAAAGAGTGATCAAACCTCAACAAAGGCAAAAACTTGACGATATTTCAAATGGATGCATTGAATTATATACGTTTTCAACACGAGCATAACGAGAGGCGAAAGAAACGTCCTTATAATCTATAACAAAGTTGTAATATAAATCACATAAAAGACAAATCATTGCGTATGAATATGGTACAGTCCTTGAGGCTCGGTCCTCTTCGTCGGCGTTGAAAAAAGTATTTTCCCCCTTTGACGTGCCGTGCTATATTTCTGCAATTCCTTGCTTGTTCTTAGCTTTCATCACCTCCCCAAGTTTCCAATTCTTTCAACTGATTTATGGGTTGTTTCCTTTGAGAATTTGGATTGAGATTTCTAGTGGGGTTTTTTTTTTTTTTACAATTTCTGCTTCTACGATTTGAACTTTTCAGACCCTTTTGATCGAAATGCCAGCGACCCCATCTTCCAATTTGTTCCATCAAACATCGGTGTTTGATTGCCATAAACAAACCCATGTTCATGGTTGCGCCAATTTCATCAATCCGGCTTCGGTTTCTTCTTCCACTTGTTCGTTGAGTGTTTTAACGAGTACCCATTTGTCTACACATCGAGTTAAAGGTTACCCAAATCTTCTCTCATCATGTTCCTCTTCATTTGTGAGGAACAGCTTCATCAATGGCAAAATCCGGCGGAAGAGGCGATTTAGGGCTCCGGTCATTTCTGCCATTTTTGAGCGGTTCACCGAACGAGCGATTAAGGCTGTGATCTTCTCGCAGAGAGAGGCTAAGGCCCTTTCGAAGGATTTGGTTTTCACCCAACATCTTCTTTTGGGGTTGATTGCTGAGGAAGAGTTTAATCAATCTGCTGGCGGGTATTTGGATTCGGGTTTAACGCTCGATGTGGCTCGTGAGGTTGTTCGTGGGATTTGGCATAAGAAAGAGGCGAAAGGCGATGAGGGTAGTGTTCAGAGTGCGGCTGTTACTCCTCATGTTCCTTTTGCTATCAGTACTAAACGGGTGTTTGATTCAGCTGTTGAGTATTCCAAGCAAATGGGTCATCATTTCATTGGACCTGAACACCTTTCTATTGCTTTGCTTGGTGCTGATGATGATGGAAGCATTCAGTTGATTTTGAGGAGGTATTCATATTTACATCCTATTGGCTAGTTTGTTGACATATGGCACTACAATATTTGGATGTCAAGGAAACCCGTAAGAAATTAATTCTTATCCAGGTGACCACCATGAATTGAACCTATCACCTCTCAAGTTAATTAAGCTGTCTCTTCTTGACAATTAGCCACTCCATGATTGTTGCATAACCATCCTATTGATCAAAATCACTTTGAAACATGTTTTTAATTATTCAAAATCAATATTTGTAATATGAAAATGGTGTTTAAACGTATTAAAGTAAACATTAAATTGATTTTGAATGATCAAAGGCATGTTTTGGAGTTTTTTTTTTTTAATAGGAAACGAAAACATTTTCATGATTAAATGAAAGTTTTACAAGATTTTGGGCCAGGTTCTAAGCCAAGTTAAATACAAATTTCAACTATCTGGAAGTTGAACCACCAACTTATAGTCCTAATAGGAAAGCCTTGTGTATCCGAAGGATTATCTCATTATTGGCTACACATTCGGGAGAAAGAACTCGCATATGACAAAAGTGATGTTGACCATTTTAAAATCACTTTCAAACATGCCTTTAGACATATGTAACTGCTACTGAATAGTCTGTTACCTTGAAATGATTTCAGCTTAGGGGTAAATGTTACTCAGTTGGTAGATGCAGCAATATCCAGGCTTAAAGGGGAGCTTGCCAAAGATGGTAGAGAGCCATCTAGTGCATTGCAATGGATGCCTAAAAAATCCACTTCTAGAAAAGCTCTTCGTATGAACCCCTCTCAAAAGGAAAAAGGTAATAGCTTATGATGTTGATCATATTTGTGTCTTAGTTTTTGTTTTGAATCCGAACAATGGAAAAGAGGTGTTCAATATTTTTTATATTGCATCAGAGGATAGTGCTTTGGCTCGATTCTGTGTGGACCTTACTGCTCGTGCTAGTGAAGGATTCATTGACCCTATTTTTGGTCGAGATTCTGAAGTTGAACGGGTTGTGGAGATACTTTGTCGCAGAACAAAAAATAACCCCATTCTTATTGGGGAGAGTGGAGTAGGAAAGACAGCAATTGCTGAAGGGTTGGCTCTCAGTATTGCTCAGGCAGATGCTCCATTCGTACTCTTGGTATGATTTCTAATTTCTGCTTGCTTCCCTTTCCGACATTTACACTAAGCCTTGATCTGGTTTGATGCTTGTATTTTTGCAGCTATGACATTATTTAGGAGTAGATAGAATGTCTTCTTCCAGTCTTGAATATTGAAATTAGGTTTAGAATATAAATCTGAGTGACGGAGCAATGGAGGAGTCATGTTATCTCTTTCTTTGCTTGTTCACTGCGGTCTTGTTTTTTTTTTTTTTGAAAAGTCTATTTTGTGTTTTTTGAGGCAAGGCAAGGTTTAGAATGTCCAGCATCTATTCTAGGTTCCCGGTTAAGCTGAATGGGAAAACCAAGGTTCTAAAGTTTTTTACCCCACACCATAAAATTGAACATCTCTTTTTGATAGGGAAACAACACTTTTTTTACTGGATCAAATGAAACCATAGGGGAGATTAGGTGTGTCCAAACAAACAACTTACAAGTTACAAATGAGGATTCCAGTTGGAAAAAATCAGGAAAACATCATACTTACAGAAGCTTCTGGACAAAGTACTCCATGTAGAAAGGAATTTCTAAGTTTTGTTTGTATAATTCTAAGTGATTTTTCATATGCAATTCTCAGATGGTTTGTATCCTCTATTACTTATGTGATTTATTTCTTTATCTTATCGAAACAACATATGAAATTTTTACGTATTAAACACATTAGGAACCACATTTTTTCTCCACAGAATAAAAGTGTAATGTCCTTGGATATTGGACTACTGATGTCCGGTGCGAAGGAAAGGGGAGAATTGGAGGCACGTGTTACTGCACTAATTAACGAGATAACAGAATCAGGTTGAGGCTTGTTGTAAATATTGAATTTTGTCTTCTTTTTAATTATTTTTTCAAAAACCTAGATAAACATGAAAGAATACAAAAGATTTACAAAAAGGCAACCCAACAAAAGAAGTGAACCCAGAACTTACAAATTGAAAATTAACCTAGTCTTAATCTTACACATCAGTGTTACGGCTGGCTTGCAGGAAATATTATCCTTTTTATCGATGAAGTCCATTCACTTGCCGAGCTTGGCGCATCTGGAGGTGGTAAAGGGTCTGGTCTCAACTTGGCTAATTTATTGAAACCGTCACTTGGGAGAGGAAAACTGCAGGTATCTTCACTAATATTATGAATGCAATTTTTAACGTTTATCTTGTATTATTACCTAATGATTATGTGAACTATGCTTAGCTTTTATTGCTTGGAAAAAGTGTATTTTATGTTATAATATTAGTTTTGACATAACACACTCATATGGTCGTTTGTGCTTTGCCATATTTAATATTATGATCCAGTAGTACCAGTATTTGCATGTGTCTTGAGCCGATCAAGAATCATATGACTGTCCTTTCCGTGTATGTGCTTTTCCTATTGTCACTCGCGGTCATTTTTGTTACATTACTATTTTTTTGCTTGCAGTGTATTGCTTCCACCACAATTGGTGAATACACAAAACAATTTGAGAAGGATAAAGCATTAGCGCGACGATTCCAGCCTGTACTGATTGAAGAGCCTAGCCAGGTAATTTAACTATTCCTTAATTGTATGTTATGCACAAACCATACATTTTTCAATGTATTCGACAACATGGGGATTACCAATCTTTGATCCGATCCCAATTTCATTTTTATTGGACCAAATACACGTTTGAGTTTCATGGATTTTAATACCATGTTGAATTATCAATCAACTCTAAAGCTTAAATTGCACGATGTTAATTTTGAATATAGGAGAATGCAGTGAGAATGTTGCTGAGCATTCGTGAGAAATATGAGGCTCACCACAACTGCAGGTTTACACTTGAAGCGATAAATGCGGCTGTTTATCTGTCTGCAAGATACATAAGTGACAGGTATCTTCCGGATAAGGCAATCGATCTCATTGATGAAGCAGGTAGCAGAGCTCGTATGGAAACCTTCAAGAATAGAAAAGAATTGCAGACTTCTATACTCTCAAAATCACCAGATGATTATTGGCAAGAAATTAAGGCTGTTCAGGCTATGCATGAAATGGTATTGTATTTCCATATTTGATTAGTTTGCCCCACCATGAGATCGTTATTTTTTAACATCCATGACTGTTCGGGCCAGCTTACGTGCACCTCGATTATTGTCATGAGACATACCGTCTAACCCTACAACATTTGGATGTCAAGAAAACTTATAGAAAATTAATTCCTTGGTAGGTAGCCACCATGAATTGAATCTATCACCTCTTAGTTATTTAAGACCGTCTTGACCACTAGTCCACTCCACCTGAGATCGTTATTGATATCACTTCTCTTTTTTCTGCTATGAACAGAACGTGGCCAATGAACTCAAAGATGGGGTACAAAGCTTGGATGCTTCTGGGAATAACTTGGAGTCCACTTTTTCTTCAATTTCAGATAATTATGAGTATGCAATTCCAAAAAATGTGCCAAGCTCAGCAAGATTTTTTTTAAAGAGAATTAATTTGTTAAGTTATTTGTTCCAGACCTGTGGTGGTGGGACCAGATGATATAGCAGCAGTTACTTCCCTTTGGTCAGGCATCCCTGTTCAGCAGCTAACCATTGATGAGAGCATTCTTCTGATGGGTCTTGATGAACAGCTCAAAAAACGAGTTATTGGGCAAGAGGAGGCTGTTTCTGCAATTGCTCGAGCTGTTAAGCGTTCTCGTGTTGGACTTAAGGATCCCGACAGACCAATAGCAGTCCTACTTTTTTGTGGCCCTACTGGAGTTGGCAAGACTGAACTAACAAAAGTTCTGGCAAGGTGCTACTTTGGATCGGTAATACCTTTATTATTATTATTAATAGCCATTTGGTTTTTGAAAATTAAATCTATAACCAAGAAGTCATGAGTTTGAATTTCCAAAAACACCACCCTCTTAAGGAATCATACCCTCAACCACAAGGTCATCAAATCCCTACGCCAACGTGTTATTGAACTCGAACCCTCTTAATTTTGTCCTCTACTGTATATTGTGTGGCTTTTTGCCTGCAGAGTTTGAGCTAGCCTTTGAATGTTACTTACAACATCTATTTAGCATATGGACACTAACCATATCATTAGTACAGGAAGGAGCTATGCTGAGATTGGACATGAGTGAATATATGGAGCGGCATTCTGTGAGTAAACTAATTGGATCGCCTCCAGGATATATCGGCTATGGAGACGGAGGAACGTTAACGGAAGCAATTAGAAGGAAACCGTTTACAGTCGTATTGCTTGACGAGATTGAGAAAGCTCATCCAGATGTTTTCAACATTGTCCTCCAGTTGTTTGAAGATGGACACCTTACAGATTCTCAGGTTTGTGCCCATTGTACTTCAAGATTGGTGCTGTGGTTTTTAAGAAACATGAGTTGAAAAGGACACTTTTTCAGTTCCCTCAATTGCAAAGTGTTCTTCTGTCTTATATTTCAAATTGGGACCGACAGGGACGAAGAGTATCATTTAAGAATGCATTGATAGTGATGACATCAAACATTGGTTCGACTTCAATCGTAAAGGGTCGACACAGCACCATTGGTTTCTTTACTGCAGAAGAGGACTCCTCAACTTCGTATGCAGGGTTGAAATCTCTTGTGACCGAGGAACTCAAGGGGTACTTTCGTCCAGAGTTGCTGAACCGGATAGATGAGATCGTCGTGTTCCAACCCCTCCAAAAGACTCAGGTTGGTCTGGTTTTTACTCTTTTTATTCAAGAAAACTAGCTAGTTTAATGAGATTCACCTAATAAACTTTTAAGTGCAAACTTAAGGTCCCGCTGGATAGCCGTTTAGTTTTTGAAAATTAAGTCAATAAATATTACTTCCTACCTCATGTTGTCTTACCTTGTTATCTCATTTTTAGTTTCTATATGTATTTTAACAGCTAAGTTTTGAAAGAAAAAAAAAAATAGTATTTTTTGAAAAACTTATTTTTGGAATTTGGACAAGAATTCAAAATGTATACTTTTGAAAAATTGATACCCGTAAGTTACTGCAATTTACCTTCCATTGATTTTTATACAAGTTAACATTTCCCTCTCACGTTCTTTGAAAGTTTTCCCAAAAGCTTCACCATTTCTTTAAATGTGTTTGCAATGATTTTTCAATACAATTTACATTGAGATCTAAAATTGAAACATGAATCAAAACCTAGCATATTTGAAACCCAAAGTTATATCAAAATTCAAGATCGAGTGATGACCTTGACATCTATGAATGATTGGGTCAGGTTATGCACATTTTGACTATTCTCACATGACATACAATTTGATCTTACAACATTTAGATGTTAAGAAAACTCATAGGAAATTGTTTCCTAGGTCGGTATCCACCATCAAATCCAGAATTTCTTGGATTACGAGGACCACTTTAACCATAACGTTGTATTTTAACCTTTAACTAACACATTATGACCTAAATTATTCATTTTGAACGTCTTATTATCACACTGATTGCGTTTCCATACGATTGGTTTGCATTTTTCATATCAGATGCTTGAGATCTTGAACCTGATGCTTCAAGAAGTAAAGGACAGGCTCATGTCGCTCGGTATCGGTCTAGAATTATCGGAACGGGTAATGGATCTGATATGTCAAGTAGGGTATGACAAAGCTTATGGTGCTAGACCTCTTAGGAGGGCAGTTACCATGATAGTTGAAGATCCTTTAAGTGAGGCATATCTTTATGGAGATCCAAAGCCTGGTGATACTTTTGTTGTTGACTTGGACTCTACTGGGAATCCCTTTGTCAAAAACCAATCTAGTACTGTGTTTGATGTAGAAAAAGAACATAGTAACTAAGTTTACCAAAGATTTAGAAAAAAAAAATAATGGTATAATTGTGTATATTTACTGTATAGTTATGTCGATTTTTCGACAAATATTCTTTCAAGCATGTTTATATATTTGACAAACAATAATGTATTTTTTTGGTCAAATATAGCAAATAACAGCAACTTTATAGCATTTTTATGGTTCTAATTTGTATGATGGGAGAAAGAAAAAAAGATTTTGGGAGGAATGTTTGGATTGACCTTGTGCACCATGTGTCATATTTTGTAGATATTTATGTTATTTCTGTCATAAATAAATCTTGATCGACGAATGTCAAAGTGATGTAAAGTTTTAATTGATACTTTTATGGTTAAGAAGAAGCCTTTTCCATATATATATGTATATATATATATTACCTATGAATTTCCTTAAGATATGTGACAATAGTTGAGATAATATTATATCTTTAAACTAGACATTTTAAATTTATAGATTTATTAGACTAAAAAAATGTGTAGAGATCTATTTGACACATTTAAATTTGTGATTGTGGTGCAAAAGATTGTGATAAATGGTGTTTGCGGTGAAACGACGACTTGAGTTTGTGCTAACATGCCGACTATTATAATCGGTGGGGTCAAAATGGATTGAGTTACAATATTTCAATCCTTGTTTGCATGAATAGCTCCCTTAGGGCCCAAACACACATTTTCTCAAATAAGATGTTCTTTTTTTGTAACTGAAAAATCGGAGTATCACTTCATTATATTTGGGGCACCTGCGCCCATGTCCAAGGTTGGGACCCGAGTGACAACAAGAGTTTGTATTTGAAACCTTAAAAGAAGCAATACATCGAAAGCCCCAAGTCTCAACCAACGAAACTCCTCCTCAGGGACCAAACAAGGTGTTATTAGTCCAACCATTTCAATTATTCACTTTCTCTTCTCCCTATCCAAGCATGTCCTTAAATATTTTATTCTTTATAAGGCCCTTATTTGGTTGGAAACTTTTCTAGGACTGAAAGTCGAACAATTAAAAATACAGGGACTAAAATATGATAAATCTCAAAGTACATTAACAAAAATATAACTATCATGGAGGAACCTAGTGGTCAAAGAAAATCTTGAAATATTTAAGGTGGTAGATTTAATCCCGTAGAAATCATGAGTTCAAATAACTTCGTTAAATTTTTTTTTTAAAAAACCACTAGCTTAACGAATATAAGTATAGGTTAATGATCAAGGAAATTTTATTTTTATTTATTTATCAAAGTTTGATTTTGATTTATAAATTAAACCACACACTCACACAAAGCATAAGTAAAACGGTTTGAGGCAAAGCCCACAAAAACTTTCCTTAAGTTGGGAGATCGCAAAAATATGAATATGGATTTCTATTGAAGAACGAACTAGAAGATTTCAAGCAAGCTGTTGTGTTCCATTCTCTCTGATTTTGAATTCTAGGTCAACCAAATTCCAAATCGTCGATCAGTTTGTTCCTTGTTGCAATTGATCATGGCGTCGTCTGGCAGCGGATTGACATTCAAGCTACATCCTCTCGTGATCGTGAACATTTCCGATCACTACACCAGGGTTAAATCTCAGATAAATCCCCCTTCCTTAGGCTGTTCAGCTCACAGTAATGGCGCCGATGGAGCCGATTTTGCGGACCCTTTACCTTCTTCTGGACCTAGGGTTTACGGTTGTGTTGTTGGCGTTCAGAGCGGCCGCACAGTTGAGATCTTCAACAGCTTCGAGCTTCTTTATGACCCCGAAACTCATTCGCTGGACCGCACCTTCCTTGAGAAGAAGCAAGAGCTCTGTTAGTAATTCTGAACATTTCTTTTCGTTTCTTTTTTCTTTTGATTTTTGAGTGGTGTTGGAGTTGGTTTTGTTTTGTTTAGGGCTAATCGATTTGCGTTTTTGTTTGGGCAGATAAGAAAGTTTTTCCCCGTTTCTACATTTTGGGATGGTATTCTATTGGGAGTGATGCCATGGAAAGTGACATGCATATTCATAGGGCTGTGAGTTACCATTTGCTATCTTACTATCTTGTAGCAGAGTTGTTTACATGGTCTTTTCACATTCTTAATTATGATGTAGTAAATGAAGTTTTAAAAGGGACTCTTAATTCCTAAAGATTTTATTAGCAAACCTGAGAATTATGGGTGTGAGGTCCCATGAGAGATAAATTACAAAACCCTTCTAATTAGTGAGGATTGTATGCATATGATAGCTATAGTTAAGAAAGAGAGGGGAGTGTTTGCACCATTGGGCAACCGATAAAGCAATAGAATCGAAGAAAATGGATAACGATGGCTTCTTGTATTGAAATGTCCAACGATTGTGTTCTTGTCAAGAAATCCAATAAATTGCACGAATGAAGCTTTCCTACACTGGCTTATCATTTTCTTTAAAGAGTGTATGATAGATAGAAGCAATTTAGGGTCCATAGTAGGTAGAGCCGACTGAATGATGTCAAAAGAAAATTCTAGAATCTCTTGGCAAAGTATTGTCTTGCCACTCTATTAGCATCCATATTATACAGAAGTTCCTAGTTTCCAGTTTTTGAAATATAGGTTTACTGGCTGATGGTTTCCCATCCATAGAGTTTGGAAATTTTCTTATTTACTAGACTTCAGAATGTGTTCACTATTTTTTTTTTGGTTCAAGGTGACACGTTTGAATATTATAACATGATAGAAAAACTTTTCAAGCTAGCGTTCATCTAGGTCTGCTCTCTCAAAGATTTGTTTTTAATAATTAGGCAATGCTTGTTCTCTGATTCTAATCGAACCCAACTGAAGGTTCTTTGTAATCTTCCTGGCCTCCATTGGGAGGATGCATAAGTTACTCTCCGGATTTAGCTTTCAACAATAGAATGAGAACACGAGAGAATATAGTTCGATAGATAATTTTACTTTTTTTCTTAGATGAGAAATCAGAAAATTATAATTGATATGGTTGTACTTCAGTTAATTTTGATGATCTTTCTGACTTAACAGTTGATGGATATCAATGAAAACCCTGTCTATGTTCTTCTCAATCCTTCAATTAATCATGCTCAAAAGGATCTCCCAGTTACTATATTCGAGAGTGGTAATATGCCTTGTTTCTTTTAGTCTCATTTACATGGCGTTTTTGATGCAGTACTTCATTTTCCTCATTATATAAGTTGTGTTGCCAATAAGCTTCTGTGGTGATCCTTCATTTTTCTTCATTATTTTAATGCCAATTCTTCTCAAGTAGAGCATCCGTGATTTCCTTAGTGGTGTATGTAGTTCGTATAGTTTGATTTCATCTACTTGGGAATTGTCAACTTTTTCTTAAGCCCTTGTTTTTTTTTTCCAAATTATCTTTTCAATCAAACTATGTTGGTAAGCATCAATAAGTGTTCCAAGCTTTGTAGTTGCTGGAGCTAACAAGAGCTAAGCTCAACCGGCATGATGTATGACTTGATAACTAAGAGGTTAGAAGTTCGAATCTACTCATCCCCAATTATTGTTGAATTCAGAAAAAAAAAAAAAAAAAAAAAGAAAGTTTTGTAGCTTCTGAAATGTTGGTAATATGGTATTTGTCTATGGGCTATAGTACCTACTTGTAAGATAAAAATGATTCTGTGTATTATACTTAATAATATTTGTTTATGAGAAGGAAAAGTTAAATTTTGACTTAAAATTATGAGATCGTTTTAAATGCCTGACTTTCAAATTTGTTGCACCTATCACTTGGTCCACCCAATTTCACTTTTGGGTATATTTGTTCGAAACTCAAACATTTTACGAACCACAATGAAAATTACTTGTCTTGCTTATTTTTTTTGATACAACAATATTAGAGGAAGGGGGATTCGAACTTGTAACCTCATGGTTACTAGGTTGTATAAGCTGCCGGTAGAGCTCTCCTCTTGTTGGCACTTGTCTTGCTTTTAATGTCTACATTTTACATGAATGGTAGAATTTCCACTAGAAAAAATTGTTTGCATGGTGGTATTAACTCTTGTATTTTTGTTTATGGGGTTTCTACAACTCTAGAGCTACATGTTATAGAAGGGATCCCTCAGCTAATTTTTGTTCGCTCAAGTTACACTATAGAGGTTAGTTTGCTCCTTCATTTCTCGAGTCCTTCAAACTTGTCACATTTCTGGTTATTGAGTTTCTTGCACATTTTGTTCTTACTCTACAAAGACAGTAGAAGCTGAGCGAATTTCTGTTGATCATGTTGCACATTTAAAACCATCTGATGGAGGCTCTGCTGCTACTCAACGTGAGTGATCTTGTACCTATTTATTTCAATCTGGGTTTAAACCTTCGTTAGTACTTATTGCCAGAAAGAAGAATATTAAGTGCTTTGATATGGTACTGAGTGATATGCATATAATGATTGAAATTTGGTCTTGAATGCAGTGGCTGCTCACCTTGCGGGTATTCACAGTGCCATCAAAATGCTGAACAGCAGGATTAAGATACTTCACACTTATCTTCTTGCAATGCAAAATGGTATTTTCAATTCTTTACTAAGCACAAAATGTGTATGACATAAAAGGGTTGAGACTATAAATCAGGGTGTGTTTTCCTTTTCTTTTTATCTGTTGCGGTCGGGCTCTAATTTATGAATTATGACTGCTGCATTTAGTGGTTCCGGATGGGCTTGTGAATTCTTCAACAAATACTTGTGATTGAATGGCTCTGTTTGTGATTCATTTTTTTCATGTCTGTTATTCTTTGAATCAGGTGATGTTCCTTTGGAGAATTCCCTACTAAGACAAGTGTCAAGTTTACTCAGAAGATTACCAGTTACTGAATCCGAAAAGTTTCAAGATGATTTCTTGATGGTGAGTGCAATTTCCCTGGCCTTGATTTTCCTGCCGTTAAAAACATAAACATTTGCACCAAACATTTGATAACATTGATATTGTGATTACTTATTCTTACTTCCATGCTCTCCTTCCTTTCAGGAATATATTGACACAATGTTGATAACGCACCTATCAATGAACACTAGTTGCTCAAGGTTTGACATTTCTTATCTTATTGTATACTTTTTTCGTTGTATGGTAGCCGTAGGAACATCATTAATGGTCAAGAAGAGACATAAAAAAAAGACATGTCAATAATAAAAAGTTAAAAGAGAAAATGAATTCAAATCATGATGGCTATCTACCTAAGATTTAATATCTTATGAGTTACCTTGACAATAGGTCAGGCGGCTTATCATGTAAGATGGTTGTCTTAGAAGATTAGTTGAAATGTGTACAAACAGGTTTGGACTCTAATAGATATATATTTAAAATAAATTATTAATTTGTTTAATAAATTGAAGGGAAAAGTACATTTTTAGTCCTTAGATTTTTTGTATAATTTCTATTTGATCCTTATGTTTCAAAATTAAACAATTTTACTCGCACATCAATAATGCTCAATTTTAGTCTTTGTGTGTCTTTTGACTTTACTTTTTTTACTTATTACTTTTAAAAATTAATTTCATGTCAACAACAAAATAACCATTTCATTAATATATTATAATTTAAAATTAGTCTAGTTATCATTATAGTCAACATTTTATTTCCTAACTAATGATTTTGTTATTTCAAAGACTAAATTGAGCATTATTGACCTGTAAATGGATTTGATTTTGAAACATAGAGAAACTATCATCAAAACCTAAGGACTAAAAATGTACTTTTTCCTAAATTGAGTAAGACTCTACATTTTTAGATGTGGAATACTATATATGCCTGCTGTCTAGATTAGAATCACAAACTCAGTTACATATGTATTCAAAAGTAGAATCGGTACTCAGGCAATGCGTGGTAAACAAAAATGTTTTTATAGCAGCATATATCTACCATTCTACATATTTTGTCTCAAACTTTAGGGATTTTAAATTTTATTTTATTTTTTTCATTCCAAGGATGTAACATTTTCCCCCAACAAAACTAATAATAGGTCTCACAAAAAAAAAAACATCTCAAAATTATTTACCACATCTTTAAACGTTACTTAATTGGTTATATTAAGTTGATATTATACTAAATACAATGTTTCTTCTTGTAATTTATTAAAGAAAAAAACTATTTCTTGGTCCCATATAAGTCGATTTGAAAAGTTATCAATGATCTCATTTCCATTTTTTTCTTCATATTTTTATGGAATGAGTTCATTTGTTCCCAATCAGTTCGAAATTATTTATTTTCATAGGAAACTAAAACTTTTTTATTTATGTTTGAAAATGTTACAAAAATCTTATCGAACAATTACAAAAACTAATGAGATAAAAGGGTGGTAAGACTATACAACAAATGTGGAGTTTACGAAACCAGTTAACTGATAACTAAGTTGATGGTATATTACATTTGTTATCCTATGCTATGTTCTTTTTTGTTTTTTAGACAATATGCTATGTTCTTGTTGGAAACATAAATATTTGTTTATGTGGTAATATGCTTTTTTTTTTCCTCACCTCCCCTCACTAAAAAAAACACTATTCTTTCAGTACAATGAACGAGCTGGTCGACAAATTCAACATTGCATATGACCGAAATAGTCGAAGAGGGGGCCGATCGGTTTTTATATGAAAGCCCCTTGCAGTGACCACAGTATTACATAAAGTTCATGTACTTTGATGATAATAGATTTGAGTTCTGGAAGAGTGGAATTGGAATTCTGTCTTTTGTTTTTTTGCTCTTAATTTTTATATTTGGTCGCTGTAGAAGTGAAAATGCTTTGAGCTTAGCAATAGAGGATGCTGTGAGTTATTTGAGATAGATTAATGGCCAGGCTAGACCCAGTTGAGTGGACTATGGACTTCCATTTAGCTCTTTATTTGATACTTTTTCTCAGTTTAAAGATGCTTATAACTTTTCCACTTATCTGTTCTGTTCTATGATTGAGAAGTTATGATGTAGACGTTTTTATGCCGATTTCAATTATTCTCACAAAACATATTATATTTGATGTTAAAAGAAATTTATAGCAAATTGATTTTTAAGTAACATCATAAATTGAATTTATCAACTTTTAAATTTTCAAAACTCTCTAATTTATGATAGGTTGATGTAACATGCACTAATGGGAATGCCAATCATTAAAAATAGGTAATGGAAGCAATTTTGGTAAAACTTCCATTTGCAGCAACTTAGCTTTGAGTCTTTAATTGATTTTGTTGATGTCCTTTAAAATTTGTAGCGATTTAGATTAACATAAGAAAAAGACAATTTATTTACCAAAGACATTATATTATATAATCATTTCAATGGATATTCGTGGAGGAAAAATGCAATGCAAAAGTAAATATGTTATGGATCGGCTTATTGTATGCCCATATTTAATGGATTTATTTTCCACACCTTATATCTAAACTTCAAATCTGGTATCTTTTGCTAAAATAAACATGGTTTAATTAGTTAACAATCTTGTGATTTGAGATTCCAGTCCTCCAACTTCATTTTCACACTTTTATTACTTAATAAATATGATATATTTTATAAATTTAGAATTGTATAACTAAGAGAGAGTAAAATTTCTAATTTTTCTCTTAAATTTCTAAGTTGAGGGAAATTTTGATTTTTCATAATTTCTAGTTTAACTCTAAATATCACTAATCAACTTTAAACAGGGGCATGAAGAGTACAATTAAAATTGTGAAAACATAAGATATTAAACTGAAATTGTTTAAATAATATGAGCTGAATTACAAAAATAAACATCAAGTATTAAAGCCTAAAATATACATCTAGCCTAAAATATATCATAATCATATCATTTGAGATTTAAAAAAAAAAATTAAAAAAAAAAAGATTGTGAGAAATTAATTAGAAGATTATCGACAAATTTAAGAGATTAGATACTCAAAACTCAATTGATATCTATTTTACAATCATATAAATCAACATGTTTGCACTCTCAAGAGAAAGTTTACAAGGTCATTATGATCTATGGAATTGCCATCCATCATGGCAACCAACTTCACAACCTTCCAAACACAATGTCAACCATGTTTGTTTGGAACAAAACTCTACTAAACCGACATTTTCATTACTATTCAAATGAGTTTTTCCAATGCCAAGCCATTGTAATCCACGAAATAGAGGTATCCTAAATGACTTACATGCACCTATTGATATACCAATGCAATTAAAAAGATCAAGTCTACGAAGTAACTTACCTTCACCTTGGAGTTGTTTCTTCATAGCCAAAGCTTCCACGGAAGAATCAGTCACATGGAAGCAAGATCTGATGCATAACTCACTAATCCCAATACCGATCGAAGCAATTATTTGGATTGCTACATCGGTTATTCCCGGAATGTATCCAAGATCCAAGGCAGACAATGTTTTTCTAACAGTCCCAGTACCATGAAACAATTGATAGATTCCTTCATCAGTTACTCTCTTGCAACTTCTGAGAGACAACCGTATGATTGGTGAACTTCCCTGACCAAGAATGGATAAACTGTAGTCGGTTATATCAGTTGCAGTTAGATTCAATGATGATAAATGGCGCAAACTCGAAACGGAATAAAGGCAAGAATTTGATATGCTCTTGCAGCCACATAGATCAAGGACTTCCAAGCGCGTAGAGTAGGACAACTGCTTCACAGATTCACAAGTTATGAGATTGCACGATAATAATCTCAACTCTGTTAAGGGGCATCTGCTAGCATCAAAACCGTTGAATGTCAGATCTGACAGATGTAATGCATTACGAATTTCAAATTTTTTCAAGTTGTTGCATGAAGCAAAGATGGATGCAAATCCAGCATCACTGACTTTAGAGAATCCACAAAATCTCACTGACTCAAGACTTCTGCAACCCTCAGACAAGAAAAACATGCTTATATCATTCAACCTTTTGAAAGAGACTTGGTAGTTATGTCTACCACGAATAAGAGAAAGAGATTTCAAGTTATGACAAGTGCTCAATGAATAAAGTCCCCCATTCGTTAAGTCATGGTGCACCAATAAGTCATGGTTTGGCCTATCTTCTAAATGAAGCTCTACCAAAAAAGGAAGAGAGTTGACAATGGTTATCATTATCTCATCAGAAATAACATCCAAAGTAAGTGATAAGCATTGAATCATTAAACTTGGAGCTAGTGGAGGGGTTACCAGATTTTCAGGATTGGTGATGGTTACGGAATTCCTAAAATCGCTTAGTGTCTTTATGATGTAAATTGCATCTAGATGAAGTAGTGACTTCAATTTCAGCGTTTTAGTGGCTTTGGGAAGAAGAAGAAATGCTTCAACGCCTTCAGAAGAAATAACCTCAACATCTCCTTCTCCTCGAATCTTCAGGGAGATTGACTACCATTTGGCCGAAAACAAAAAAGAACATCTCATGTTACTACTTAATGATCGTTAAAATTTCGTTTAAGAATCGAAGCAGAATGGAGACGGTTAAAAAGGGATAAATTAAACCAATGAAATAAATTGTCATAGTAACTTACATCTAACAACAAGCATCCTGCGAGAAGTTCAGCCATGCTTCTAAAGAATACTTTGGGAGAATCTAGAGCGGCCAATTCAAGCACAAGCACCCTAAAATGATATGAACAGATCACAAAGTACATAATAAGAAACTGATCAATGCAATATTCAAGACTCAAGATGACACCATATGCATTTCATTCCAACTCGACATAACAAAAAAAAAGCATATGACCAAATAATCAAAGAAAACGCCACGACAGTTGGGGTTTGAAATATGTAATTGAGTTTTATATTTCACATTGGGCATTTGTATGTATTTTGGATCGTAGGTTTCATTCAAGTTTAATGAGAGTGCACTATATAAACTATCTTGAAACCCCTAGTCTTACTCGACAAACCATTTGTATTCTTATCTCCTAAATAAAACTGTTTTTACTTTGTCCGTAGAAATACTCAACACAACATTAATGAACCACGTAAATTTGTGTGTTCTTTATTTCTGAATCTATAATTCTCGATGGTTGATAAGGTTTAGCTCCTCTATCCATGATAACATAACATTACTAAACCACCTAAATCTCGGCGTTCTTTGTTTCTCGCTCTTTAATTCTCGATTGTTGATTACAATTTACATAACCAAAATCCCAACTAAAATACGGAACCCAACAAAATTCGAAGAAATTCAGCATTCTCACCTCAGATTGGGACAACATTTTGCAACGGCAGAGAGGAATTTACAAGAGAGTAAAGAGCAACAAAGCAAATTCAGCTCGAGGAGATGAGATCCAAGAAAACCAACGAGAGAAGAATCATGAAGGCGGAGGCAATTAACAGTCAAGCTCTTGACGCCTCGGCACCACCGACCGAGAATTCCACTGTTCAAAGTTTGAGAATCTAGAGAAAAAACCTACAATCGAAAATCTTCATCATCAAAACGTAAGGCCTGGATTGATTATCCGCCATTGATGGAAGAAGAGGAAGAAAGACGAAACGAAGGCAGGAAAACTTACGACGGGGAGATGGAGATCGGAGAAGAACGAAACGGCCTCGACGGCGGCGGAATTTAGGGTTTTAGAGACGCATGCGACGGAGCAGAGGGTTTCGAGATCGAGCTTTAACAGAATCTCCATTAAAATGCTGTTTGGGATTCTCTGCAGAACCATTTTTCTTCGTCGAGGTTTTTTCAGTTCAATAACGAAGGACAATGGTGGCTGCTAAATGGATCGTATCAAAAGTGAAGTTCTATATTTTTATTTTTATTTTTATTTTTTTGTTTTTTTTAGTACAAGTTGGAGAAAGAGAGATTATGACTTCTTCGCCGTAAAGTGAAAATAGATTAATACTAAATTAGATGATCAATAGCACCACACCCTTTCGATAAGTTCTATATTTTTTTGAGGAGCGTTGTTATTGAACTTTAAAATTTTAAATTAAAGAAAAATAAAATTTGGTCATGTGGCTGAACATAAAAAATAAGATAAATATTTAGTGTGCATGACCTAAATATTAATGTCCGTATATGTGTTCTAATATAGGTCACAATCTATTTTTTTTTTTAATTTAAAATAAAGTAGAATGTGACCTGTATTAACCCACGTAGTCGACTATTATTTTTTAAGTCATGTCGAGACATAACTTAAATATTCCTCAAAAAATAAAGAAAGATTAAGATTTTTTTTTTCATCCGTTAATTGAAAATAATTTAAAAGGTTAAAATATTATTTGGGTTAAAATTCTTATGTTTTTTATTTGTTTGTTTTTTGTTTTTTATTTTATAATATATATTGATGGATACTTGATTTGGAATTTATTTAGTAAGGAGATTTTTAATGTTGGACAAGAAAAAAACATAAAAAATGATTTTTTTTTTTTGAAAAATTATAATGAATGTGCTATAATCTCCAAATAATTATATACAAATTTTAAAGTATTAGCATATATAGTTATTAATAAGTTTCTTATTTTAAAAAAAAAAATCAACAATTGAAATAGGGATTCAAACTCAAAATCTTTTAATCATTAGGTATACACTAATGCTGCCGATCAACTTTTTTTTGTTAGCGAAGGATAGACGACTAATTGTACTCCTTTAACACTTTTTTTTTTAAAAGAAAAATTATGTCATACACAAAAATAAATCCAGTGAAACTTAAAACATGCAATATGGACAATATAGAGTGAATCCATGATAAGAAGGCCTAATATGTCATACACTAATAAGCAACACACTAAAAAAAAAAATACTAGGGGCTATATCATGAAAATTAATTTTTAAAAAAACCTATAATTTGCAAGTGAAACTATAGAGACAAGTGTCGATAGCAATGCTATAAACTAAGTGTTAAATAAAGTAAATAATAGATAAAGAACAAAATAAAAAAAAGTATAAAAGTAGGGAGAAGATGGAGATTTTAATATATATATATATATATATATATTTGTTATGTTTTACATATAATAAAACACACACAATTTAATATTTACAAAATGTATAAATAGATAAAATGTGGGAGAGATCCAAGAAAAACTTTATCTCATAATGTACTTCTCATATCTGGATTATGAGTTCGAATTTTCCACCTCAATTATTGTTACAAAAAAGATTTGTTTGAGGTAGAAAAAACTTACTCTAATCCTTGTTCCAATTTTCAACATCTCACTTCAACATTTATTTCAATAATATTTTTCAAACAAAGTTTTTCTACCATTGCTTGTATAAATAATGTTATTCAAACATATTTCTTCTACAAATTATTTCTCAAACAACTTTATTCAAACGTATTTTTTATACGATCATTCATTCGAGAACACCACATTCAAATCATTTTATTTTTTTCTATTCAAACATGTCAATCAAAAGTTGAATTACGATCAAATTAGCCCAAACTGTGATGGATATATAAAAAAAAAAATGTCAATCAATATATATAACATTCATAGTAAAATGGGAATATTAGCTTTTTGAAAAGAAAAAAAAAAAAATCAAATGCATTCTATGTGTGTACTAAAATTCATACAGCAATACACCAATTTTCCATTGAAATGCATCCACACAAATCAAATACTGCGAAATCCAAATCCAAATCCCAACCAAGAACGACGATAAACGGTGGCCGCTGAACCAGATCCGATCTCCGCCATGGATATACCTCAATTTCCTTACCACCACCAACGAGATCAACCCAGGTACATCTCTCCTCCTCCACCCTCCGCCCCTTTTTTCCCGGACGATTCCAATTTCTACTTCCCTCCCAATCACCGCCACATTCCTGATCGATCCCTAGATTTCCCTCTTCCGCCGCCGCCGCCACTTCCATCGTTCTGCCATCCTCCGATTCATCCACCGCCGTCACAGGACCTGCCGTATGGCTACAATCCCTCTCAACCCCAATTTGTTGTTTCTTCGTCTAATCACGATGAACAATTGAAGTCTCCATATCCTCATCACGAATTTCCGCGCTCCCCTCCGCATTCCAATCGAATCCCTTTCGATGGTGGGTTTCATTGCGATTTTGTTGACCCAAATCATTCGTATCATGAAAGTCAGTTCGATGTTGCGGATAATCGACCACCGATTCCGCATTCTCCTTTTGATTTCGAGCATGGCGCGGGGTACCGAGAAATCGATCATAGATCTGTTGTGCCGTATCCGCCCCCTGATATGTTTAGGTATAGTTCAGGTAATAGTTCTAGGCGGGGAGCGGAATACAATGATAGGTTTCATACAAATCATAGAGAAGAGCTGGTACGAGGACGAGGTGAGGAGGATTATTATCATCCTGATCAGTTTATGGCAGAGTCCAATGTTTCCTTTATGGAACCTGGACCCATGCATAGTCCAATGTCGAGAGATAAGAAATTTACTTCAGGGAGTTTCGATAAACATCGCCATGGCTCGAATTATGAAAAGGAGTCTTTTAGAACTCGTAGGAATGGTAATGTAGTTGGTAAGAATCAGAGATGGGTTCATAGCAAACAAGCCTTTAGAAACATGCACAATTCGTACTCAGATGTAAGTAATGATAGAGGTCATGGTGACCGTAGTGATTTTCGAATTATATCTGGAAAGCACGGGTATTCTAATCCAGATTCCAGAAATTATTACAACGAAAATACCGGTGGTATTGAAGGTTATGAGTACACATCCACACCACGAAAGCAAGTACAGAAAAAGAGTGCTTTTCTCAGAATTCAAATGGCGAATCCTTGTCAAAGTAGTCGAGAGAGTGAGCAATTAGGCGATTCTGATTATTTTGATGAGAAGAACAATTTCCTCAGATGCAAGAATCAGGCTAGATCTCTGGGCTACAGAATGGATTCAGGGAAGAAGAGAGAGGGAAGTCCCATGGAGCTTGATGTTTCTTTTAAATCCAATTCATTGGTGGCCAAGGCAATTGTGGCACCAACTCATTCTGCTCCCATTTCAGATGTGGGTACAATGCCTGGAAATGAAAAAACTACCAGTGTATTGGTTCCTGTTCCCCATCACGACTCTACTAACTCACATTTAACTGGACAGAACAAGGATGATTTTGGCACAAATGATGTTACGAATCTTTCCACTTGTCCCTCAGGCTCTGAAAATGAGCTGAAGGAATCAAGAGAGGAGGCTACAGGTTCCTTGGTTGGTAATGGGTTTAATAATTTAGCAGATGCTTCTTTGGTTAAGGACAATTATTCACTTAGAAAAACTAATGTCGAAAGGCTGTCACAAGGAAAGGTGTCAGATATAGAAGGAAGGAATGTTCCCAGAAAAGTATCTACAGTGAGGACCATGAAGAAGAAAAAGGTCGTGAGGAAAGTAGTGAAGAAGGTAGTAAGTCCTCAACTGTGTTTACAGACAAGAAAAAGCAATGATGAACCTCTTAAAGTAGGTAGTATGACAAATATTCCACCAGTTGTTACAGAATCTGATAAGAATATAGAAGTTTCAGAAAACAAGTCTTCCACATGTGGAATGAACTTAGTTCATGGTTCTGTGTTGAAGCCTTCTCAGCATGATATGTCTGGATCACTAGATAATAGAAAATCAGTCCAGTCTGTCCTTCCTATAACATCAGAAGAATGTCAAGCCAACACTGATATGAGCTTGGTATGTCTACCTGCAGACGAGAGTAATAAGAACAACTTAGATTCTCCATTGGATTTCGCGATAAAAGAGGGAAGAGGAACTAGTGTTCATCTTGAGAAAAATGGTTCTTTTCTCGCCATTCCACCACTTCTAAATTCTAATAAGGTTCTTGAATTATTAAATGGACCTAATGAGTTTGAATTTGAAGATGGTAAGTTGGACAACGCTAGACTTTGTGGGAATGAAGAATTATCACCTGAGAAGGTATCTGGTAAAGGGTCTAAATCTACCATTCCTTCCATTGAAGGCAGTCAGTTTGGAGTATTGAGTTCAAAGGTTCCTAATCTACATGCTGATCTTGTTAGTGACAGTAGTTTGGCTGTTAATATAGATATTCCCACGAATTGTGACAATGGGGTAACTCGGTTTCAAGATAATACTCCACTTCCCGAAACTTGTTTTGTTGATGGAATTTGCCAGCAGCTATGTGAAAATAAGGTGACTGGACCTCCTGAGACTGATGTTTTAGGAATACCTGAAGCAAAAGTCACAAATAGCAATTCTTTGGTGATTGTAAATCCAGAAGCATCAGAAATGCAGATTGATTCCATAAATTTGCAAGACTATAACAGTGACCAACTTACTAATCAGGATTCAAATGATTGTCATCAGTGTACTGATGTACAAGTGAATAAGGTTCTTAACAGTGAGAGGATTGGTAGTGCTAAGAGAGAACAGGAATCGGTCGGTAGTTCTGTTTCACTAGGTATTAGTTCTGTAGAAAGGTCTGTCAAAGCTAAGGTTTCAATTAGGGGTGGACTAGGTCAGAAATCAATGTCTAGGATGAGTGAAATTAAAAATTGTTTGGATTTTGCAGGTTCTGGTGATAGCAATCAAGAGACTAATTCTGAGGATTTGTGTATGGGTTTCGATTCTAAAGACCATTGCTCTTCAGAGCAGGGTGGTTCTGGTGTTGTAAGCATGGTAATGGATGTAAATCCTATCACCATCGGAGAGAGTGCAATGCTGAATTTCAATTTATTAGGTAAGTCGTCAAAAAATAAATTGTCTATGGGCTTTGTTGCAAAGAATAGAGAAAATGAAATACTGCCCAAGTTCCGAAAGAAGAGAAAAATATGCATTGCTAGTCCTGGTTTTCCTTGCCCAAGTGTTGAATTGAATGGAGGGCCTGGAATTACAATCATCTCTAGTTTAAGTGAACAGTTAATCTCTAATGGTGAGTTAATGGAAAGACAGGAGGTTGGAGCATCTAGTGTGAATGCTTTTTTCACAGATAGTCCTGTTTTTACTGATTGTTCAAAGGGAATCATACTTGATGGTTTACCATCGAAAGAAACCGCCAAAAAAATAAATATTGATAAAGAACCTTTTGAGAATTGCTTGAAATTTGAACAACCTGAAAAAAACTCTTGTTCAATCCAGGAGGAGTTTATTGTTCCAAAATGCCTATCACTTTCTCCGTCAGCATCATTGGGAAATGAAAAAGAAGAGAGTGGTACTCCCATACTGGCCACAGATCAAAGCAATAAACTAAATGTTCATGCTGCAGAAGGAGAATCTATGGTATGTAATAAGATTGCACAGTGGGATATTCCTTCTCAAGTTCCATCCCCTCAAACCTTAAATTGTTCACATCTAGAAGCAGTTAAAGTATCTTGTAATCCTGGTCAGGATAATATACATCATATAGAAAGATCTGCCGATGGCAACAGATGCTTCACTGCCAATTCTGATAATGAAATCATGGGCAGTGTCTTTGATACACGAGAGGATTTAGGTTCTCCAGAAACCTCCAATGTTCGAGGGATGCACAAATTACATTGTGAGATATCACTCAGCCATGTTGACTTCAAAATGAATTGTGCAGATGACAAAAAAATAAAGGAGAAATCTAATGCTGAGAATGACTTAAGGGCATCGAATGACACTACATTTCCACAGCCTACTGCCATTAATCAGAAATTAGGCGGCACCAATGCAGGCAACCATTTATCTTCTGGCAAAGTTGTACCACAGGCATTGGGAAAACTAAAAAATGGACTGCAAACTGACAACCATTTAGCAAACTCTTGCAAAAAAAATCAGAATATGGGTTATTACAAATCTCAGACTTTTCCTGGTAAATCTTTTTCGACATTCACTGCTTCAAAGAAGTTAACATCTGGTAAAACTTTCTCTGGTACAAAACCCCGAAGTTGGCATCGAAATGTTAATTCTTTAGTTCAAGTTCCTGGAAATAAGGCCTTTTCAAGCACTATTCCTGGAGGAGATGGAATGCTTCAAAGTACTTCGTACATTCGTAAAGGTAACAGCCTAGTTCGAAAACCATCTCCAGTTGCTTCTCGAGTTTCAGGCTCTCATGATTTGAGTTCAAGCTCATCAGATCAACATGATTCCAAGCCTAGCATAATATTTAATAGTAGGGTAGAGGTCACAAATTCTCCTTTCCATTCTAAAGCAATGGGAACTGATGCTCCCATGGATAAGCCCTATCCTCCCCCACTATCTAGTGGGTCTGGGTCCCCCAATGATCCAGTTCCTATGGAAGATAATGCACAATCTCCTTGCCATGAAACTGAATCATATCTCACGAAGTCTAAACATGTTAGTGATCTGTCAAGGTCTGTTGGGGATTCCTCGAAGGTTTTGTTAGCTCCTAAAATTGAGGTTGGTACTGCTGATAAGAAAGAAAATCTGATTGAAACAAAAGACCAAAAATCTGTTTCTTCAGTTGTACAAAAGATAGTGTATGTAAAGCGCAAGTCAAATCAGTTGGTTGCAACTTCAAATCCATGTGTTTTATCAACTATGAATATGGAGACGACTTGTTCCTTGGCCTCTGATGGCTATTACAAGAGGAAAAAGAATCAGTTGGTCAGGGCTTCTACAGAATGTCAGATGAAGCAGACTTCCTTCCCTACAGAAGATATTTCGAACCCAGGAGCCAAAAGCTCTTATAGATATGGAGTTGCTAGAAGTTTCAATAAGAGGCAGCAATATAAAGGTAAAATAGCTAAACAATAGCTTTCTTTCATAGTTTTGTATGTTTCCATTGATAATTGATACAGTATCTTAGACAATCTCGTTTTAGATATTTAATTTTTATGTTTCATTATATTGCTGTACAATGAACAAAAATTATGACTGAATCATAGAGATGAGGTAGTTTTACAGGATTCTTCCATCTTTTATCCCTTGTGTCCGCCTCTTCATACAATGACACGTTTTTTAGTGCTTGTAGTGCTGTGTAGAGCTCTTATCCCCAATACCAGTTGTGCTATTAATTTGTATAATTATTTATTTGGTTGGTTATAGCTTTAGCTATCAGCCACTTTCAAATTTTCACGTCCTCTAGATGAAGGTTTGTTATTTTCTCTGCTTTCATTTCACTTATGAAATTTGTATCTTTGAACATACTTGTAACAAGGAAAAGTTTGTTTTTACAAAAAAGAGGCATTTTTTTTTCCTGGAACTTGCTTTTTTTGGTTAGAACTTAGAACATGAACAGTCGATTCATTTGTCTAGGTGTTGTAGTGTTAGAAAACAAATAAATATTATGAAGTTTTTCTAGATATATGGCTCCAAAAATGTTCGATATCTAGATTTACATGCATTTCCTTTCCAGATGTGACCTCGATAAAAAAACTGATAAAATCTATTCTAAATCTTTGTTTTTCATATATTTTTTTCTTAAATTATTGCTGGCTTTTGTTACAAATCATACAACTGATTTGTCTTTGTTTTGTGTTTCTTGCCCAAGTATGCTTAGTTTCCATAAATAGCCATAATTTCTGTTTATATATGATTTTCTTCTATGCATTTGGTGTGTGTTGGTTTTGTTGTCTCGACACTCATCCTGGCAGTGTTTTAGGATAAACTGTAGTCATAATAAAACTGAATAAGTATTTTGTTTACAGCTATAGTGAAAACACATGGGCCATCAAAGTCCTCTTTGGTGTGGACACTTTGCAGTTCTGTTGCTCCTGGAACTGGTAATAATAATTTGCAGAATCATAAGATGGCGCCTCGTCTTTTTCCTTGGAAAAGATCATATTGGAAGACTTCCAAGCTAAGCGCTTCTAATCAGAGAAATAGTTCTTCCTCTATAGTCAGGCATGTGGTGCACGAACTATTTCTATTCTGATCTCTGTTTGTTTCATTTTCAACCAAAGGTGGCCGTTTGGCTCAAAAAGTGTTAATTTCATTGTTTTTTTTCACCAGAAAATTGTTGCTGTTGAGGAACAGGAACACAGTTTATGAAAGATCAAAACATGGATTTTCACTTCGAAAATCCAAGGTACTAAGTATTGGCAGATCTAGTTTAAAGTGGTCAAAATCCATTGAAAAACACTCAAAGAAAGCTAATGAGGTTTGTTGGAAGTTGGATAATGATATATATGTTGGCTGCAATTTTGTTTTCTTCAACTGTCTTCAATTTATCTTTTTGATGGGCACTTGTGGAGCCAAGAATGATATTTGACCTTTTCTCTTGATAACTTTTTTTTTTTTAGAAAATAGCCTTTTTTCTTTTTTTTTTTTTAATTTTAGGAAGCTACGAGGGCAGTTGCTGATGCAGAAAGGAAGAAAAGAGAGCGTAACAAGGAGGCATCTGTTTCCTCTGACGCTTCGGGTGGAAGTCAATTTTCCTGTAAGTCTTATTTTTAATTTCTGTGGGAATGCTTTTAATTATCCTGGCATGGCCGAGTGCTCTGCAGTGTTTTTTGTACTTTTCAATGACGTGATGTGGGTTTGCTTTGGACATCTGTAGTAAAGAACGGTTATACATTTTTAACTCACGTCTGTACTGATCCTATTTTTCTACAACAAAGGGTAGTGTCATATTTACCTTAAAGTTTATGACACCTCTCAGCTAGTTGATATTTTCTTTTGTGGTGGATGTTGCTAGTTGTCTTTTCTAGATTCTTTGGGCTCCTGCTGGTTTCTGTTGTTAAAAAACAGGTGAAAGTTGAAACATAGTTTGTCTCTTCTTTAGTTCATGTAACACTAACATTTTTGTCCCTTGAAATTTGAGTTTAGGAGGTTAATCTTCTTTATTTCCTTGTTTTTTTTTTCAATGTGATTTCAGCATTAAGTGGCACACGAGCTAAATAGTTATTATAAAGGAAAGGTGTTAGGTGTTAGAGATCAAAACATTGTGGTTGGTCAAGTACAGGAAATAAAATATGGTCGACCCAACTTTTATTTTCTTAAAAAAAAAATTCTGCCATACCAAAAATAAAGGAAAAAAAGAAATTCGGGCTATCCAGTATATCACTCACATGCACAGATTCATAAGTAAAAACGTCCACTATAGTTATTCTTCGTTTTTAATGTCCTGCAGATGACCAAGCATCCAGTTCTACTACTCTCCAACCGAAAAAGAACGCAAAGAAATTTTTTGTTCCACGGAGTCTAATGATTGGAAATGACGAGTATGTGACTTATCTAAGCTATAATGTATGGTTTGAGTATATGATGCACACACACATTAGATGAATTTGTTTATACTGTGGAAACATAGTAGTACTCCAGTTTTGTATACATACTAGTTTTTAGACAATGGAGCTGACATTCTTGTGGTGTTGACACTATGAAATACTGATAGATATGTTAAGATTGGAAATGGCAATCAATTGGTCCGAAATCCTAAAAGACGAGCGCGCATATTGGCAAATGAGAAAATTCGATGGAGTTTACACACTGCAAGACAGCGTCTGGCTAAGAAGCGGAAGTACTGTCAATTTTTCACAAGATTTGGCAAATGCAACAAAGAAGGTGGCAAGTGCCCTTTTATTCACGACACTTCCAAGATTGCAGTCTGCACAAAATTTCTTAAGGGTTTATGTTCTAACGCAAGCTGCAAATTGACTCATAAGGTTTTGCTCTGATTCAACTGATGAATCTGCTGTTGTTTAAGCTTTGGTCGTTGATCTTTCGTCTCAATTTTCTGTCTTCCACAGGTCATTCCAGAAAGGATGCCTGATTGTTCATACTTCTTACAGGGTATTTTTTTTTTCAAACTTTATTCTTTCAAAAAAAAATTGTAGAACTGCTGGTTAATGATAGATTTCTTGACAGGTTTATGCAGCAGCAAAAATTGTGCTTATAGACATGTCAATGTGAACTCAAAGGCCCCTACTTGTGAGGCTTTTCTCAGGGGCTATTGTGCTCTTGGCAACGAGGTAATTTCCATTCTCATAAAACTTTATTTTGGACTTGGACATTTATTTAATGTACTTTTAACTCTCATAAATATGGTGCATATTTTCTGGCCAAACACATTTTCTGATGAAACTGAGACTTTTCAGATCCTGGTCAAACACTATCAGAATTGGTTCCTTGGCATCTTTTTCTGTTGGGTTCCATTTGACTGAATAGCTTCAATTTTCTCGAATGCTTTATCAATGGTGAACTCCTCACGGGGGGGGGGGGGGACAGTTTTTGTAGTGGTTGCTATTTGGTGGTGCTTTCTGAAAATTCTGTTCAAAACCGTTTTGCATACTTTTTCTAACAGACAATGATTGCACTATTTCCTCATTAAAAAAAAAAAAAAAACTATTTTAGGCCTCGATTGGTTTTCGAAATTTAAGCTGTTTTCACTCAAATTCTCAATAATTACAAAAGTATTTGAATCCAAACCAGATTCTAAAACTAAGCTTTTGGAAGCTGCTTTTTAATTTTCAAATTTTTTGTTTTGGTATTGAAAAACATAAGTTGGACTAGACGTTGTAGGCTTAATTTTCAAAAACCAAAAACAGATTATCAAATGAGGTCTTAATTTTTCAAGTTTAGTACTCACTACGTCATTTCATCCACTCTTGTGTGTAATAAATCTAATGAAACTGGGTACCTAATTGATTGTTCAGTGCCGTAAGAAGCACAGTTATGTGTGCCCCTCGTTCGAAGCAACAGGAACATGTCCTGATAGACCCAAATGCAAACTTCACCATCCTAAAACACAAACTAAAGGAAGGAAAAGGAAACGATCAGAAGGAAAGAATAATGATCAAGGACGTTATTTTGGTTCTAAGAACAACGATGTTTCGGGGTCAAGAACGGCAGTGACTGAGAACCATCTTGCTACGTCGAGTGACCCTTTTCCTGAAGGAGATCTGGCAGATTATATCAGCCTTGATGTTGGTAGTGATGATGATGATGAGATTTCAGAAAGCCACAACTCAACAAGGCAGAGTATGTCCTTTTGTGAAGGGTACATCTCAGAGTTACTGTTAGACGATCCCGACGAGCTAATCAAACCAGTTCGGATAATGAGCGAGCATCTGACAATGCAATTGCTGGAAAACTGAGCTGCCTGCTCGATTCGGTGCTAGGTTTATGTCCAACTCACTCCTACAGTTTAACATAGTGTTATGTCTGCCTGCTGTAGCATATCTGTAAACACAATCACAGTTTTTAGTTTTTAGCTTTTTTTTTTTTTTTTTTTTTTTTTTTTTCTGGATGCAGAATTTTGGAGAACTCCACTTCTGCCATTTTTGTAAATCAACATTCTAATGTGAAAGGAATGCTACACTTTTATTTTGGTTTTTTTTTTTAAGATAAAACAATCTTTCTTTAAAGAAATAAACAAATAAGAGGGAGAAACTAAATTGGACTCGACCCACAATCCGAGCTGCGACCGAACAGAAAAAGAAAATCTAAAAAAAAGGAATATCCTAGGAAAGAGAATAACTACTCGTACAACCTATCTAAGGTGACATTGTAGTATGCCTTTTTTCTCTCTCTCTTTGAGCAAGAGTAGAAAGCAATACCCAGATGGCTTCAACTGTTTATTATTTAAAATATCATTGTAACCTTGCACTTATAAGTTTGTACATTAACTTCAAAGTTAAATAGGTACCAATTTTAACTTTTATCTTCCTCATAAGTACAAAGACTAGTATTTAACATTTAAAAGGTCAAGTATCAAGAACAAAATGGTATTTTAATCCAATTACTATATGAACTTTAAAAGTGTCTAGGATGTTTAGAAAATATTTAGTGATTGAATCTTGCTAAAACTTATCCATGTACAATGGCACATTATTTTCAGTGAGTCGACTAGTTAAAATCATTTCTCGAGCTCAAAATTTCTAATAAATAAATAATTAATGTGCTATTGTTGATTTAAAGAGATTTAATATATTAACTTTTAAGATGGTAATGAATATCTTATTTACTAAGATAATTCAGAATTCAACTTAAATGACGCAGAAAAATATTTAAAAAATGGGGTTTAAAGGAAAATGAATATGCAACTGTCCAATAAATGTGCAAAAGATAAAACAAAAACCACAAAAGTCTTATCTGCAAACAATTGGTTCTCATTAAATAAAAAGACATCCAAAAGAAAATAATAAAGAAAAGAAAAACACACAGAAACTATAAAAACAGAGAGACCAAGCAAAACCAACCATTTAGTAAAGATAGCAACTGTCCATGGCAACAGCAGCTTCATCATCTTACATGGTATTTTCCATGGTGGGTTGGAAAAGCAGGAAACAAAACACAGGAACCATAGCCAGGTTTCCCATCTCAGCTCAGATCAATGAAGCTGCAGAGCAGCTGAAACAGGGAGAAGAAGAAGAGGCGAAACCGAAACCGAAACCGAAACCGACAGCGACAGCGACACGGCTGCGGCCGGTGGAAGTACAGGAGAACGTGAAGAGCAAGAACATGGGGAGAGAGTATGGAGGGCAATGGCTGAGCAGTGTGACTAGGCATGTGAGAATCTATGCAGCTTACATTGACCCTGTTACTTGTGAGTTTGATCAGACTCAAATGGATAAACTCACTCTCATTTTGGATCCAAGTAATGAGTTTCTTTGGAATCCTCAAACTTGTGACAAAGTCTATGCTTATTTTCAAGACCTTGTGGATCATTATGAGGTACCCTTTTTTATTAGTTTAAGTCTTAGTTTTAATAATCGTCATGTTTGTTTCATTTGGTATTTATACTTTCAAAAGTTCAATTTAATAAATATACTTTAAATTAAAATTAAAATTGGTCACAACCAACATAGATAGGTTTAATGTTATAGGAGGTTAGGAAGTTCAATTTATGTTGACCACCTATCTAAAAATTAATTTTCTACTACATATAGAAAAGTCAAACAATTATTTCATGATAATAATGGAAAGACACATAAGTTAAGTACAAAGTACAAGGATGACAATCATAAATTTATTAAAAAAAACTTTTAAAGTAGTAAAGATTACTGTCCATTAATTTTCTATTTTATAAATTTTAGAAATATATACCCATTGTGTTATTTCTTGTATTAAAATTTATTGCTGAACTAATCTCCATAAAAATTAACTTCAAATTTACCATATAGACTAGTTTTAAACTTCATAGTACAAGGATGATAGATAGAGCAATATATATATATATGAAGTGTGTGAAAGAAATGAATCATGCACTCAGAATAAAGAAAGTCTAACAACCTTATAGAAGAATTTATGTTCATGAAACATCTACAATTGTCGAATCGTATTTTTGTGCTCGAGAGAGAACTCGAAGATCGACTTGTTCATACAACTCTCAAAACTCCATTTTAATATTCTAACTTTGTTATTATGCTCTTATTTTGGCTTGTGGGAAACAGGGGGCTCCATTGACAGAGTATACACTTCGCCTAATTGGTTCAGACATAGAACACTACATAAGAAAGATGTTATATGATGGTGAAATCAAGTACAATATGAATGCAAAAGTCCTCAACTTCAGCATGGGAAAGCCAAGAATTATGTTCAATAACAATGAACTCCCTCAAGATCTACAATCATAATATATATATATATATATAGAGTTGACAAATCCAAACAGATCATGTTCATTGTAATGTAATTCTTCCATTTATACTCACATTTCTTATCCTGTTTTGTAAACATAGTTTTGCCTTCAAAAGTCAGCTAAATGCTCAATTATTAACACTTTAGTCCCTTATGGTTTGTAACTTTAAAAGATCCAATTTAGCCATTCAAGTATCCAATTTAGCCTTTATAGTTTAAAATTATACATTGCTTAAAACATCTTTGGGCTCACCAACTAGACCAACCCATTGATGATTCACTTTCCATTTCATAATCAAAATCATAGTTTTCTTTTCCTAGAGAAAGGAGATGGAAACTGTTACTTTATAAGAAACAAAAATAATTTCATCATAGGAAGAAGATAGGAGATAAAACCCAACTATATATGTCATGGACTCATGCTAGAAAAAAACAAACCACAATTTCAGAGCATGAAATCCACAACCACCAAAAATAACATTGAGATTACCATTTTATCTGGTTTTTATCCATCTGCAAATCCAGAGATTTAAACAAGAGCTAAACTGAGCTAATATTTCCATGTTATGACACTGGCAACACATCCAGGCATGATGGGTCCATCCAAGGCTTGAAGACATCCTCATGTGACACATTCTGACCAAAAAAAAAAAAAAAAAAAAAAACTCAATGTCACAGATTGCTATATTTTTTTTACAAAATTATCAGTTTTACATAATGATTCTTAGAAAAAAGAAATATAGAAATGAAAAGGATGAATTGAATATAGACAGTCACAACAAAGTCTTTGCAACCGAATTGTTAAGAAATGAACTTAATATGACAACTATTCTTACAAGACAATCTACATGACCTTATAATATTTGGTTGTCAAAGAAATTTGTAAGAAATTAATTCTTAGATAAATGACCACTATGAATTGAATCCATGACCTTTTAGTTCTCTAAAATCATATTGACCATTAAGCTAACCCATTGTGGTTATGAATAAGAACTAATGAAGGTTTCTATAGGCTAGCTCTTAAAAACAATGGGATATAAATTTGAAATTCTTCTTGTAGTTTCTCTCATACATTTACAGAGTAAAATTACCAGCCATGGCCACTTCCACATTGTGTGCCTCCAATAATTTCTCCTAGAGAAAAATATTCTTAAGAGTGGTAAAGTGTACAACATAGTAACACACAATAACCCAAGGGGGTGTTTGTTTGTTGAATTTATGGAGGATTTAAAATGAGTATTTACTAACTATTCCTCAAAAACCTACATCCAAATGAGTTTTTATAACTACTCAAAACAACTCCTCTTTTTTACTACTAAAACTAACTCATCATTTCTAACCACTCATTTCTAATCATTCATTTAAAACTACTCAAAATAAATCCTCATTTCTAATCACTCATTTTTAATCCTTCATTTCTAACTCTTCAAAATAACTCATTTTTAACCACTCATTTCTAATCATTCTTTTTTAACAACTCAAAATAATTACTCATTTTAAATACACATCCAAACAAGTTATTGTCTCCGACTTCTCAACAAAAAAACCACATCCAAACGAGTTTTATACTACCACTCTCAACTTCTAACTACTCAAAATAACTCCTCAAACTAACTTCTCATCCAAACACCCCCCAAGAGTTCACAGAATATACAATAACCCAAGGTGGAGGAGTCCACAATATAAAGAACGAGAGGGAAGATTAACTATTAAAGACGAGTTCAAGAGTACAAAGAGTCCACGGAATCTTTACAAAAAACTAAACATCGCAAAGGCCTAAAAATTTTAACCCATTATTCATCATCTCCACCTAACTTATATTTTTCCATATTTTCCTCCCAAGTTCAAGATAATCAAGCATGAAGCACACTTGAATTGAGCACAGACTTGTTGGGACTCGTTAAAAAATCATGCAACGTTATCAACCGCTAATTAAGAGGTTGGAAATAACATATATCTTTAAACTTAGTAGACTTGAAATCAAACAGCAATCTCAACCTAAATGGGAAAAAATTGAACATATTTTTTCACAAATTATCTCAGTATGTTCCTTCTCTTTATGTGGCCCAAGTGATGGGCGGGGACAATTATATTCTTTAACCTCCATGATCTAAGTGTTGGGGTTTTGGCAAAATATTAGGAAAAAAATTATCCCACATCGGAAAGGTTCAAGGAATAAAAAAGATTCAAGGAATCAGAAAGGTTTAAGAAATTCGAAAGCTTAAAGGAAGTGGTGTGCTCCAAACACTACAAAAGGAGCAAGTTGCTTTGGTTACAAAGCATCCCCAATCAGAAGTACTTTGAGCTTGGTGTACTCACTCTAGTGAAATTCCTTTTGTATTCTCTTGTGGAAAGTGGGGCAAAGAGTGTGAGTAGTATAAGATTTGACGAAAGTGTTTATGTGAGTGAGGTCGGGAGAAAATTCTGTGTGATTATAATAATTTATCATATAGTGGAAGTTCTTTCTGTCCGTATTTTTTTCTTCGATTTGAGAGTTTTTCCACATAAATTCTTGTATTATTTTTTATTGTTTTTCCTTTTAATTTCTCAGGTCTTTTCTACTTATTCCTCCAGTAATTAAGGAAAGTTTTTCCCAACACTCAGTTCCTTATTGTAACCCTAGAATACATTCTATTTTTTCACACCATATCAGTAAGTGCCCATTCACTGCCATCATACAGAAGGCGTTTATTGAAATAAACATGTTCCCCAATAATATTAAAATTACCTGCAACCAATAGAAGAAGCCACGTAGTATGTTCAAAGTTCTGGGGCGATCATATTGAACTGATTGAATTTTCGTTGCAACCTCTGAAAAAAAAAAACATGCACCCCGCACTGAGTAATAAACATCATGCAAATAAATTTGGAAGATTGCAAAGAAATTAATAGAACGGAAAACGCAAGAGAATAATTGGAAATCTATTTGACAAACAATATTTACATGTCCAAAGGTTAGTCTCCAAGGGGTGGCACAGTGATTGAAGACTTGAGCTTTGAAGGTAAACTCTCCTCAAAGTCCTAGATTCGAGACTCACCTGTGACATTACTCCTTTGATGTCTCTCAGTGTCTGGCCTGGGAACGGGCGTGGTTATCCTTGTTTCAAAAAAAAAAAACGTGTCCAAAGGTTCATTTCATGGAAGATCCTCTTTAAGGATGAACAGGCATAAAACTCTCTTAATTTTTTCTTTTTTGTAACATCATCTTTTATTGCAACTTGACAAAAGTTCATACCTTTTCTAATTCTTTAACATTTTGCTTTCATTCCACCCAAAATGATTTGAGAGTTGATTTTAAATGGCCAACCACTTCTAACAACTCCTCATCCACTATTTTCATGATCTAAATCTAAACCGCTCTAATACCAATTGATAGAATCGAATTTTATATAAATATAAAAATAACAAACTTGCAAGATAACCAAATTTGTTATCGGGGTCCATATTGTAATTTCATAAAATTAATGAAATTGTTTCTTATCCAAAAAAGCAAACTTGCAAGATAACCAAGTTCAAGGTACTTGGACCCTCAGATCACTCGAGAGTCAAGGCCTAATAGCCAATGGCCAAATAATTGCTTCCCTCCCCCAATCTCCACTACCTCTATTTACGATAGAAATTCTCTAACTAACTCTCCACTGTTTTCTAATATGCCCTTCTTCACTACCTCTATTTACAATTGAAATACTCTAACTACATCCCAACGATTCACTGATATACTCTTATTCTAGATCTTAAGGGGGGTTGAAAATACTAATCATTTCCACAGACTACTATTCTACTTATAATAGAAAAATACGTAGCTCATATAGTCTTTTAACACATTGGGGAGCAATGATAACAAAAAAAATCCAATCAATATAGTTCCAATAGGGATTAAAACACTCACCACCATAGAGATGAAGATATGATTTGCCCTGAGAATCCAGGGTGTATGCTCTTAGCGCTCTACTACGTAATTCTCTGTGACGGACATGTGCCTTACATGTACTCACTTCCTTTAGATAAAAGTCATACTCATCTTGGTTATATGGTTTTTCAAGAACTTTTAAGAGTCTCTCCCTGAAATTGGAACTTTTACATATAACAGGAAGTCCAGGACTCTCAAAACACTTCCCACTATCTACATCCATCTGGAAAGAGAAAAAAAAATCTATCAATGTACGATATAGAATCACTAACACAAACACCAAAAAAAGAAGAAAAAACTATATCCTTCACCATTAAAATACAGAGAGATACAGCACCAGAATTAGATATACTCACAGTAGAGTGAATATATTTACTCCCAAATGAAGCATGGCTGATCTTATATGGATCAATGTCCATCACTACCACTTCTGAATTAGATGTACATTCATCGCCCTCAGCTGCAAATGAACTACGATCATCATAAAGAATATCTGTCAAAAAAACCTTATAGTCTTCGTCCACAACATCTGAGTCTGAATCGTATAGGGAAAGATGCTTAGCATTGTGCATTGTGCTTGAATTTCCATTTACCCCATGAGACATAGGTTTTGCACAATCCAGAATGCACTCTTCCTCAATCATCGGAACCGGGCTTTCTTTTTCTAGGCTATCGATCTTCTCTATCTTTGAAGCACTCCTCAAGATCCGGGCAGTTCCAGGGTTCTCACTGTTCTGATCATTATTTGGACTTGATTTTTCTTCTTCCTCATACTTTAAATACAATTTCAACCCATTATGAGATGGGACTTCAACCTTATAAGCTTTCCCATCTCCAATCAAATGCTGAAAGAACATCTCGTAAACAGGATCAACTTCTTCAACAGACCAGTTACACATTGAAGTCCCATCATCGTAATTATCATGCCCAAAATCCTCAAATGCAGCCTCAAAACTCTCATCATTGCTATGCGCAAGCAAATTATCTAAGAATGTCCTATATTCCACATCGAATTCTTCTAGCTCACGTTTCTTCACAGATTCACGATAGAAATTCTTACAATGTCGACTCGAAACTACCTTTCTCGATAATCGCCTATCCAATCGCACATCCATCGAAGGATCAACACTACTCCTAGTAGCAACCATTGTATAAAAAAACCAACAGAAACAACTGAAAAATCAACTAATAAAACTCGTAACTATGTTTACTCGTCTCTACATAACATAAATTCATGAAACAACGAGAAGATTTCGAAAGAAGATGAAGAATTCTCGTACCCGTCTCTGATGGTTTTCGATTCGTTATCTGTTCCCTTGGCAGCGATTCCTCCCCTCCGACGTTCTTCTGTAGAATCTGTGATTCAAATCTAAACCCTAATTGTCTTCGTCTTCACCATGATTTTTCTTTTTAGAGAGATTTGCGTGATGATTCTTTCTTCGTCTGTGCTCCGCTCCAGTTTGCTATTAACAGTTCCATCAGTTTTTTTTTTTTTTGGTAAATTATAGATAATAGCGTTTTTATTGAAAGTATAGAAAATAGTCATAATTAACGATGTTTCATTATTTGGTTGTAAATCAGTTTAACATCAGCATTACATATTCGATCTCGATAATCGGTATTTGTCCTCTTCCCCCGATATATACTAAAAAAAAAAACCCTAATTCAACTAACTATGCCTCATATTCTAAACGATATGGCTGCAAATCTCCCTATCTACCCAAAGAGTTGGTACGTTATTGGTTCGATGATAGTAATCTAATTCGATTCTACAGTCATAAGTTTGATTATGAAAATAATTATTTGACTCTCATACTATTTGAGAACATTACTAATGATTTTGTTATCTCTAAACATTCAAAGTAAGTATTATTGAAATTGTAGGGATCATTCAAAAGTAGTCAAATTGAAACTAGACCCCAATTGAAATTAAAAATATGTTTTTCCAAAAATAAAAAATAAAACTACAAAATATCCAAACTTCAAAATATTTGATTTTTTTTAAAGCATAATGGAGGATTGAAAGACTTCAACCACATATCTTGTGGTTGTTAACACATTTATTATTTATCGAATGGATTGTGACGCGATAATTATTGGTATTAATCAATTTTAACTATATGTTAACGAGTTCGATTATGAAAATTGATATTCAACTCTTATTACCCTTTATGTATATGGTTTGTAGACCTCTCTCTAACTTCAAAAAATAAAAATAACGTATTCATTATTTTGAACTTAAAAATATGTATAAAGATAAGTGAAAATTGTATCGAATAGGTCGGTGACGTGATTAGTTATCTGGTTTGATGTTAATTCAATTCCATTTCATGATCACGGGTTTGATCTTTAGAATTATTTCAATTTAATTTTTTTATATCTTTTATATTTACTTTTAAGTGAAATAGAAGTCAACATTGTGCCCCTCATTGCAATGCAATTCTATTTAGTTTTCGCCAACATTTTCTACTTACAGAATAAACCTTTTTACATGTCTTATTTTTATACAATACTCATAGTCAATGCATTAAATGCAATTCTATTTAATTTTCGATAGCTTTTCCTACCTACCAAATAAATCTTTTTGCTCTTCTTAACTCAACAAAATTATATTTTGTCAGAAACTCCCTCTAATTAGGGTTGAATTAAAAAAAAAAAAAAAAAAAGTTTAATTTAAAAAAGGAATTAGATTTTGTTTGTAAAAAAAAAAAAAAAAAATTGATATATTTGGAGATACTCACCTTATGACAATTGTCCCACATTTGAAAGGTAGGAATTCCTTATCTTTATAAGATATATGAGCTACTTCCCTCATTGCCAATTAATTTTGAGGTGGAACCTCATGCTATGTAATATGGTATGAAAGTTCAATATAGGTAATGACTTCCCAAAGTTTGATCAAAAAACCCAAAACGCTTTAAATGTAAGTGGGTGTGGACCCCACAACACCTTTATAAGAGATATGAGTTACTTCCTCATAGTCAATTGGGTCAATTGATTTTCCACCTCATACTATCTAATATGGTATCATACTATCATTAATACCTATGTTTAGGCCAACTCCTCTTCTTTGGAGCACATATCGTAGTCGCCAAAGCTCCTAACTTCTTTATTTGGCATTGAAGGGTTTTGCATACAGATAAGCTAAAGTTATGGGCACGACTTTGATGCCACTTATAATGAACAACGACTCTTCGGTATATCTTCACATTAGTATGATATTGTCTCATTTAAATATAATCTTTCGTGGCTTTGTTTTTAATTTGATTCAAAATGCATCATATAAATAAAGATGTTGTCTCTCATTTATATATTCACGAATTTTTCCTTATTTAGTCGAGTAGAACTTTGATTGTACTCTCAACAAAAATAACTATGAACTTGAGATGAGATTGTATACATCTAGATCGAGAGGAATTCCAAGTTTTATATATTATTGTTAATTTGGAGTCTACAAATTCTTGTATGAACATCTTTATTAAACGCATGGTAGGTTTCTTTAAAAAAATGTATGGTAGGTGATATGGTAGGTTAAGTTCAAAACGAAGTTTTGACTCGTTATTAATTAATTAATAAAAAAGATAGAGAAGTTTCTCCATGTGGTATAAATTTAAAAAACTTGACTCGTTATTAATTAATTAATAAAAAAGATAGAGAAGTTTCTCCATGTGGTATAAATTTAAAAAACGTTGCTACTTTTTTATTGTTATTTTTTTTAGTTCTAAACCAATTGGTGAGAATGATTAGAACCTCTAGGAGGTGTTTGGATGAGGTTTTGATGAGGAGTTAGTTTGAGTAGTTATTTTAAGGAGTTAAATATTGAAAGTTGTACTTATTTTGAGTAGTTAAAAAAAATGATTAAAAATGAAGAGTTATATTGAATAGTTATAAATGACTGATTAGAAATGAAGAGTTATATTGAATAGTTATAAATGAATGATTAGAATGAGTGGTTAGAAATGAAGAATTATTTTTAATAGTAAAAATGTTGAGTAATTACAAAAACTCATTTGGATGTAGTTATTTAAGGAAGAGTTAGTAAATCCTCCTTAAATATGGCAAACAAACATCCCCTATTGTAATTTTTTATCATTGAATATATACGGATGCCATTCTTATTGTCTTTTTATTTCATTTTTTTTAATATAGTATAAATGTGATTTTAAACCCCAATTAACTAGTATAAAGTATATAATATAAAATATATACAAGAGACCCTCCTCTCCTTCCAACGGGAAAATTTCAATCACCTATCTATAACCATGGATCTTGGAGGATTTGGAATTTTATGCTTTCGGGGATTTGACATTTTAGAAATTTTCTTAGTGATAATAAGGTTATGTCCTCGGCAAAAGGTATCCACAAGGTGATTTCAAAGGGTATTGATTTTTTTATTTTTTAAGTGGAAGATGAATGTCGATGCAACGTGAGATTGCAAATTAGGGACATGAGGTATTGGTTGGGAGTTAGTGACCATAATTGTCGCCCAATCATGATGAGGTCTATAATGAGTTTTTGAAGATTAGATGCAAAAAATATCTAAGCTTTGGCGATTTGGATTTAGCATGCATGAATTGTGGCCGAGGGGATTAGCTCATCTTCCTTTGATCTTGATCGAATATGATTCTTATTGTTGACATTAGAGAGTTAATCTTGGAGAGTATGTCATGTTTCCCATTGCTTAAGATCTTGCAAAATCATTACGTATTTGTTAGCCTATAATACGATTTATTGTTTTTATTCTTTTGTTATGACTTCTTCTTTTGATGAGGTTTCGAGACATTTTTTTGGTGGGGTTGTTTTCCCATCATATTGCCTATGATTTGGAAGAGGACTAAGAATTCGGGTATTTGCTCATAATGAAGTTATTTGTTTTCAAAAAACTAATTAATATAAAATATATATGATTGTCAAAAGAAAACATATTTCCAATAATATTAGTTTTGATACCACTTGTTAAGGAACGACAAACTTACCTGGATCTCCACATTGGTATAATATTGTCTACTTTGAGCCTAGGCCCTCATGGCTTTATTCTTGGGCTTCTCCCAAAATGCTTAATACCAATGAAGATATTTGTTCTCTTATAAACTCAAGATCTACTCTTTATTTAACTAATGTGGGATTTTACAACACTTTGTTTGTATTCCCAACAATCTTCCCCTCTAACAAAGTACCGCATACGAGCCTCTCTGATAGTAATTTTCTGAATTACACTTGAGCACGCATTTACTCAAACCACGAATCTTTCCGAATTACACTTGAACAAACTATAAAGCCCAACCACGGATCCACTCGATTTATGTTTGAGCGCACATCAGCTACCCCTCACCGAGGCAACCATTTCAAAAGCACTTCTCACTCGAGCACTTGTTTCAGAAGCACTCCCACACCGGAGTATTTGACAACCATTTCAAAAGCACTCCCACTAGAGCACACATAAGGCCTCTCAACCACGGATTTTCATTATGACTACTTTATAGTCCACATTAAGGCTCACAAATTTTTGTTTCATACTCGAGGTTCTTCCGATATGGCTAAGTTAGGAGCGCAGAGTCATAGATTCTGTAGACTAACCTGCTTTGTAGGTTGTTTGTCCCCATGATCATCAGCACTCCAACGG
>JBBMKA010000001.1:6655999-6669643 GCA_037833695.1 Sechiopsis laciniata
AATGTCTCCAAGATAACATAGAATTAACATTATAAAATTAATTCTTAGGTGGCCAACCTACCTAGGAATTAATTTCCGACGGTATGTGCCGTAACATTAGTCGAGGTACACAAAAGTTGACTCAGACAGTCACGAATATTAAAAAAAAAACATTATGAAAGGACATACAAAACATCTAGCTTCTAAAACTTATTTTTTTCTTCTAGAAAACATAGCATTACAAAGATAACTAAGAGTTTGTTTGAGCCACCAAAAATAACGAGGAGAATGGAAATGGGGATAATTTCCTACGGGTCACTGATAATCATTTCCTCCATAATTTCCAAAAATCACTTTTTTCATTCTCTTCCTAACTACTTTTATTTTCTCCCCTAACATAGATCACTATTTTTCACTCTCATCATATTCATTATTTTATTTTTCCCATCATCAATCTCTCATCTCAAACACAAATATTCTCCCCATAATTCTCATAAGCCTTCGACGTCACCAATGCCACAAACAAACCATATTACGAAAGGCTGAAAAGGAAAGAAATGTACAATGGCAAGGAAGTTTAAAGAGCTCTTCAATTGGAATAAAGGGTTTACAACTTCAATAAAACATAATCAAATTCTATCATTTAAAAAATCGTAAAAAGTAGAGTTCCACTTATTATTTTTCTACAGTAAACTGAAAAGTGAACACCTCTCAAATAATGGAACTACTTTACTTCGAATTCCTTAATAGTAAAATATTCTTGATTAAAAATTTAGACAAAAATCTTGTTCAAATATATAGAGATGAGAATAATCTTAACCCTTCAGTTCAGGTCTCCAATGTTTTTCAGCATAGAATAGCCTCAGGAGAACGAAAGTTTCAATTTTGGTCATCCTTAAGGTTAAAAATAGATTCAACACAGCAAGATGATCATTTTCAGTGCACACTCAAATTTATTTGATGAAGTAAACAAAACATTGTGCATAGAACCCAGTTCATGAATTTGAAAACTAATTCTGAAAACTGAGATGAAAATAAAAAATATATATAATCCAAACAAAACAAACCCAGAAAACAAAAATAAGTTAAGCCTCTTCAGTTCAGGTCTCCAAATTGTTTCCGCACGAAGAATTCTCGGAAGAACGAAAGTTAAAGTTTATGATCATCATTAGAGGCGAATTACGAACAGTGTGCAACATACAAAAACCAAGAACGTATCAAATTCAAAACAATACCAAATCAAACCGAAAACTCATCAGAAAACTGAAGAACAACAACAAAGATGAACCCTAAAGCATTTACAAATCAAATTGCACCACAATTGTACAAATCAAAGTGAGAAGATGAAGAACGAAAACATTACCAAAATGGCAGAAGCTTCAAAGCTTCTTGTTGGGATTGAACGATTATTCAGCATCAGCCAATGCAGGGAAATTTATAGAAGCAGAGCAGTTAAAAGGGGGAGCCGCAAAAACCCTAAAAATTAAGTTTTGGTTTATCGCAAAAACCCTAACCATTTTCTGGCAGACTCATTGGTTTCGCTCTCGGAATTGATCCATATAGTATGGATCTTCCAAATTGGGCCGGCAATTTTTGTGGAAGTAATTTTGAAATAGGGCCAATTAGGAATCGTCACTTTTAGAAAAAATAAACATTAAATGTCTACTCATTATTCTCATTTAAATCTATGTTTAAATCTAATATTCTGAAATTTAGTAATTAAATAATTATTTTGTAAGTGACATTTGTACCCTTTATATGTATTTATTTATTTTATTTGTTTGATATTCTCATTATAGATAGCATCTAACCAATTCCCTTAAAATTTCAATAAAAAAAAAATTAAGATTATAACATACAAAATAAAAATATACGGTAAAAAATATGTTGAACATTTAAAATAAGAAATTTAAAATAACTCTCGAAATCCCTTCCAACATTTACATATGCGTACGTGTATTGCCATTGTTTGGTGGTTGGAATTTTTAATTGATACAAACAAAAATTAAGACCAAAATGAATACTTACCTGACAGGCAGACTGATTATCATTATTTTGTAGGTATAGAGTTTCACATTTTTTGAGTTTTGAGACCGTTTGGTATCCTTGTAAAACTACAAAGGGACAAAGCTAAAAACCTATCTATCTCCCCTTTGAAGGAGCACATTCGATTACATTCACTGGTGTGTCTGAGTTCCGTCCTCTTCCACGCTAGCCATCTCCTTTTTGAAGAAGCACGTTCGACTACATCCATCAGTGTGTGTAAGTTCCGTCCTATTCCATACCATAAGAGGCGAGCTTCCTCACCGACGTGTTTGAGTTACATCCTCTTCCACACCACCGACATGTCTTATTTCTATCCTCCAAGTGACACTTCTACCACCAAGAAATTTGGTCAGTGTACATGATATCGTTCACAAACAAATATCTTATTTCTACTCTCTCCATCTTCAAATTGTGGCAGTCCAACTTTCTACATCTTTAAATTGTGGCAGTCCAGCTCTCTACATTTTCAAACGGTGACAGTCCGACTCTCTACGTTTTCAAACCGTGGCTTAATTGTGGTAGTTTTGATCTAAGTTTTCAATTCTTTTTGTGTCGCCCCAATTGCTAAATTTCACTCAAAGGTCAGCTCAAAAATATCAATTTTTCCTTTTTTAGTAGAGTCATTAACAACTCCAATCGATGCTAAAATAAGAATCCCACAAAATAAAACCAAAGGAAAATATTTGTCATATTTGTGCACAAGAATGAAGCATTTTTACCTTTCCTAAAACTACTTCAATGACTTTATAAGTAGAATATCAAATTGGACGAAAAAGAAAAATTGTGAAACTAACCGACCAACCTTGATGAACAAACACATGTGAGTTGTGGATCTCCCTTGGAAAAAAAATAAAAGAAAAATAGTAGTAGCTTGCAAAATGACGAGGTTGTTGCAGCTTTTGATCAATGGAATTCTACTGTGAATCTTGATAGGTTGAATTGCAAAAGAATGATGAACGATTACTTGATTGCAGTGGTGTGGGTGAAGATTTTCTGCAAATTATGATATGTTGAATTGGTAATGGAAAAGGATGTATCAACTGCAAATTATGATATGTTGAATTGGTAATGGAAAAGGATGTATCAACGATGAAATTGGTGTGGTTGGTTCTTTTATATATTTTAAATCTTGATATCTTTTTGTAATTGGAGATTTTTTTTTTTTATTGAACTTTAAATGAGAATTACTAATATTCATATATAATATCTACTTTTAAATAAAATCTAACGTGAAAATTGTTGAATGAAAAGATTTGAGATAAATATTTAATTTTTTAATGATTTGAATTGGAATAGAAATAAATGATATTCAGAGGTGGTTGCGGAGAATAAACAACCTCCATGATTTTAGTGATACCTTACTAATTTTGGGCAAATTTAACCACTGTATTCTCCATACAAACTTGGAAAAAGAGGAGGGTGTAATGTGGAGGAAAAAATCCTCTCTAACCTCTACATAAAAAAAAGACATGGAATTTAACATTTAGAAATCGTAGACATTTCATATTTTATTTTTTCAAAACTAGACATTCTTTACTATTTCCCTTTGAAAGTAACGCTAACCCTTTACACAAAATAATTACACCCGTATGCAAATTTTAAAATAGGGGTTTCTTTAGGAATAGACCAAATTGAAAAGGTATTTACAATACTATGCAAAAAAAAAAAAAACAATCATAGTTAAACATACGGTATAATTAATATTCATCATATAGTATTACTAATATACAATATCGTACTAATGACATATAATATTGTATAATAATATAAAATACTGTATTAATATTCTAAATTAATGAATATTAATTATATCATATTTGACTATGAATACAAATATTTGACTATAGATACAAATATTTTCAAATTGCCTAACTTTGCAATTATTTTGTGAAATTGGACTATCCACGACAATTTCCCTTTAAAATATTTCCATCTTACACTATTATTAAAAAGTATTTGACAAATACCAATAACTATTATTGCTAATTTTTTTTAGAAGTGACCGTATTTATTATTATTTTTTAAATTGGACTAATCTTGTACGTTTTCCAAAATAAAAAGTCAAAATCATCAATTTTTTGTTTGCCATATTTAACTAGAATTTAGTGGTTGGATTTACAACTCTTTCTCGAAAACCTACATCCAAACGAGTTTTTATTAATTTTTCCTTCTTTTTACTTTTAAAAATAACTCACATTTCTAACAATTCATTTATAATCATTCATTTATAACTCCTCAATCATTTTTAACCACTCATTTTTAATCATTCATTTCAAATCAATCAAAATAACCCAATTTTTATCATTACTTTTTTAACTACTCAAAATAATTATTTATTTTAAATTTATATCCAAACAAGGTTTTGATGTTAACCCCTCTACACAAAAATCACGTCCAAACAAGTTTGTGGCTACAATTATCAATTTTTAAATACTCATAATAACTCCTCAATACAACTCAATAAATTAAATCCTCTTTAAATATGACAAACAAACAATCCCTAAAAGAATAAACCTCTAAGTTTTACCAAAGGTTAGTGGTATGTTGGTTTTATTGATTAGTTGTATTTCAATTCAACTTTATCACCACTTATTCATAATTTTGAAAGTCGATATTTGACTCTTATCTTATTGGAGCAGTAGTACTCTTTCGGTAGGATTTATGCTCCCCTTCTCCAATTTAAACTTCTTGTTACTAAGTCATACATAATGAATTTGTGCACACTATCTTGGTTCTTATACTTTTAGTTTTGATTCATATTTGTCTCCATAATTTCAACGGGGCCATTTTTGTTCACATACTATTGATTTTGGTTCATTTTGATCTTTATAATTTCAAAATTTTTATTCTAGTACCTATATTTTTAAAGGTTACTAATTTGGTCCTTTATTTATTATTTTTTTTTTTTATTATTATTTTTTTTTACTCTCAACATTATCTTACTAATGTTTTTGAAATGTTATAAATTTGTATTAAAATGGCTTGAATAATTTGGAAGTAGAGCCAAAATTTAAACTAAAATGAACAAGACCAAAAAGGTCCAAAACGAAAAGTTTTGTTGGATAAAAATAATATTTATTCAAGTCACCTCAAAAAAAAAAAACGAGCTCTATTCAATTCAACAGGCAATTAATACAACCACATATTTAAAAACATTAAAAAAAAAAAAAAAAAAAGGTATATTTGAGGACAATATAACTCAACTAACATAAACTCATGACTATCATAATCTTGTTGTAGAACTAAAAAACAACAGATTAAAAGGAAATAAATGAGATTTTTCACTTCATTAATTTTGTACTGGAAGTCATAAACAGTTGTATAATCTTCCTTTCTTATTTTTTTTTACTTTTGGTCAGATCATGATCCACCCCATCATTCTTTACAATGGGCTTCCCATTTGACCAAACAAAAATAATAAATCTAAAATCAATTTCATATATATGTTCATATAATTATATAATCAATCCATGAAAGCCAATCACTGAGAGCTCAAGCCACTGGAACCAGGAGCTCCGCCGGTCATAAGTCGCCACATCGCCGCCTCCTTATGCTCGAAAACCTCCAATTAGTAGCTCGAGAAATTATTTGAGAGGTTGGAATAATGTGATTGAGAGTTCGATACCTTTTGGCATCGGAATAAAGTTGCAATCATGTGACGAAGCTTATAAACTATCGTATTGTGACAACTTTATTGAATAATATTTTTCCACCTTCAATACCATCCATAAGCTAAACCTTTCCATCCTTCGCAGGACGGTTTTTATCAACATTCACATCTTTCGAAGAGGAGGAAGCCACGGAATTCGTTCCTTTCGAGGGCGCCGAGGGCGGCGTTGGCAGCTTCTTCGGTAACATTTGTTCCCAATACTCCCTCGGCAACCTCGTGGCCTCTGACGACATGGTGGCGAGAGCGAGAACAAGCATCAATATAAGAATGAATCTAAGCTTCAAAGAATCTAACATGATGATAGAGTAGAGGAGTTTGGATTTGGATTTGGATTTTGATTTTGATTTTGATTTTGGATTTTGGATTTTTGGTGTTCAAATGTGAAAGGAATGAGGAGGTTTATGATAGGGAATGGAAGGAGACATGGTGAGTAATGTAAGGAAAATGACAACTAGTTTTGTTAATGAAAAGGTATGACAATGGCAGACAAAAGGGGAAGTTTGATTATTCTTGCTTATCATGTAGCTCATGTTATGCCTTTCATTACCTAATACCAACATGAATGAATTAATGAAAAACAAATGAATCTCAGTTTCAGTGAAGTTTTGAAGCTTTGATAAAATATTCACCAATGGAGCCCTTTGTTGCAAAGTTTAATATATATATATATATATATATAGATGTTAAAATACTACTTTGCTTTTTCTTTAAAAAAAATTATTATATTGTTTTGGTCTCTATGTTTTTTAAATTGTTTTTCAATTTAATCTTTGTACTTGCAATGAGTTTCACAATTTGGCTCTTATAATAAGTAAAGATGTTCACGGGACGGGACGGGGCCAGGGAATGGGTTCCCCGTCTCCATCCCCGAAAAAATTTCCATTTTTTTCTCGGGAAGGGGTGGGGATTTCCCGGGGGCACCGGCAGGAACCACGGGGATTTTTTTCAATTTAATTATTTTTTCTTTTTCATTTTTTATATATTTTTTAATAAAAAAATTCAAAAAATTAGATTTAAATATATATATATATATATATAAGTTTTAACTATAATGTTAATTATCAAAGAAAATATTCATATGCATAGAAAATATCTATTTGAAAATTAAATGAGTAGAATTAAGAAAAAATATTTTAAAAAAAAAAAAGAAAAAAGAGAAACGGAGCGGGGATCGGGGAATCGAGAATGGGAAATACAATCCCCTATCCTGACCCCGTTTAGCCAATCATAAATTTATTGTTGTTTTTGAAAGGAACAAAAGAATATTTTTATTGATAAAGATTATAAAAGTATAAGGTCGTGGATTAAGTTCTAAATTTTTTTGTACAATAAAACAACACGGTAAATTTAATTTTATAACTCTTGTAAAGTTATAGTTGAATATCCAACTTTAAATCTTAAAAGACTTGTAAGATTCGAGAAACTATCTTATAAATTAATTAAGATATCACATAAAATTAGATTTCTTTAAATTTTAAAAATATAATCATATTGTGCTATTTATTATACTATAAATAGTATTATTATCAATCCAAATTAACTTCAACTTTATTATAAAGACTAATTTATTATTTATTAAAAATACTCTATCAAAATAAAAATAAAATGTTCAAAATACTATGACTAAAATTGTATTTTAACTTTATGTATTATTTTTTTTATTTGGTTTTGAGGGTAAGAAATCTTTGCTGTCAGAGTTGTTATTTTGCAAGTGTGTAACTTAAGTAGTAATCATGAGTTATGCCACACGTAGAAGTTTAGTTTTGCTTTACTTTAAAAATTATTAATCTTGAGTTTTTGGCTTGTTTAATTTAAAGTTATGCTTTTGGTAATCAAATACTTTTATGGGTCATTTGAATTAATTAATTATAATCTACTTTTTCCTTTTTCCTCTTTCCTAAAATTATTTGTTAATTACATAAAAGATTCTTATTTAATCATGGGTTAGAAAATGGTTGTATTTAGAGGATTTTTCAAGTATAATAAAAAAAAAATCTATAATAACAACTTTTTAGAAAATATTCGTGTACAGCAGACAATTAGGATGAACTTAGTAAAAAGACGAAAATGTCACTAATCGTATTTAGTTAGTGGGCTGTCTTTAATCTTTTTTTTTTAATTACAAACAATCTTTAATTAGATAGTTTTTAATCAAGAAAAAATAAAGACATAATTGGAATATGAAAGGAAAAAAATGCCAAAAATTCTGCTATGGATGAAATATTTTTTTTTTAAAATGTTATAATTAAAATAGACAACTAAAAATTTGCCACCTAAAATAAATTTCAATTTTATCTCATTGAAATTACATGTCAATTATTACTAAATTGTACTCATTTTAGTTGTTGTCATTAAGCTTGATACACAAAAGTAAAGAATACCGTATCGTGTATGCCTCTTTTTTTTCTTTTTTTGTTGAATTCAACAATTCATAACCTCCTGATTATCAGATTACATAAGTCAAGTCAAGTTCAATTCTTGTTGGTATATAGGTCACTCTTAATCTACCAATAAAAACAGTAATTTGTTGGACCAATGTGTTTCTATGACTAAATTGTCAGAATTTTGAATCTCTTTCAAAATTGTAATTGAACTCAAAAAAGAAAATGTCACTTTTAATCTTTGTTTCATTTATAGACATTTGAACAAATTAGAGATGCAGTGCTCTTGCATCCTGCATCCAATGTTACAACCCAAGAAACACATAATAAATACTAAACTCTTAAAATAAATATAAGCAATTTAAACAAATTTGGGTTTATTAATTGTACTTAGGGTTATTTTTATATATTGCTTTGGCAAGCCAGCATTAAGCCTAAAAAACAAAACCTCTCATGTAATATTAAACCAATTCTTTTGTGGTTGAACAAAAAAGGTAGTTTTTAAGCTTGTGGTTACATGAACAAAGGGGAGTTTTAAATTTAAATAAGGTCTTATGTTGTTGAGATGGGCAACAGTGTAAAGTGAAATTGGTTTGAATTAGTTTAATGAATTTAATGTAGTTTTGACACACTGTTGTAAGCCATTTAGCCAACATAACAAAATTATTTTATGGCATAAAGTGGTTAAACATCCATCACTACTGTGAGTGAGAGACTTCATATATATATATATATATATATATATATATTTACTTTTTTTATTTTTTTATTTTTTTATTTATAGATAAAACATTTAATTAGAGGAACCATCGTAAAGTGGGTTAGTGGTCAAGAGGATTTTAGAAAATTAAGAAATAAATTATTCAATTCATAATAGTCTTGTACCTAAGAATTAATTTCTTACATGTTTCTTTGACATCCAAATGTTGTATAGTTAGACAGTATATCATATGATAATAGTCATGTGCACAACCTACTCTAGTCATGGATATAAAAAAAAAAAAATTTCTTAATATATATACATATAATTAGAGGTCCTTTGAAAGGTCAGGGTACCTTTTGTTTAAAGAAATAGTGGGCTTAGTTCTTAGTTTTATGTGATATTTAGAAGGGGAAGTGCATGTGGTCTTTTATACTATATTATTGTTGTTCTTCATTCTTTTAGGGTATTGTTTTTTATTTCCCAATAAATATATATTTTGATGTCATCATTATTTTGTTAAGTGAATTTGACCATTCAATGATAGTAATGGTTTGATTTAAAATTCTAGACATAAAATGGAACTAATTAAAAAAAAGGTTTATCAGACAGCCAGCATTTTTACTACATTGTTACAAACAAGAAAACAGTTATATGATATAAAATGTTATTTGTGTTGTGAATATTCTTTGTACAAATCAATGAGATTGAGAATTCAAAAAAGAAAAAAAAAATCAATGAGATTTACAAAGGTGTTTATATATCCTATAAAAAAAAAAAAAAAAAAAAAAACAAAGGATATACAATTTGTTAGAACACAAAATGAAAGATTAGCCTAATTTGTAGCCCCTTAATAGCCGACCTAGGGGCAAGATTTACATTAAACATTTATTAACTACTCATAAAAAAATCACATTCAAAAGATTTATGGTAACCACTCAAAACAACTTCTCATTTCTAATTACTCAAAATAACTCTTCATTTCTTTCCATTTATTTCTAATCATTCATTTCTATCTACTCAAAATAACTTTCCATTTCAACAAACTATTGTCTCTAATTCTAACTCCTCTACAAAAAAATCACATCCAAACGAGTTTTTTTTTTTCTGTAATTCTTCCGTAGAAATTTACATCTAAACGAACTATTACAAAAATTTCAATTTTCTAACTACTCAAAATAACTCTTCAAACTAACTCCACGCCCAAAATCTCATCCAAACACCTCCTTGAGACTTAATTACAGATCATATACTAAGCATGCATTCAATCGAAAGTGTCTTTCAAGCCAAGTCGATGACATAGACAGAAGTAGAGTGTTTGGATACGAGCAAAAACCTAAATATGCTGCATTTTGTTAAGGGGTGAATGTATGAGCATTAAACACAATCAAGCTTGGACTCAACTAATTTCCAACAATAACTTAATTATATACGAATATATATAATAACTATATTATAAAAAAAAAATTATACAAATATATAATAAGCGCCAAATATATGCAACGGTTCATTAACAACCAACAAACAGCGTACACATATCTCAGGAAAAAAAAAAAAAAAAAAGAGAGAAAAGAAACAGCATACGTACAACACAAGCCAAACGCCAGCTTTCTATTCCACAAGATAATTGGTATTTGATAAATCTCCAATCTGGTGCAAAACCTAATGTGCTAAACACAACTTTATAATCTGTACCAACACCATACAATTTTCATCTCTTAATAAAATTTTCACCTCTTAATAAAATTTTCACAAAGATCGGTTCGGGTTCGACGATGCAGATGACCGAGCTTTGGCGAAATCAACCAGATCCTTAAATAGCACATCCTCTTGCTTTTCCTGTTTGGTTGGAGTTGGTGGATTGAGAGAGAGGTTCTGAGTATGCCCAACTAAGCTATTGTACGAAGAACCCGAGTCACGAGCTTCTTGTTGGTCGAAAAACTGCTGCCTCTTATCGTATTTTGATGGTGGGGGTGGAAGAAAGGAGGAGCTTTGGGGCTGTGAGTCCCATGGTGCTGGAGGCAGCGGATCAGCGGACCTGCTCGTGGGAGTTGGTTCGTCATACACGGGTCCAGTCGAGAGTCGTTGTGATGGGATAGAGCGTTCAACATGGGAAAGGGGTGAAAAAGATGGTGGGGTTGATATTGGAACTGTTGAAGGTGGACGTGAACGTGAGGTTTCTGAAGCCTCTGATTTGTAAGTATCGCCACTGAGGTAATCGACCATGCTGCTGCCTCCTGCAACAACAGGCTTCTTCGATGACGGTGGAGGAGGTAGAAGAGAGCCGATACGAGTCGATTCTGTATTACCATTGGCTGGTTTTTTGCTTTGTCCTTGCAAATTATCTCTAGATGATCTGCAACAAATTACAATGCATACATGAATTTACCCCAACACATGAATTTGCCCTAACACACTCCATGAAAATGGTTGAATTATATTTAATCATCGATCAACCCAAAAGTTTAAGTTAGTGTGTTGAGATACATTTAATTATACCACACTTGTGGGCTTAGAATTTTTTTAAAATGTCCGGCTGAAATAATCTGACAAGAGTTTGAACCTAGAACTTCTTGCTTTGATACTAAGTTAAATTACCCATCAACCCAAAAGCTTAAGATGATAAGTCCAATGTTATAATCTCACAATTCTACACAAATTCACGTCCTAACTCCTAACAAGAATGAACATTCAAGCTCAATCTTAAACATTCAGAAACATTGTAATCACTCAGCAGAGACTTGAATGGAGATTATTTCATAGAGAGACTTTGATAAATACCTCCGTGCTAACTGAGAAAAATCATCTTCCGATTCGTCATCGTCATGGCTGACACTTATAATTGGAAGAGCTGATGATTCAACTCCTGCTGCTTCCCTAGTAGTAACTCCATTGGCAATATCATCATGCTGTTTAAGTACTCGCTGTAGACTATCATTCAAAGCCAATCCCTGGCATAAAAGTTCCTCATCTCTGTTAAGGAGAAAACAATGATCAGCATACAAAGCATGAATAAGGTAACCAAAGAAACTCACATTTTCTTTTGCTTCATAGATAATTAAAAAGGAGAGGCACTGACCCGCCCCTAGGCTGTCTTTTATGGCTCCTTTTTTTATTATTCAAGGACATTTGGGGGTGGGGACTCGAATCTATAACTTCTAGGTGCCACTAGAACTATGCTTCGAATATGCATCTTCTTATAAATGAATAATAATAATAAAAATAATAAAAAGGCTAGGTTCAAGAAACGATTACCCTGTACTATTTACAAGCATCATGACACGCTTTTGATAAGACTGGCACTGGTCAACAAGATCAACAATCACTTCTTGCTTCACGCCCTGTCATTGTGTTCATTCATTAGAACCCAAAATGGAACGGAATATTTAGTTTTCTTTAGTGTTAATCAGATAAGCGTGAAAATAATTTATTTGACATTAGTGAAAATCATTACTGCCCGTGTTTTGTATTTATTTTATCTATCTTAATAACCCTTTCAGCAGCTTTTGTTCCAATTTATTTCAAGCAGTTTAACACAACGAGAATGTAGTGAGATCCTAAGAGTAAACAACTTCCTACTTCTGGAAATAGAACTTCTACTACATCAATTGCTTAGTTTAAACAACTTTTAAATAACACAAAATTTAGTTAGATAGACGATGTAGAGAAATCTACCTCTGGTTTTTTAGGGTCCAAAGCACTCAGCATTTCCAATAGCACATCGGCAATCCCCTGTGCATTTCGAATCTCTGGCAAGCTGTTATAGATAAAATTATTATTAGGAAGTAATCCCTTGCCCATCAAATAGGATGGCGTGATATAGTAATATGTTAGTAAATTGGGAAGTCGTTACAAAATTGATTATTATTATCATTATTTAATACCTTGATCCCTAAGGACAAAATTAACTTTTTTTTCATACAAATATATTTGTGAGTGTCTGAGCTAGGTGATGCGCAAACTATTCTTACGGAAAAAATTGCATGACCCTACAATATTTAGTTGTCAAGGAAATCCGTAAAAAATTAATTCCTTGGTAGGTGGCTACCATAGATTAAACACATAACCTCTAAATTTCCTAAGGCCTTCTTGGCCACTAGGTTAACCCATAATGGTTAACTAAGGACAAAATTAACATGATTTAGTTTAGTGAGAATATAAGGAAATTGAAACTAGTTGTATAATTAATAACATATCAAACAAATAGAGCACATGCCATCTTTTTATCTGTGGGTGTCTAAACCTAGCTTACAACTGTTGGACCCTACTATATGTCAAGAAAATTCGTAACAAATTAATTCTTAGGAAGGTGCCAGAATGAATTGAACTCATAACCCGCACATGCCAATATTATCCTCAAGGGTTCTAAGTCAAAGCAAGCAAATTTTCCATGAACAGATAGTAGCGTAGACCAAAAATAAAAATATGAATAACCAATGACATTGCACATCATCAGAAAATTGACATCAAAGTGAGGAGCACCACAGAGGCTGCAAAGACTATACAGGGTTTCTATGTGATGATTTAAATTATGGAGCATCATCACACCAATCAATGGTGAAGATTGGGTGGACTAGTCATGTGGGTGGCTGAAGTACTAAAAGCTTTTAGTGTACTATGTTGGTTTATCTGTAATTTATAAATTCTCATACTCTAAATGGTTCAGTTATTTGACATGTTAAACTTATTGGGTACATTATAAACTCAGCTTGACAGACAGTAGTTAGAACAATTAGGGCCCGTTTGATAACGTTCTCGTTTCATGTTTCTTGTTTCTTGTTCTTGTTTTTCTTTAGAACAAAAAACAAGAATGTGTTTGATAACTATTTTTGTTTCTTGTTTCTAAAAAAAATAAGAAACAGAAACAA
>JBBMKA010000001.1:6678411-6719854 GCA_037833695.1 Sechiopsis laciniata
CTTACATGCTTGCTAATACAGCGTTATCCGCAACAGATTTATAACAATCCTGTGTCTATACGTGTTTGAACAGGTCGTCGAAGATGCTCTTATCAAAATCTTTGACATTAAACGAGAAGAAGCATTGCAGTTTGCCTAAATTTATAGGTTAGAGTTCAAATTGTGGCTTGTTAGAGACCAGAGTTGTATGGTTGTAAATGTGTAACTGAAAAGTGATACCCTCTATCAATCATATAGCCTCTTGTATCAAAATAGTAATGTTGTTTATGTATCTTAGTCCTTCACAGAAATGCAATACACAGTTCGAATAGTTTACCGAGTATGTCGAATCATCGTATCGTTTGGACTTTGGAGTACACATTAACCCCCCAAGTTACAGAGAAAATGTTGATTGGATAAAAAAGTAGGCTGCCGTGTTTGTGGAGCCGTTTGTGCAAATGTGGTTCAGTTATTATAACCCAACCAATGTTTGGTCCATCCGTTATCATAGTGGGTAGGTTGATCTGATCCAAACCGTCGTTTCATACAATCTTTGCTGCATATAACCTATGTCTCGTTTGAAATTAGTATTTTCTTCTAATTTGTATTTAAACGCCATTTATCTATGTCTCGTTTGAAATTAATATTTTCTTATAATTTGTATTTAAACACCATTTATTATAATTTATATTATAATAAACAATCTCGGTTATCATAACTCAAGGTCGTGATTATTTTACGTTCACTCTGCTGAATTTATTGACCATAAATTTGCCTGTTTGAATGATATGACAAAGAAGTTTAACAGAAATTTTAACATTCAAACGGATTTTAGGAAGGTTTCTCTATTTAATATGATAATAATGTGAAATTATGGATATTTTCTAATAATTGAAATGACTTAATAAAACGAATCGGCCTTAATGCTGTGTATGCCATAGTTGTATAATGTGAAAGATCAAAAGTCTAAATCACAATTATGGTTTAAAATTGTTTTATTTTTGCAAATATAAATCAAACTATAAGAGTTTTTTTTTTTAATTTTAATTTTTATTATAATAGTTGGGGGTGGGGAGATTCGAACTCAAGACTTGTTAATCATTGAGTATACATTAATACCAACAACTGCTCTTGTTAGCCAAACAGAGTATTTAGCTAAACTGAAAACTTGTTTTTTGCCCACAAGAGTTCAACTCACATTAGTGTGTATGCAAGAAATAAAAGATCATGTTGGACATATCCATCTTGTGACATTGTCTTACATTGAAAAAATGTGGATTTTTTAACATTTTTGTAAGAGAAATGAGTTACTCCTTCATTGTCAATTAGTTTTGAAGTGGAACCCAATGTAGATTATTGGTCCCAAAATTCCAATTCAACCAAAAAATGCTTAAAAATCCCGATCTCTGATGGTTGAAATAAAACAAAAACATATCTTTTGACCATAAAAAGAAAAAAACTAAACTATTATAATTGAATAGATTTATGACTAAGAGATTATAAGTTCAAATCACCTATTTTCAAATATTTTCATATAAAAAAGAATAAATTAAGTATATGACTATCTGTCATACAAACAATAAATATGGGCTTATGATCAAGAATCAAGATCATAAGCTCAAATTCTTGTATTACATTATATACAAAAATTGTTTTTGATATGGAACATGGTGGTGAAGAAAGAATTATAAATTGGTAAAATCATCCTCTACATGTATATAAGAAAGAAGAAAACCAACTGTGATCTCAGGCCAACATTTAAGTTGAACACAGACTGTTGTTGCCCTCTTTGAGAGCTGGTTTGTTCCATTTTGTGTCTTAGAAACTAGGCATCATTGTTAATCAACTCATTGCGAGATGGTTCGATAATTTCCGGAACCTTATCGAGTAATCGATCAATCTCCTCTGGAAATTCGACCTTTGCCCGGTTTGTCTTTCCTCCAACAATCACTACTGTTCCATCTTGTATCGCCCATATCTTTCAATCAAAAAAATGGTAAAGAGAAATGAATATACAATGTTATCTTTTATTTCAAACAATGAGAATGTTAAGTTCAAATTTTGAGGAAAAAAGAGGAAAATGGATGGAATATTACAAGCCATTCAATAATAAAGAAAGTATCATCATGATAGCTTGAAGAAAAAGATATTTACCTGTGAATGAGAGAGATAACTGACACATGTTGTGAGCATTAGAGCACCAAATCCAGCATACACAATAGGCACTCCTGGGTCAGTCTTGAGAAAAAGAAAAAAACAGAAGATTTCAATTCAATGACTATAGCACAGAAACAAGCAAATATAAATGACAGATAGAATCTTGTTTCGATACATCGACGTAAAAACAACTGAATGTTTCCGAGCTGTTACCTTCAACTCCAGTCCAGTGCTGCCAATAGCATCAACTATTTCTATTTTTATACCGTTGATGTCAATCGGAAGCCTAGAACTTGGACGTCGAACCCCGACAAACTTCCCTTCCTGATCATACAGGACAATGGATTGCAGATCACGAGCAAGCATTGATCTGAAATTACACCATGGGTAGAGGAAATGAGTGAATTTTTATGAGGATGAGAATACTATGCACAAGTAACAAAGATGAGAATACTAGACAGGCTGTCCACACGTGTTTCATGTTTCATTTCCTTCAATTTTATGTCTTTCTTTTTTCCTTTTTCATGAGGGTTCATGCTAAGTTACACACACTTCCACTATTTTCACGGGATAACGGCATGATCCTACAACACTTAGTTGTCAAGGAAATCTGTAAGAAATTAATTCATATCAGGTGACCACCATGGATTGAACTCATTACCTCTTAGTTCTAAAAAGCTTTTTACGCCACTAGGCTAACTAATGATCTACGAAAGATGGATACTTTGTTTGGTATCCGTGTCAGACACAAGTACTTCCAGACACTCTTCGAACATGCACCTGACACCCAAAATTTCGTGTCCACATTTATTATTAATATTTTTGTAATTTTAGACACATTAGAGACACACCATAGATACAACTTTTAAGACATATCTTTCCCGTGGTCGATGGCAAGACATCATCGAGACGATTTTGGTAGAGGCAGTCGATAGATAGAATGGAAAAGGGAGAGAAAGAGTTTGGCTTTCTTTTAAATTTTGTTTCATGGGATTTTAGTAGACATTTAAAGGATAGATAAGTTTTGTTCTTTATTGGATTTAAATGGACTCCTATAACAATGTGGATTAACTTCAAACACTAAATTTTTTTAACAAAAATTATTTTTCATAGAGAGTAAAATACTAAAATATTTTCGGTTTGACCTTTTAAAGTTATATAATAATAAATAAATAACGATTCCTCGATGTATCCCCATCCTACATTTTCAAAAATAGGTGTGTTGCCGTGCCAGTATCCCGTGTCCGTGTCCATGCTTCTTAGCTTATAATGGTTCAAACATGTATTTAATCATTCTAAATCATTTTAATGTTTGGGTTTATACATTAGAATGTGACTTACATGCCATCAAAATTATGTCAAATGATTAGATTTCATGTTTGAGAGTGAGTTTTAGCATGACAAAAAATGATTTTAAGAATATCTAAATTTCTCCTAGACATACCCTCATAAGAAGCATCAAAGTGTACAAAAAAGAAATGACATACATTCCCTTCACGTCGGGTGAATCGACATCCCCAACTGGTAAGAAAGTTCCATAAAGCTTCTTGTCTCCATTGATCTTTAGAGGTGCCACAGCCAAGTTAAAAGGTCCTTCATCATTCTTAAGTACTTGCAGAGCTGAAAATCCCCAATCGGTTTGGTAAATTGTAAAACCTCCATATCTTAAAGGATTATTTACACTGATTGTTTTCCTCATCACCTCTTTTCCATTAAGATCAAACAAAGAAAGATCAGTATGAAACTGTTTCACCTGCAAAATCAGATGTTGAAAACTTGAAACGTAAATAGGGTGATTAACTGTGAATCTATTCATACACTATTAAAGAAAAACTGCATTTTTTTCCGAGGAATGGATGAGAATCAATATGGTTTCAAAACAGGGTTCTCCTAGTGTAGCAGGTTGTTCAATATTAAAGATTTAATCAACACAGATAAATTCAATACTCCACCTATATTTTTGTGTCTGAGTGTCCATGCAAATATACATATAGAACAACGTATGACTTTACTACATTTAGTTGCCAAATACCAAAGATATTAAATCTTTGATAGGTGGCCACCTAGACTTGAATTCATTTTCTCTAAACCCTTTATTATTTATCGAACAAGATTACCCACCAGGCCGAACCCAAGGTGGTTTTCACCGGTTTTTTTCTTAAGAAAGATAACTCTATCACTGATTTTATAAGTATTATTGATTTCCTTATCAAGACTCACCTCTCCACTGTCATAGTAATCCATGTAGAACTTGTTAACATGAACTTCAGTATTGAAAGCTTCAGTTGGCTTGGAGAGAGATCCACTCGGTTTCAGAACATCTCCAACAACAAAATTCAGTCCCTGAGGAACTGTAACTGAACCCCTGAAGTTCCCAGCTGCACTGAGGGTAGCACCGCCCATAATCAAAAGCATGGCCAAATGTACACCAATAGGCGCAAATCGACCAGCTAATCCCTTGAAAGCATATAAAGTTGGTCCTTTGATAAATACCTGCAGAATTGATGATTGATATCATTTAGTGAACTGCACTTTCAGCTTAGACTGTTATGAAAAAACCAAACAACAACCAAGAAAATAAAGAAAAATATGAGACAAAGCACAATGATTTACGTGGTTCATGAATGTTGTGTTAGCTACGTCCACAAAGAGCAGATAGAAACCATTTTATTAAAGAGATAAGAATACAAATGCTTATTAAAAAAGGGTTATAGTTTTAAAAGCATTTATATAGTGTATTATCATAAAACCCGAATACAACATATAACCTAAAATGCATAAAAGCCCAATATGGAAAATAAAGATCCCCGCTTGCTGACTGGTTAGCGAGACTCCCGACTAAGTAATTGTAGGGTAACATAGTTTAAGGCAATTCCACGTAAGGCCAGAAACTTTCCAAAAGAAGTAGCATCTTGAGACCATATAGTTTGTATGGTAGAAGCTATTTATGATTTAATTTAAACACTGAAATTAGCATGAACAATATCAGTGTTTGATGCTGATTTAGTTGCTTCCCATGATTTCAAATAAAGAAAAGCACCACAGCTCTCTGGCAACTCAGGTTCTACATGATCAAAATGGTATAAATCTTGACTTAGGCATTTCCTAGTGATTTTTTTTTTTTTTTTCCTGAAAATTCCCAATCCTTTTTGTTCAAGCAAGTACATTGTACTAATGTACTTCACTTGAACAACCATATAAGAAACAAGAATAAATATTGAGTTATAACCTCATATCCTGCTCCCATTAGAATAACCCCCAAATCTTGGACTGATGCTCTGGGTAAGATGTCAGAACATTCCAGCTTCCTAATAGCTTCACCAGTCTGCAAGAAGTTCCATCTGCATACAAAAGTTGAATGTTCATAACAAGAAAGCTAGGAACATGAATGTGTGAGAGAGAAAGAGAGAGTATTGTAACCTTCTTGCAACCTTGACAAGAGGAATCTGAGTTGTGTAAGTGCATGCCATGAGTGAGACCCCAAGAAGAGCTAACATCCCTAGAAAAATCGTAGATGTGTACATATGATCAAACCCAAATGGGAGAATCCATCTCCAAGTGAGGAATCCCCACATTGGACTATCCTCAGAGTACTTCTGGAAATAAAAATCAGGGGCTTCTCCTTGATCAATGAAAGTACCTGCAATGCAACAGAATGCCAAACATGATGAACCCAACACCAACAGCTGATGCAGCCAATGGCTTTCAAAAGGTAACTATCTTTAGTTAATTGGTTTTGAGTTGGATGCTCGTATTTTTTAATATGGTATCAAAGCCCATTAAAACTCAAACAGATATTCGATTCAAGAATGATGAACCCAAAAGAAGCATCATCTCGAGGAGCATGCTAATGATCCCACATTGGACAATTGAGAAGACCTCCTAGCATTTATAAGATAGATGGACTACTCTTTTCATCGCCAATTGGTTTTGAGATAGAACCTCGTACTATCTCTAATAAAGTACACAGAAGCATAAAAATGATATTTAGACTAGAAAAGGGAAAAGGCTTTACAAACGCTCCAAGTAACAAAGGAAAACATAACTCATCATATCATATCATCCATCATCTATTGAATTCAAGCATTTTTTGAGTTCATCAACAATTGAAGGGGAGGATTCGAACCATGACCTTTTGATCCATGGGCTTACCCTTATGCAGCTAAGCTATTGCTTTTGTTGGCGAATTCGAAAGCATTTTTTTAATGATATCCTTGAGTGTCTGGGCAACTTAAGCAGACTATTTCCATTGGACATACCCTCTAATCCTACAACATTTAAATATCAATAAAGTAGGAAATTATTTTCTAGGTATGAATTGAACCGATCACCTGTTAGTTATTTAACATACTCTTCACCACGAATTCGAAAGCATTTAAAAGATAAGAAACAATAATGGTGAAGAATCATACCGAGAGCCATGAGAGCAGAGATGACAAACATTTCACCAATAGCCAAAGGCAAATTAGACAAAATCCCCAAAACCCTTTTGGGCAATCTCTTAAGCAGCTTCATAATCGAACCGCTCCCATTTCCAGACTTGTCTTCGCCTTCAGTGCTTCCATTACTTTGATCAGTCTCCGCCGCAAGCGGCGGTGCTGCGTCTGACAGCACAATCTTGTTGCCGACATTGTTGTTCTGATTCTTCTTTTTGTCCTGCGGCGATGGTGCCTTTGCCTTAATCTTGGAATTGAAAGAGAGGGTTCTGAAGCAGAGATTGCGAGTGATTTGGTGTCTGAAGGAAGATTGAAGAAAAGTGGTTTTGGGTAAAAATGGGTTTGGATTGTTGAGAATCAAAGCTTCCATTTTTGAGCAAATTATGAAGTGGGTTTCGACTTTCTTGCCTTGCGTGCGTTAATAACGACCATTGCTGTAAGCTGGTTTATCCTCAGAAATGGAAGAGATCTTTTGTGCTCCCTGGTTTTTTTTTACTTCAACTTGGTTGCCTGACCTCCTCATTTTTACTTAATTTTGTTTTAGGCTAAATTACCTTTTAGTTATGGATTTGTGTAAGAAACGTTAACATTAAATAAATAAAAAAACATCCTAATTTTTTTTAAGTATAAAAAATATTTTCATAAGTAAAAAATATTTTACCTTAAAATATATTTTCACCTTTAAATTTGTATGAAAAATGAAATATTTTTGTTTTGAATATTATGTTTTTTTTCTTCTAAAATTAGTTTATTTATTATTTATCAAAATTAACATTAGAATTTATAGTTAATTTATAACTATGTGATTAAATCTTTATGAGTTTCTTTCTTAGTGATTGTTAATATAATATTGAACTTAAAAAATTTAACCATTAAAAAAAGAAATGATAAAGGACAACCATGAGAAAAATACATTAAAATTCAATTAATTTAACAACTAATATTAACTTAGACACTTTCAACACATTCCATATTTCAAGTGTATTTTCTATAATTGAGCCTTAAATAAAATAGTTACATTTGAATTTGCTTTTTTATTATAATTTTAACCCATTTTTTAGATTTGCAATTTTAGGTTTTTTTACATGTTTACCAACCTTTGTCCAAAGTGGCATGTTAGTTTAGTCAATTAGTTATAATTATTTCAATTTAATTTTGCAGTTATCGTTAGTATTTGGCTTCCATCTTTTGTGGTCTTCCTTCTTAATTTATACTTAATTCTTTTATTACTAACTCTATGATATAATAATATTAATTTGTTAATGAGAGTAATAGCTTAAATCAATATAAGTTAGTCTCATTATTTTCAACTTATAAAAAGATAATATTAAATTTATTTTGAATTTGATAATATTTTATAAACTCAACTTTCAATCGATTAATTCAAAATACTACTTCATATATTTGAAGAAATATAACTCTTTAGTCCGTAGGTTTTGGATGAAGTTTTTATTTTGCTCATATGTCTAAAAATCAAACATTTTTACCCCAATTTCAATAATGTTCAAACCTTATTACTTGAGATTAAGTTATTGACTATACTATTTTAAATTCCAATCTATTGACGATGTACTCATTTTAATTTTAATATTAAAAAGCTATGAACTTTATTTTCCTAGGAAAGAAAACTTAAAAGACACATACGTAGCCAACTTTTCAATTGTCGAGGGTAGAGAAAGAAACAAAACTTAGCAAAAAAGAGCATAGAAGGTATTCATCTCTTTAATAAATGAGAGTTAAATATTGATTTACAGAATCAAATTCTTGACCGTGATAATGAACTGAATTACTATCAAACAATAAAGCCCACACGCCATCTCTCAATTTTCAATTCTTAATAATACTCAATTTCTAATGTAGAATAGAAATCTCCATATGTACAGCAAAATTAAAAGCAATCAATATCTTCTCATAAAAGATGAAAAGTTTGCTATCTTCCTCCTCTAAAAGAGAGGTTAAATTATATTTTGAAATAAGGGTAACCACGTCCATCCCTAGACCAGACACGAGAGATATCGAAAGAGTAATATTACACGTGAATCTCGAACCCTCTAAATCTTCAACCACTGGGCGAACCTTGGGGATAGGTTAAATTATATATTACATCTCCATAATATTGAAAAAAAAGTGGAGATTTAATCCCAATTAGTCACATACAAACTCATATACAAATAGTTTATATGGTTTGTTATGGACAATTTTACAAGTTCATCAATAATTTTTTACAAACAAGAAGACTAAAACAATTTAATTAACCAAAATAGAATCAAAATACAAAAGTTTACCTCCCTGAATATGCTTTTGGCATGATTTGGTCATTGCAAAAACTATCATCTCGATTACATCCATCCGTACAGTCAGTTACAGATTCAACAACATCATCACGAACACGAAGAACAGAATGAACACGAACTTCATCTTCCAAAAGCTCAGTTTCTTCAATTCCAAGCAACGAAGATTTATCATCAGCAATCCATGGATGACCAGAAGCCATTTGCAACAATCCTTCAAGCTCTGCAGCAACCTCCTTCATCGTCGGCCGTTCTTCTCCTTTCACTCTCAAACACCGCTTTGCAAGCCTCGCAACTTCCTTCAATTGCACCAAATCTAGATCTCCGCCCAAATTCTTGTCAAGAATTTCTCTCAAACGATTCTGTTTCAGAGCAATCAGAAAGTACATTGACAGATTTCGCTCTTCCTCAGATCTGCTGAACGACAGAGGAACTTTTCCGGTCATCAATTCGACAAGAACAACGCCGAAGCTATACACATCGCTCTTCTCCGTCAATTGACTTGTCTGTAAATACTCCGGATCTAGGTATCCGAGCGTTCCTTGAACAATCGTGTTCAAATCGGCCTGATCCAAGGGGACTAATTTCGAAGCGCCGAAATCGGAAACCTTCGCGGTGAAATTTTCGTCCAGGAGGATGTTCGTCGACTTCACATCTCTGTGAATGATCGGAATCGCGGCGGAGGAGTGAAGATACGAGAGAACACCGGCGGTTTCCGATGCGATTTTGAGGCGGATCTTCCAAGGAATCGAGATCTGCGATTTCCGGTTGTGGATGTGATCGTAAAGCGTTCCGTTGGAGACGAATTCGTAAACGAGAAGAGGAACTTCTTCTTCCAAACAGCAGCCTAAGAGTTTGACTGCGTTTCGGTGATTGATCTGCGAGAGGACGATGACTTCGTTGATGAACTGTTTGTTCTGCGATTTGTCGGAGATTTTGGATTTCTTGATGGCGATGGCGGCGCCGGTTGGGAGGATGCCTTTGTAGACGGTGCCGAAGCCGCCGATTCCGACGATGCGGTCGTCGGAGTAGTTGTTTGTGGATTTCTGTAACTCCTCCGCCGTGAAGATTCTTGCGGATTGTGGCTTCGCCGTTTGATCTCGGATCGAGAGCTGTTGTTCTAACATTAATCCGCCGTTTTTTTGGAAGAAATTTGATTTGAGTTTTATGAGCTTCCATCTCTTGAAGCCGATGTAAAACCAGGACGAACTTACTAGCACGGCCATTACGCCTACGGCTATACCTAAAATTGATTACCATTTCTTAACACGACAATTAAAATTATACTAAAAAAACGACTGTTTCCTCAAAGTCATAATTATATTAATTACCATTTCATAGTCAAAATTTCCGTGGTTTTACATATTCAAATTTTGTTAAACTATGTACAAAAATATTTATGATATTGATCGAAGATTATATATTCACTAATTAAAATCATCATGTGTATATTTTTTTCGTCTTTTTAGTAGAGGTGTCATAATTTTTTGATATACACGAATTTCTTCTAAAAAGTTGTTGTACATAGAATTATTTGGAGTTTTTTTTTTTTTTTTTTTACATAAAAAATCACTTATAAAAGATCTTTTCATGAATAAAAAAAAAAAAAACTATTGTTAAATATAGCAAAAACTAATTAATCAAATTAAATTGATTGAGACAAATATGATGAATTTATTCATGTAGAATTGGTGAGTTTCAATCAAGTGAAATGGATTCATAACAACCAAGTAAAATTGATTGAAAAAAAAAAAAAAAAAAAAAAAAAAAAAAAAAAAATTGTTAGACAAAATATTTTTAAAAAGTTGTAATTAATTAAAATACCAATATTAGAATTTGCTATCCACGTTAATTTTTCTTAAAAAACAGTTAACCATAAATCCATGATTAAGGGGTCATTTATTTAAATTTTAACAAATTTAGTTAAATTTTTATATATTTCGTTTTAAAACTTTATTTTGCATCACCCAAAATTTTTCTATAATTTTTTCTCAAAAGGTTTAATATTGATGGAGGTCATTATAATCCCTTTTAAACCTGTAGCTTTTCACCTTTCTTTTCTATGTTGGATAATTAGTTACACTTCTAACAATAATCAAGAGATTAAATAACTCAGGATAGATGTTCGAAACCAAAACATCTTAGTTACTTTATTAAGTCATATATTCATTAAAATTCTGCTCCTTTTATCTATATAACAACAATTTATATCATGTATGTATCATAATTTAAGATTTTTGTGAAATAAGTAAAAGAGAAGAAAAAGTGATACCAAAAATTAATATGAGAACATGTTGAATCCGGCTGCGGCGAACACAGCCATTGCCGTCCTTCGTCCCAGTGCCGTAGTATCCATTTGGGCATTCACATTTATACCCTCCATTCGTATTTATACAAATATCCGTACACTTATTTTCACTACCATTTTCACATTCATTTATATCTGACCAAACACAAGAATCGAGTGAGAAATTTTAATTCGAACCATGACTTCTTGGTCGTTAGTTATACATTTACAAAAAGAAAAAAAAATAATAAAAAAATCACTTACCTACTTCTTTTGGAGCTCTCCAATCTTATGGATTTTAATTTCATTATTATTAGATCTTAATGCGTTCTTATACAGTCTATATTGAAAATGTAGTGATGAGAGAAGTAGTTACCTTTTTTATATATTATTATGAGATCTCTACTCTTTTCAATGTGGGATCTTAACAGTTTTATAAAATAATTATTATCTTAAATTTTTGTATTAAAGCCTACTATGTACTTAACAAACGGTTGAAGTTTATAGTTTATTTTGTATCTCAAGAATTGAAATTGAAGATCAAATTGGATAGTCAAAAAATTATAAACGTAATTCAAGTAACTTAATTAATGTACCTTGGCAACCAACATTTGGAAAATATGGATTCCCAGTGAATCCCTGCAAGCACTTGCAGCGGTAGCCATTCATGAAGCCAGGGTTCATGCAGGTGCTATTTCCCTGACATACGAACCCTTGGCTATCCGCAACCGCTGTGCACGACTCCTTGCCAACGGACCAATCCAGCACCATGGGCACTGTGGCCTTTGGGAAGTGGGGAACATAAGCCGATGAGAACTCGAACTTATTTTGCTCCACCACAAAGCTATACCCGCACGAAAATATATCCGACCCGTTCGTGAAGTCGCTCCCACTCACTGTCAAAGTCATCTGTTTTCATATGTTTATGAGTTCGATTGTTATAACACGCGATAAACATTCACGAAACAAAGAATCAAATACGGAATATTTGAGAAACATTAATTCACTTGTATATTGATGAACTTTTTATTGAAGCACAAATTTGGTTCACACTTTTCTATCCAACTTATGTATTTGTCTTTTTTTCTTCTTCAATTTGAGTATAATTTTGATTTGATACTCATAACATATATAAAGATCCTATTTTAAAGATTCAATAGAAAATACAAAATAAAAATACAAAATTTACCTTTAAATATTTTCTTAACTCATGAGATTTAGCTTATTTTTAAAAATATGTTTAATTTTCAACATCAATATACATTCGATTAGTTATGTGTCTAGTTAGTCATCGAGTGTAAACAAAAACTTGGTAGGGTGTGTCAATCAACAAACTATCCATTTTGTGTTTGAAATGAATCATTCAACTTATAAAATTATATTTTATATAATTTTGATTTGTTAGATAATGTTAAAATATATTTTAGTCCAATTTTTATTTCGTCAATATTCTTCAAAATCAAACACGTATTAAACATAAAATTATATAAAGATATATAGATTTATAAAATACAAAAATTATATAAGAGGCCAAAGTTCTAGTAAACATAAAATTAGGATGAATTATGAAAATATTGATAAAGAATATAATATAGACATAAAATTAAAAACTTTAAAATACATTGAACACTTTTACTGCTCAAAAAAAAAAAAAAAATCTTCAACAAAAGCTCAACCGCATAAATTTGTTGTACTAAAAAAATCAATCCAATACTTTTTTTAGAGGAATAATCAAGTTTAGAAAAATTAACATCAATAATAATATTATTTTGGTTTAAAACGCCTTGCCTCTTTTAATCCACTTGGAATTGCCACCTGGCAACACCCGACACCGGAGCACGATCCATTTAGCATATGTCGATAGCTATCGCAAAATGTCGCACATCCCGATAAGTAATTCTCATCATCTTGGAGGGTGCCTCCAATCATTGCAACAGTACTGCATCCAATGACGGTGAAGATGTTCTTCGTCGAGAGGCTGAACTCGTCGAATTGGAAAAACGTTTCGTTATGTCCCGTGACATTTTGGTCGACATCAAAACAATAATTAGCCACAAGATTTTCAATAACCAATTCACCCTCTTCCAATGAAACATTAATGATCGGTATGTTGCCAACGAACGGCTTGTTAGGACTAAACGAGCCATTACAAGTAACGAGAAATGCCTCATTGAGGGAGCATTCAGGAGTCAGTCCAAAAGGGTATGGAATCTCGACATCACCGCACCGGTTCAAGCATCCCGGCAAGGCGATGGCTAATCGGTCGGCTTCATCGACAGCCATGGTGGCCACTATCAATAGTCCAATGTAGAACCATGTTTGCATGGCCAGGGAAAGACTCATGGTTGAAGATTGAGAACTTTAGAAGATAAAGTTTCACACATTATAATTCAAGAGATTACATAAAGCTAAAAAGAAAAGGATTATAACATATAATTAGTCGTCGTTGGCCGGTTTTAGTACATAAAGGACAATTTATTTTGTTTTTGACAATTCCAATGACATTATATTTAATTAAGGTTGTTTGTTTTGTCGTTTGGTATATACTTTTTTGTGTCTAGGTAATATCTCAATCCAGGTAATTTTCCTTACATATATTTTATACAAACTTTACAAGGTTTGTTTAGGAAGAAGTTGACAGGAAATATTTGCATCGATTAGTACTTGAATTTTGAAAAACATCAACTTTACAATGTATAAAGTACACGGAAATATATCTATTAATATTGGATGGCACGAATGACATTGCAATATAAATTGAATATTAGATATGAAACCTAAACTATATAAACTAAAATAATATTTTAATATAAATTTAATTATATATCAGCACTCATTAAACATTCGTCTCGCTCGTGAATGACAAATGGATATTACAAAAGTTTGATTATACCATGTTAAATCACCGATTGCGATTAATGTAATATATTTTTTTTAGTACAACAATAATATTTGAAGGTTATGACACTTACAAAATTAAGAATACATGTTAATTATGGTTCAATTCAACCTGATTTCTCATTAACTTATAAAATCTTGAGCTCATTGAATTATGGGTATATGTGTTTATTTATTTTTTTAGTACATCATCTGAATTAGATTAATAATAAAGAAGGATTTAAAAAATTATGAATATAATTCTTGGTAGCTGACTTAAAGAATTAATTTTATATAAGTTTTTTTTATAATTAAATGTTGTAGAGTCACACAATTGTTTCATAAGAATTGTCTATATGCTTTTAAGTTGGTTCGGACGTACACTTATGAAAAAAAAAAAAAATTATAAAATAGTTAAAGGAAGATTCAAATTATATATATATATATATATATTTGAGAATTTAAATAGGTAAGTTAGGCTCAAGTTTGCAGCAATTGAATAATTACAATTTATAAAGCATCATTTTGTAAACACAACACTTCCGAATATTAAGTTAAATTTGATTCGATAGGGAATTAATACAACAACAAATCTAGGGGAAAAAAACTTCAAAAAAAAAAAAAAAAAAAACCTACGGGAATAAAGGAATTCAGATAAGAACTTTTATATCCAACTGATACATTAAAGTAAATGAATGAGACTTTTTAACATTCATTATTTTTATGTCCTTTTTTATTTCTCACTTTTAGTTAGGAGGTTTACCATTTGACCCAACAAAAACAATAATCTAAAATCAATGTCTTATATGTTCATATAAGTATATTTAATTTTATCGATCAGTAACAAAAGTAATAGCACAACAATATTAATCTGTTCCCACGTTCAAAAGATTATTGGTTCGAGAATACTAAATTAAATTTGATTCAATAGGAAAATTTAATAAAAACAACAAATCTAGGGGAAAAAAGGAATTCAGGTAAGAACTTTTATATCCAAACTGATACATTAAAGTAAATGAATGAGACTTTTTCACATTCATTATTTTTTAGTGTAAGTTTTCATAAACAATTGTGAGATATTCCTCTCTTATTTCTCACTTTTGGTCAGCAAGATGGTTTCCAATTGACCCAACAAAAAACAATAATCTAAAAATCAGTATCTTATATGTTCATATAAGTATACTCTATCAATTTCTAGCTTAACAACATCAATCTGTTCCCACATTGGTTCGAATCTTCCTTCCATCAATTGTAATTAAACTAAAAAAAGTATATTCTATCAATCCGCCACGAAAGCCCATCACTAAAGCTCGAACCCTGAGCTCCACAGTCACAAGCCGCCACGTTGCCCCCTCCTCGAAATTCCTCTAAAAAAATTATTCGAGTGATTGAAATAATGTGATTAACAGTTGAATAATATCTTCCTTTTGATACCATATGAAACCTAAGCCTTCCCATTCTTCTTGGGTAGATTCCCATCAACTTTCATACCTTTAGAAGATGAAGAAGTGACGGAGTTTGTCCCTTTCGATGGTGCCGAGGACGGAGATTGTATCTTCTTCGGCATCATCTGCTCCCAATACTCCCTCGGCAACCTAGATGCCTGTGACGATGCAGAGGCGAGAGCAAGAACAAGTATTAAGATAAGAATGAATCTAAGCTTGGAAAAAACTAGCATGATGGAAATGGAGGGTGGTGAATAATTTGGAATTTGGAATTTGAGTTTTGGTGTTGAAATGTGAAAGGGAGGAGGGAGCTTTATGAGAGGGCATTGGAAGGAGACATGGTTGAGTAATATAAGGAAGTTGCCAACTAGTTTTGTTATTCAAAAGCTCTGACAATGGCAGACAAAAGGAAACTTGTTTATTCTTGCTCTATCATGTTATGCCTTTCATTACCTAATACCAGCAAAAAATAATAATAATCTCAGTTTCAGTGAAGTTTTGTTGCAAAAAAAAAAAAAAACACACACACACATACATACATATACATACATATATATATATATATAATGTTATATAATATAACATTTAGATGTCAAACAAAATCTATATGAAATTAATTTTTAGGTAGCTGACTATCATGAATTGACTTCACAATTTTTTGATTTCTTAAGATCTTTTGACCATGTGATTACAATATGTATATATTAGAAGAAAAAAGTTTAGGTCATACCATGACCTAAATATTGATGTCTACATATATGATTCAATTTATGCCACATTTTATTTTTCTATTTTCCAAGTTAAAAGAAAACCCAAATGTAACTTAAATTAAGTCACATATACTTGCATCAATATCAATATTTAGAATATGGTTATACTTTTTATTTGGTTTTGAGGGTAATGTCCTTGCTGTAAGAGTTGTTGTTTTGCAAGTGTGTGACTTAAGTAGCAATTATGAGTTATATGCCACAAGTAGAAGTTTGGTTTTGCTTTATTTTAAGAAATATTAGTAATCTTGAGTTTTTGGCTTGTTATATGCTAATTTTAGTAATAAATGATATTTCAATTTTCAATTGAATTAATTAATAATCTACTTTTGGTCTCTTTCTTAAACTTATTGTTAATTACCTAAGATATTCTTATTTGATCATTTTGTTAAAAATAGTTTTAATTATTTGTCACTTATGCTTTGATTTAGATTTTAATACATATCGTTTAATTTAACATAGACAAAAAAGTAAAATGACTTATTGAATTGGGGATTTAGATTTTAAGTCAAATTGGAGCTTAGTATAAAATCAAAGAGACACTACAAAAAAGCAAACTTTTTGTTGACGACAAAAAATGTTGATGAAGATGCTAAAACTGTCGAAGAATGCATCTTCAATGGTTTTATTGCCTCCTCGCCACCTTGCCCTTCGATGAAGGTACATTAGAAAAATATTTACTAACGGATGAAATTAAGTCGTTAGTGAATAAGAGATTTGCCAACGAAAACATGTCATCAGTGAATATATAATATTTGTCGATAACAACATATATCGTTGGTAAATATAAATATTCGCCAACAACTTAACCATTGTCGGTGAATAATTTATTCACTTACGATACAAGTTGAGTGATAGTATATTCATCGACGACATATGTTTCCATGGGCAAATCCAACCTTATTTTTGTACTATTATTTTTGTATAAAAAGTATCAATGTCCTTGCATCCAAATTTTCAACCCAAGCAACAAATAATAATCTCAAACTCTTAAATGTATTTTATCTAAACAAAGTTGGTTTAAGGTTGTTATTATGCACTGTTTGCAAGCCAGCATTAAACCCAAAACAAAACCACTCATGTAATACTAAACCAATTCTTTGTGATTGAACAAAAAATAAGCTTTTAAGTCTGTGGTTGCACAAACAAAGGGGAGTTGTTTTAAATTTAAATAAGTTTTTATGCAGTTGAAATGGGAAACAATATAAAGTGAAGCTGTTTTGAATTAATTTAATGGATACAGTTTTGACACACTATTGTTAGCCATTTAGCAAACAAAATAAAAATATTTTATGGCATAAAGTTATCTAACACCCATCACCACTGAGTTCAAATAAAATATATTATTAAAACAAGAGGTCCTTTGTAAGGGCAAGGTACCTTTTGTTTTAACAAATAGTGGACTGAATTTTTAGTTTGAAATGATATTTAGGACCTCTAAATATTATAAATGAAGAGGCGCATGTGTGGTTTTCTATAATATATTGTTGTTGTTGTTAGAGGCTACTGTTTTTTCCCAATAAATATATTTTGATGTCATTATTATTTTCTTGAGTGTAATTTGACCATTCAATGATAAAATATTTGATTTTAAAGTTCTATGCATGAAGAATGAAAGTTAAAAAAAATAAATAAATACAAATATTAGAGACAGCTAGGGTTTTTTAATTTATCATTTTGGCCATACATACTTTTTTTTTTTTTGAAAGCGGCTATACATACAATTTACTATTAATGGTTTCAATCTCTTACAGTATTTAAATTTCACCCTTCATTTATTCAATTTTTTGTCCAAAGTAATATTCATTGATAAAATAATTACATGATGATTAAATTCTTTTGTTTCCTTGAAGAGTGCATTAATTATTTGAAGTATTTTTACCTATTGTTCATTTGAATTTTACGATTTGACATTATCGGTCGTTTCTGTTCAAAATGGCAATCATCAATTTGTTTGACATTTGATTTGTTTATCATTCTTCTCTTGTATTTTGATGGATTTTGTTTGCTTCAACCGGTTGTTCAAAAATTAAAAATTTGGTACATTAGCTGAGTTGTGATTTTGATGTAAAGGATCAAAAGACTGCTCCCAAATGTCTAATTGTGAGTCAAGGTTTTATCATTCCCATTCAGTTTTTATAGAGGTTTTTTAGAGAAAAATTTGAGAGAGTAAAATCATTTGAGAATTTGTGAGAGGAATTGTGATTTTGAGTTTGTGTTATTTCTTCCTCTTTCATGTTCTTTTTTTTTTTTTTTGATAAGAAACGATTTCATTCATTCATGAAATCGCAATATAGATATAAATATATTACTAGAGATCAAATAAGCGATCTCCAGTACTTAAGTAGTGTTTTCATAACTATAAGAATTAAATAGAGTACTAAGTTTACATTAGGATATAACATGATACATAATGGTGTCCAAAAAACCATAGTACGACAAGCTAATGTCTTGGAAGATCCTCCCATTTCTCTCCAACCAAATGTTCCAACAAAAAGCTTCGATAAAATGTTCCCATATTAATTTCTTCTTCTTCTTAAAAGGATGGCCAAGTAAAGCAGATACTAATAATGCATGAGTATCAGCCAGGAGAGTGATAGGCCAATTAAAAGCGTTTCTGATATGGTTCCAAAACAGAGTAGCAAAGGTACAACTGCTAAATAAGTGCGGTGTAGATTCTGATTCATTCCAACAAATGGTGCACCAGTGCAGAGAGATGGATCTATTAGTAAGTCTCCTCTGAAGTTTATGATGCATGAGAATAGCTCTATGAGACAATTCCTATAAGAAAATTTTAATTTTTTAAGGATTTTTAATGGCCTCGTACAGCTCCTCTTTTATGTTTTTAAAAGCAAAAGTGGGTAAAAGATGTCCAATGCAGAAACTCTAAAAAAACAAAATTAGGTAAAAAGTGAAAACTCAAAAGCATAAACCAGAGGGAAATTGAAGAAAATTAGCCCATCTGCTCTGATTAAGAAAATGTCCCTAAGCACACAATAATGCAAAACTTTCTCAAGTCGTTTTGCAAATCAAGGCAAGTTATGAAAAGTCATTCTATACCGATAATAACTTTTGGAATTATAACACCAAATATATGCAATAAACTGCTCGATTCATCAACAACCAAGAAACACATACACAACCCAAACACTGGCTTCCTATTCCAAAAAATAATTTGGTAATTGATAAATCTCCATTCTGGTGCAAAACAACTTTATAATCTGTACCAAGAAACACCATGTACTTTCATCTTTTACTAAAATGTTCACAAAGATTGGTTTGGCTTCGACGATGCAGATGACCTAGCTCGGGCGAAATCAACCAGATCTTTAAATAGCACATCCTCTTGCTTGTTCTGTTTGGTTGGAGTTGGCGGATTCAGAGAGAGGCTCTTGGTATGTCCAACTAAGCTATCGTATGAGGAACCGGACCCGTGGGTTTCTTGCTGGTCAAAAAATTGCTGTCTCTGGTCGTATTTTGATGGTGGGGGAGGAAGAAAGGGTGAGCTTTTGGACTGTGAGCCCCATGGTGCTGGAGGAAGCAAATCCGCGGACCTGCTCGTGGGAGTTGGTTCGTCGTAAACTGGTTGTCCAACATGGGAAAGGGGGGAAGAAGATGGTGGCGGGGCTGAAGTTGGGGGAACTGTAAAAGGTGGACGAGAGGTTTCTGAAGCTTCTTCTGATTTATAAGAATCACCACTGAGGTAATCAACCATGCTGCTGCCTCCTGCAACAACAGGCTTCTTTGATGATGGAGGAGGAGGTAGAAGAGGGCCGACACGAGCCGCTTCGGCATTAGCATTGGCTGGTTTTCTGCTTTGTCCTTGGGAATTATCTCTTGATGATCTGCAACAAATTACAATGCATACATTGAACTTCCATGAAAATATAAAATATGAAGAATGGACCATTCAAACCCAATCTCACAGTTCAGAATTCCAGTGCTGAATCTCACAGTTATACAAAATAATCATGTCCTAACTCATAACAATAATCAACCATTCAAGCCCAATCGAACTATCAGAAACACTATAAGTACTCAGCAGACTTATATGGAGATAATTTTGTAGAAATAAAAAATTATAAATACCTCCGAGCTAACTGAGCAAAAGCATCTTCCCATTCATCATCATCATGGCTAACATTTATGATTGGAAGAGCTGATGATTCAGCTCTTGTGGCTTCCCTAGTAGTAGTTCCATTCGCAATATCGTCATGCAGTTTAAGTACTCGCTGTAGGCAATCATTCAAAGCCAATCCCTGACATAAAAGTTCTTCATCTCTGGTGAAGTGAAAACAATAGTCATTGAATAGAGTATGAATAAGGTAAACAAAGAATCTCATGTCTATCTTAACTTCAAGTTAAAAGAAAGAAAAGGCGGCCCCTAGAATGGTCCTTTATGCCTCTTTCCTAGATATGAATTCTCTGTTTCTTGTAAAAATAAAACAAAGTAAGAACCATGCTTACCCTGTACTATTTACAAGCAGCATGACACGCTTTTGATAAGACCGGCACTGGTCAACCAAGTCAATAACCAATTCTTGCTTCACGTCCTGTCGTTGGGTTCCGTCATTAGCACCCGAAAATGAAATGGAAGATATTGTTTACTTCAGTTTTAACGAAGACATGCACAAACAAATTTGATTGACATTAGGGACGTATGCCTATAGAACTACTGCCCTTAATATTTTTTTAGTTCAACGAGGTTTGGAGGAGGGATTCAGAGGTGGAGTCAGGAGTGATTTCACATGTCAATTATAGTTGAGCTATGCTCACTATAGCTATTTTGTTTTTTATTTTATTAAGTTCATGACTATTTTACCATTTTTGTAGAAAATTATGTGCCTATTTTTTGGTTGCTAGCAGTTTAACACAACAAGAGTGCCGTACGTTAGTTTCTAATTAGCACACAACTTCCTGCGTCTTGAAAGAAAATTTGTACTACATAGGCATAATAATTAAAAAAAAATTTTATATTACAAACTCAGTCAATAGAAGATGCAGAGAAATTTACCTCTGGTTTTTTATGGTCCAAAGCACCAAGCATCTCCATTAGCACATCTGCAATACCCTGTGAATTTCGAATCTCTGGCAAGCTGTTATAAATAAAATTATTATTTGGAAATAATCCATTGCCCATCACAAATAGGACTGCGAGACATAGTATGTCAGGAAATTGGGAAATGTGGCCATAAAATTGATTATTATAATCATAATTTAATACCACGATCCCAAACTAAGAACAAACTTCACATTTTTTAACTTACAAGAAAATATATAGAAATGGAAACTAGTTGTAGAAATAATAACATATCAGACACCTAGAGCGCCAGCCAATACTATCCTTGAGGGCTCAGATCAAAGCTAGCAATTTCTCCATGAACATATGGAAAAGTAGAACAAAAATTAAAACAATCAGCAGATTGACATCATACAAAGTTAAAGAGTACCACAACGGCTGCAAAGAGTAACGTCTATTACAGGGTTTGGATGTGATAAAATAAAATTATGGGGCAGCACCACACCAATCAATGGTAGAGCGAGGGAGGATTAGTTAGTCACGTGGGTGGAAGATGTACTAATTAAAAGCTTTTAGTTTAATATTTTGGTTTATGTGCCATTTATATGTCATTATACTCCAAATGCCATAGTTATTTGATTCGTTAAACTTATTAAGAATGTTGTAAACTCAGTTTGATAGTAGCAGTTAGAACAACTACTTTAAGAGAGAAGTGTGCTGTGTGTACATAAGGCTATGGGAGGACACAAGAATAATGAATATAACATTATTAGACAAAATTCAAATCATGCAATAGTGGGACAGAAACGGATGCAGATGATTTGGTGGTGAACGGCAATAGAATGTCGCAAACAAACACAGGAGAAAATAAGAAAAAGAATACCTCAGGCCAGAAACTTCAGAATCGAGAGAGGCATGAATCGCAACATCCTCATAACTTGCAGCAGGTGGAATAAGAATGGGCTGGGTCGGAGGCGGAGTAAAAAATGGAACACTATTCTCTTCTCGCGGTGGAAAACTAACTCCAGTATTCTGTGAAAGGCAAGATTCTACTCAGAAGTAAAAGACTAAAATATGAAAGTAATGTTCGGTACACGGCAAAAAGAGAAAAGGAATTCAAATAAAAATTTTATTAATACACACACCAAGTAAAGAGATCAAATTTCGAAATATGAGGAAAAATTCAAGAAACATAGGAGACCATTTTTTACCTCTAAATTTTCCACATGGGAACTGGGAAGGAGAGGAGAAAGAAAAAGATGAAATTATGTCACAACCAGAACCAAAAAAAATCACAGAACCTCATCCCAATTGGTATTTATTTATTAAAGAGGATTTTTTGCTTGATATTCGTAAGTGTCCGAGCCAGCAACGAAAACCTTGACTGTTCTAACGAAACAACCACCTAACATTACAACATTTGGTTGTCAAGAAAACGCATAGGAAATTAATTCCTTGGTAGGTGGTCACTAGGTATTAAACCCATAATCTCTTAGCTCCCCAAAGCCCTCTTGACTATTAGGCCAATTCATGATGATTTTATTTATTAAAGAGTTGGGATATAACTTCCTTACTTCCTAATAAAGAGGACTTATCTCAAACTCGAGATGCAGCAAAAAAACCTCCAAAACCAACATAGACAAGTTTCTTCCTAATGTTTTTGTTTATAATAACTCATACTTTCATTGAGAAAAAAAATGAAAATACAAAAAAGGGGCATACAAAATATGGAGCCCACAAAAAAGGAAGACCTTAAGAAAATGATCTTCAATCGAGAGAAATAATACCTATAAAATAATCAACATAACTTGGAAACGGAGGCCCAGAGCAAAACATAGAATATTATGAGACTCTACACATCAACACAAGATCTTTTCACTCTCCTAAAACTTCTATTGTTTCTCTCACCCCAAAGTCCCAACAAAATAGTGCATACACCAGCTTGCCACCAAAAAAAAAAACCTTTCTCACAATGGAGGAGGAAAGAGAGCAACTCCACCATCATGTCTCCGCAAAGACTCTGTCGCGCTAAAAAAAGGTCATCAACCGCTTTGCAAAATGTAGCACATCTGCCCCATAGAGGAGGGGACTTTCCACCTCACCCTATCTATGGTGTTGATGGCCAAGAAAAACCTGCCAAGTAAAAAAAATTAACCTTCTTTGAAATTTTCACCCTCCATAAAGAACCAAAGACCAGATTGCCCAAGGAAGAAGAAGAAGAGTTCACTAGACAAGCAAAGAGGGAACAACAAGTGAAACCTTCAAACGGGTTAAGGATCCAACAATGAGCATCCCTATGGCAAGGAATACTGGAAAAGTTTCCCAACAAAGCAAGTAATCAATAAACACAGACATCTTCATGCCAAAAAATGGGCGGCCGAAACCTAGAAACAACGAAAAATGATAACAGGCGAATAGGTCTAAAGTCCTTAATAAATAATGTTGCTTCCTTCTTTTGTAAAAGACTAATGAAGTTCTCCTTTGCACATGAAATCACTCTCAAGCCCTAATCCCTTCTCCACCCTTTAAGATCGAATCCTTATCCTACTCCTAATAGAATGTAGATTCTATCCTTGTTCCTTATTCTACTCCAAATAAGATTGAGCATTCCAATCATATTCTTTGAAGGACGCCTTGTTTTCTTTCAGGTCTGGCATATGTACCCTCAAACTTCTTAGCACAAGGACTTAGAGAATTTATGGAGAAAGCTAACAATATAAGAAACAAAATAAAGATAAATTAATCAAGTTTGTGGATGATGGATAAAAAACTGCTCACTTATATAATGATATAGTATCAAAATGAAGGAATATCAAGATCAAAGCCCTAAGACAAAGCGGGCTAAGCCTAGCGGTAATTGGCACGTATCCTCGACCAAAAGGTTGGAGGTTCGAATCCTCCAACCCCCAATATTGTTGTATTAAAAAAAAATTAGAAGCCACATAGCACCATAAAACCTTATACATGCAACAAAGCAATATGTAATACCATTGGGAAGAATATACAATTTAAGAGTGTCAATGCATAGCTGCATACAAGAGAATGAATTGAGATATTTCAAAATAGAAAATAACAAAAATGACTCTCAAAATTTGATTCAGGCAATTGGTAAGTTAAAATTCTAATGAACAAGGGTAATGAAGAAGGGAAAAACATAAAATTTCTTACGTTTAAGGAAATGAGAGCAATAAAAGAACTATAAATCGAGTGGAGGTCACTATACATAGTTTCGGGGTCGAGAAAAATGAATAAAGCGAAAAACTAAATACCTTTAATTCATTATAAGCAGCATAGCACTGGGGATACCTTCCCCTTGGTCCCCCAAATGCTTCTTGCCATGTATCTATTAGAAATAGTATTTTCTCCTTCACACTCAAATCTGGCTGAAAAATTGGAACATATCGAAAGAAAGATTACCATTATTGACTTTGTTTGCAAAGAAGAAAAAAGAAGCACAACCAATGAGCCGTTTATCAGTAATATATCTTATGTAAATATAGAAAGTCACCTTCTTCTTCACTATTTTAACCATGTCCTGCAGGATGTCACGCTCAACAATCTGCTGAAACACATTCTCACCACAATTTTTGCTAAGAGTCTCCAATGCCTATATTAATATATTTGAAAGACTGCATAGTGAGTTTTATATATTGGATATGGTAAGAAAGCCTGGAATCATTCACTAAGGAACAAATTACTCACGGGCTAACAAAATATAAGGGAGCTATCATGAGATGATGAGAATACGGAAAACCCACAAATTCATAAAGAAAATTTTATTACAAATGCAGGAATAATAATAATAATAACTAGGTTCAGATTGAATGAATTAATCAGTGCCATTGTCTGGTCTGGGGTAGTTAAAACATGCATGGTGCAAGAGTAAAAGACTCATTGATAAGATTTGATTTGATAAGGAAAAGAGAAATATACAACAAGGGCCAAAATCTGAATCTTGGGGTTTTTGTTTGTTAGCCGCTTCTTGAGTATCTTCAATGCCTCCTTTGCTTGCCTGACATTGCAAATTTTAAACAATGATCAAATTTAACCATCACAATAAATAGAATAAGCATACTGATTGTAAAACGAAAATGATGTAGATAAGAAAGTTTGAAATGTGCGATAGGAGTTCAAACCATTAACAATAAAACTTCATAGGAATCAATACAACAAAACGGAAATGTCACGTTAGCCATTCATTCAGCAAATAGATCAAAGAGGATTTCAAGCAACTTGCTGTAATGCGGTTTGACTTTTAATGGAAAAAAAAAAAAACTTTCATTGAGATAAAATAAAAGAGTACACAGGGACAATATAAAAAAAGGAAAAGCATAGAATAGAAGGAACCAAAAGCTAACAAACTACATAATTAAGAAATGGCTCCATTTGAGAGAACGAAAAATCCCAGGTTACAAATCCAAGGGGAGCACTGAACCTAGCCAATGAGGTTTATCTTTCGTTTTTATATCTATCAACGAGTGTTTGGGTTAGCTTGAGTGCATTCCGGGTATTCTCAAGGACGATTACTTAACCCTACAACATATGAAGTTTATCTTAAAGAAAGAACAAAAATGGAAGGTTCAAAACATTGAAAATAAATGGTAAGTTAGCTTCAACACTCACGGATATAAAAATAAATAAAATAAATAAAAACTAAGAATCAATACAGAAATGATTCTCATGCAATGTTACAATTCCTCATAGTCCAAATGTAATGCAGTTAACCTGAAAAAGGGAAAATAACAAAAACAAATTACCCATGGTCCATGTTAATAATATCACATAGCTCAATGTTTATGGCCCAGTCTGGACCAATCAGCATATCACTGGTTGCCCTCTCTGCGCAGGCTGCTCCATTACTGGCCATTCCTCTAATACCTCAACAGAGTCCTTTTAATGCTAACTTCCTGAGTATACATACAACTCGTCATAATCAAAGTAAAAGAGCTAAGTCTACGAAGATTGGAAGATTAACCAATAAATTGCAGATTCCCATTAATTCCTCGATCCTCAATTGAAGAAATTTCGCATTCGAACAATATTAACAGAAATGAACGAAAAAACTATGTTCTCAATGGAGACACTCTAGATAAGCCCCAATGAAATCCAACAAATACAAGAATCAAGAAATTTGTACCAAACCAAAACCAAATTGACAAGAACCAATCGGATCATCAATAAATGACACTTACGATTCAATAATCAGCCCAAAATTTTGAAAATAGAAATGAAACTCAAACCTCGGGTGTCCAAGTAAGAGCAGAAATCGGCTTTTGGCTGAATCCAACGGAGAGTTCGAAGCTTTCTCGCGCGTCAATTCGGATCGACGAATGCCGAATTCGCAACCTGAAATCGAGATAACATATAATGATTTGAGGAAAGAGTATCAAAGAATTACGAATCGAAAAGAGAAGCGTAGAGATTGAAGAGAAAGATTACTGGTCAAAATCTGAAACAAATTGAAAATCAACTAATCAACAGTGATGAGTTGGAAATGGAGCACCACCCATTTCAACCATGGACGAAGAAACCATTAAAATCAAAATGAAATTGGAAATGGAGCACACAGCTTAGAAAAAAAAAATGAATTTTTCATTAATTAAACTTATATGACAAATTTGCCCTTCAACATTTAGGTCAAAATCTCTCAACGGGTAAATTGCGACATTTATCATATTTGAAGGGTAGTAATTGATCGCACTGAAAGTTTAAGGGTTTAATTGTTACAAGCACTATAATTTAAGAGTGGTTTGTGCAATTTTTCTTTTTTCTTTTTTTTAATAATAATAGGGGTGTTTGGATTTTAGAGTTTTGGGAGGAGAGGATGACATCCCAACCTCAGGGGAGAAAAGAGAGGAAGAGGAAGGAGAACAGTCTTTGCATCCTCTTATTCCAACCTCACTCAAATTCTTTATCCAACTTTTCATTCAACCTCTCATTCAAACTTTTCATTTCAACCAACCATTCCTTTAAATAAAATGTGTGATATATTATTATAGTTTCTTATAAAATTAACAAATAAAACTAATTATTTAACCTTAAAAAAACATTTATATTATTAATATTTTGTAGCTTTAATATTGTCAAGAAAATAAATTTATCATTTATATTAAAAACGTGTTTTAAAAAAATAACTCTATCTCTATTTACATATTGAATGCATTTAAAAAGTAATTCCAATTCTCAACTTCCTACTATATTAATATTAATATTTATCTATATATATCATATTCTCGATTAGATTCACATAAGAGATTCTCTAAAGCTTTGAATTCCATTACTTTTCTCCAAAAGTAAGAATTAGATGTTCTATGATATACATCTCAACTAGCTGCTAGGATTAAAAATCATCTATAAATGTAGAAGTACTCCATCAAGAGCAACCCACCATCACACAAAAGAATTTCAAAACCATTTTTATACCAGAAAATATATACAATTATGAGTTCATATGTGAAGTCTGCCTCAGGCCAAAACCAGGCTGCATTTGGATATCAAAATGATATCAAAACTGGGCAGTGGGAACCAATGGAGGATATCAAGGATAACAAATATGGGCAAACACTATTACAATTTCAGTTTTCTATGACAATTTTTTAATTATCATAAACTATATCGCCTTCGGTTCATTTGTGTTGAAAGTGGTGAGAAACAAGAGGTAGATGGAGCCATTTATCGCCTTGAGTTTACTGCTGCAAATGGTGAATTGATTTGGCCAAATGAAACTATGGTTTATGAAAATGAAACCATATTTTGTCCCTTCGATCGAGAACTAATCAAATAATTGCATCATCCTATGCATAATAATGGGACTATAAGCTAACAAGAGCAGTAGCTCAACGACATCAGCGTAAATCTAATGACCATAAAAAAAAACCCAAATGGATCAGTAGCTTAATGGTTGTACTGCAATAAAAGCATCTTAAATTTATAGACACAAAATTTCAATTAAATTAAACTTGAAATTGATAGGTTTTAATCAAATTAAATATATATTTCATATTTTTAAAAAGTTATTGTAATTAAAGAATGTCCGACTTAACATAAAAATTGAAGATTGAATCAAAGTTGAAGAGTCGATAAATGAAAACATATTAGATCCCACAATAAGATAGAAACGTATAAAAGATTGATAAAGGGTTCATAAATGACAAAGAAAATGATGTTGAAGAAGGGAAATAGATTCTCTCCAACTCAAACACAACCAAAGCGACAATTGGAAATTGTTGATTTTATTTGGTTAAAACTAAAATTAAACTTGTAGGAGATACTCACCTATTGTCCTTCTTGAAAAGTTGAATTTTTCAATAAATTACTCTCTTCATTGTCAATTGATTTTAAGTTTGAACCTCATATTATTTAATATGGTATTAGAGTTACACATGAGTTATTTGATTCCCTAAATTCCGATCCAAACTCAAAAAAAATTCTTTAAAATTTAAACTGATGTAGACCCCATCCAAGCCAGCGTAAGCTTAATGGGTATGATAAAAAAAATATGAAATTTAATATCTTATTTTTATTTTTTAGTAAAAATTGGGGAAGAGAACAACAAATCTTACATAAAGAATATTATTGTTCTCGAATGAATGAGAGTTAATTACTAATTTTTATAATCGAACTCGTGTCTATGGTGTTAATCTGAATTACCACAAAAAATGAAATTAAAGTGTCACTAAACCTTTTCAGTTATTTATATATTTTTTAAAAGGGTCGTTCAAAAAATATGTTTTAATATATCGAAATCACATTAAAAAAAAAAATTAATGATAATAATAATAAACATATCCTAGTAAAGGAAAATTAATCTCAAAGTTTTCTTTAAGCAAATAACCATTAAATGTATCGAAAGGTCGGTGATGTGTGGCTTCGGTTACAAGTTCAATCTTGAAAATTTGTATTTGTCCCATTATTTGAGAGCACTAATACCCTTCATGTAAAATTTGTGGTCCTCTTCTCCAATTTGTACTAAAAAAAATTTAACTATACTCTCGAAAAAAAAAAATAATAATAATAATAACAGTATTCAAACGGCCTTTTGTCTTGCTAATTCAACGTCTTAACAATTCTAAATATCGAAATAACAACTACTTTAATTTGTTTATTCTACTTCAAACATATCGACTGACGTACTATGGTTACAAATTCAACGTTATTAGTTCTCTTTTTTGACAAGTTCTTATTTATAATTTTTTTCCCATATTCTTTTTATTTACGACCTTAGACTAATTCATTGCTCTGTATTCTATCATTCAATTTTCCATTATAAACCTTCTTCTTCTCCTCCATCTTCTTCATCCTTGGAGGAAAAAAAAAAACATGTCGATCTTCGATATCGTTGATATCTTTCACGAAACCTACGAAATCGTCCTCTCATGGCGAAAAATCTTCACCCAAATTGCTCTTTCATTGATTCTACCTCTTACCTTCATCTTCTTGGCTCACATGGAGATTTCAAATCTCCTCTTTGGCAATTTCTTTCACCAAGCATCATTTCTATACAAAAACAACCAAGATCAAAATGTTCGAAAATACAATGAAGTTTCTGATCTTATCACCCCTAAGTTGACCTTCTTTTGGCTCTTTAACATCTCGTATATCGTCTTCCTCTTCGTTTTCTCCCTTCTCTCTACCTCGGCCGTGGTTTACACAGTTGCCTGCATACATACTGGTACGTAACGGCGAAGAAAAAAGTCTCCTCTTTTATTTGACCCTAATGCGTTTTCGAGATAAGCTATGCGTATTAGTTTTTAATATACGAGTCATTATTTTAGCTTTTAGTACTATTTGTTTCAATATTTTTTAGTTGTATCATTTTTGTTTGTTAATGTTAAAATTGGAGGATGATATACTATTTATGGAGTTAACAAAAACTTAGGGAAGAAATTAGGTTATTTGAAGAGATGAAAGTTTCTAATTGTTTTGCCAAATTTGAAGAAACAATACAACAATTTAGTGTTTTTCTGTAAAATAAGCTTATAGAGTACAAATTTTTCAATTCCTTTTTTTCTTTTAGGTGACCTAACTCATATTTTAAATTTCCATGAAATTACTTTTGTACTATATAAAGCTTATTCAAATTAAACTTGGAATGACATTAATTTGTAAAAATATGGGCCGATTAAATTGAAAAACACAAGAATAAAGAAGACATCATGATTGACTTGGTGGTCAAAGAGAGCCTTAAAACCTCTTAAGAGGTGATGAGTTTAATTCTTAGTAACCAAGAAATAATGTATTTATTATTTTTTTTTACGGTCAAATATTGTAAAGTCGGAAGATTCTTATGGAATTTTAACTTTGTGCGTTCACACAGGTCGAGAGGTCTCTTTCAAGCAAATCATCAGCATCGTCCCCAAAGTCTGGAAGCGCCTTATAGTCACATTTTTTTGCGTTTTCGCATCATTCTTTGCCTACAATCTACTGGCAGTATTTGCTTTCATTTTGCTTCTTTTTATTCTCCTAGTCCGATATGGACCTTTTGGCGACGTCAATGGTTCAATCTTCGTCGTTTTCATTATCGTATACTTAGTCGGCTTGCTATATTTGAGTGTCATAGTGCAACTCTCAAGTGTCGTCTCCGTGTTAGAAGAGTCGTGTGGATTTAAAGCGATTGCAAAGAGCAAGGCACTATTAAAGGGAAAGATGTTGGTAGCCACAATCATGTTGTTGCTCATCAATGTCTCTTTGGTGATTGTTCAACAAGCATTTTTGAAGCTTGTGGTGCATGGAGTTTGGTTTGGAATGGTGGGGAGGGGTATTTTGGGAATAGTGTGCTTGTTCTTGCTTGTGAATGTCTTCTTGTGGCAGCTTGTGTTAGAGACAGTGTTGTACTTTGTATGCAAAGAACACCACCAAGAGAATATCGACAAGTCGGCGCTATCGAATCATCTTCAAGTATATTTGTTGAATGGTTATATCCCTTTGATAGGCAAAAATGTTGAGCTTGAAAAGATTGAAGAAGTTTGATATTCTTCTTCAAATGTTATCTTGTTTTTTTAGTGTTTTTTATTGATTCTGTTTCCATGTCGTGTTATTATTTTTTTCAAGATATTAAGGAAAAAAGGTTTTATTAGGAAAGGAGTAAAGACATTTGTTAACAAATTTCCTTTGGTGGGAACCTTGTAATTGGCAGCATGTTTGGCTGTATATATAATGGCTTTTTCCTACCTTTGTAAACTTAGTACTCCATAAAATAGTACTTTTGTTATGTACACATTTTTATTCCAAGAATAAAATTGTCTTGTATGACTTTGAAATTTGGTATAAATTACCAAGAACAAAACATGAATCAAAGTGATGCTAAAAAGTCATAAATATCTAGATATTTTTAGGAGCACTCTAGATAAATGTGTGGTCCACATTATCTAGCCCATACTATAAATACCCTCCATCCCTATCATATTTTGTATCCAAGAAAAATTAAGTGTTTTAGTATCCTACAAAGTGTCTTCAAATAGTCGAGTGATTTTGTAGTGTGAATCCTAAACACTTGTCTTATAATCTCTTCTTAAGTGGTTTTTATAAAAAGTGTTGGTATTTGTCACTAAAGAGTTGTGTTCAACAAGGCGATTCACTCTCCCTTTTCTATTTGTATTAGCCATGAATTACTTATCACAACACGACTTATTATAGCAGAGGAAGATCGTGTTATCAATAGAATTCGGTGAGCCGAACCGCTCTCCCATTTTTTTTTGTAAGAAGTCCAAGCTCTATGAAGGCTAAGTATTATTGCCCTCAATTGGAGGTCCTTTTATATAACTACATTTTTTTTTTATGTCCCTGTCAAGGAGAGTATTTTTCTCCAAAAAAAAAAACCTCATATCAAAGTTGAATGTATAATCTATATTGTATTTTTTACTAAGGGACTCTCAAAATTAGAGAGCATTTTATAACATTTTTTTACCTACAACAAAATGCATGTTATTGTCAATGCCTTGTAATATAACAAATTTTCGAAGAATATCATAAAATACAGTAAATTAAAAACAATGAAATGAATTATAGATGAGATGCCAACTAGATATGAGTATATATTTATTGTCATCTTGTATAACTTAGTAAACAACAGATTTAAAGGTTTGAATCTCTACACCCAAATGAAAATTTAGATTTCAATCTTTCAATTGTTTTCTCAAAAGCAATTATTTATGTAACCTGCCCATGGCCATAATGCCATAACCATAATTCTTTTCATTATTCCATCAAAGTTTTACATTTGAAAGAGAAACACGTCTTTATTTTCTTATAAAAATAAATAAATAATCCATATATTCTCTATATATACATACTTTTCTCCACTTATCAACATATATTTTCTCAATAATGTTCTCCTCCTCCCATATGGATGTAGAAATGGAAAATTTTCAGTTTCTTGGAATCCAAGGAATTATTCAAGAAACCTTCAAATTGATTTACAAAATGGAGAAAGATTTTCTCTCAAATATTTTTAGTTTTCATTCTTCCTCTCTCTCTTTCATCCTTTGACAACATAGAAATATCCAATTTCTTCATTGGAAAAATTACCCCCAACAATAATCTTATTGACAACATACACAAAAAACACACATGAAATATCCCTAGAACTATCCAACGTTGTACATAAAAAATTATTTATCCATGTTTTTGTTTATCATGTTGTCTTGTAATATGATGGAGTTTTACGGAGGTTTTCCTATTTTTATTGTGTTTGCTAAATGTATGTTAACAATGAAATGGAGTTTGAGAAAATTAAATGAAGGTTAGAGAAAAAGATGAAGAAAGAGAGGAGAGATATAAAACTTTTTATTTTCTAAAATGATAATTTTGTCCTTACTTATCTCATCCAAATTTGACCTACGAAGTTAATTGCAATACTTATCAGATTTTAAAGACGTTAATTGATCAAATTAAAAATTTAAAGATATAATTATTACAAACTTCATAGTTCAAAAATGGTTTGTGCAATTTTTTTTTAAAGTACTTTCATAAATAGGCTCAATCCACGATAGAGACATAAAAACATGCTTTTGAAAAAAAGACTGCCTATCTACAATTTGTCTTCATAGAAATTTCCCATCCTTTTAAATGTCAGTTTCTTTGCATAACAAAAGACAATAACTCTGAATTTTGAGAGTTTACAAGTCAATAGTTATATATCTCAAAAATAATACAAGCCAATAGTTATACGGGTTTTAAAAAATAAAAAAAAAAAATTCAATATACCAGAGACAAGTCAATGAAAAACTTGGAATTTTCACTCTCAAAAAAAAAAAAAAAAAGAATTTTCAACCATTATTTCATCCTCCATTTCTTATATATCTTTCTTCTATTTTTCAAAAGCTTTTCACATTAAACCAATTCTCTCTTTCTCCTCAGCCCAAAAAAAATGAATCCAGAACTTGAAAATCTTCAATTTTTAGGAGTTTTTGGGATCCTCAAAGAAACCCTAAGGTTGACATACCAATGGAAAAAAATCTTCACCCAAATCTATCTTGCCTTTATTCTTCCTTCCTATTTCATTGTCAATATCCAAATGGTCATTTCCCTTCCAAAAAACCACACCTTCCACTGCCATCTCCCCTCAAATATTTTATTATTTCATCTTCCAAATCATCTCCAACATTTTTTCTCTCTTCTCCATCGCCACCGTCACCTACGCCGTCACGTGTATCTACACGGCGCATGACGACGTTTCTTTCAAGCACGTGATCAGCGTCTTGCCAAAGGTTTGGAAGCGACTTTTCACCACCTTTCTATGCGTTTTCTTAGGCACGTTTGTCTTTAAATTTGTTTTTGTATTGATCATCGTTTTGATACTCGTGATCTTAAATGGACCAAGTTACGCATTTAGCTTCAACAACTACAGCTTAGCAATTGTTTTCGTCTTCATGATCCTTTTGGTTGTGGGATCTTGGTATTTGTCGCTAATATGGTTACTATCGAACGTTGTGTCGGTTCTCGAAGATTCGTGTGGGTTCGGAGCCATGGCGAAAAGTAGAGCTTTGGTTAAAGGGAAGATGAGAATGATCACAAAAGTGTGTGCAATGTTGGCTTTGTCTATGAGAGTGATTCAGTTTGTAATTGATCATCTGTTTCCTCTAAAATCATTTGTGGGCAATTGTGTTTTGGGGATTGTTTTGGTCTTGTTACTTGCCTTCATTTTTATGGTTCTTCTTGTGGCTAAAGTTATGCTATATTTTGTCTGCAAATCATACCACCACGAGATTTCCGACACGTCGTCGCTATCCGAGCATCTTGTTCAAAGTTCTGCAAACTATGCCATATTAAAGGCTGACGAACATGATCAGATCCAGAAATTGCAAGTTGTTTGAATCTTCTTAAAACTTACAAGGTTTTAGTGGAGTGTGTATTTTACTTGATTAGTTATGTTTCAATTTATATGTACTTGAATGAAATATACATAAAAGTAGTGTGAAAAATCATATATAAATTTAGTTTTAGAAGTTTATGCAAGTTATTGGCATAACCTCGTCTGATGATCCTGATTACAAATCCTCGCCTCTAATTATTGTTGACTAAAAAATGTTATTGGGGCAATAATATCAAGTTTGAAATGGCTGTTACTATTCTGTTGAACCTTCTAAGAAAATATCATTCTACAAAAGGTTGTTGAAATATTGATTAGTAATAAAATAGTAAATTTGTATTTGTTGTGATTGTTTGCATCGAATAGAGTAAGGTCGCGGCTAAAAGAGATTGAGAATAATAATAATAATACGGAAGAAGAGAAAGAATGACACAGTGATTTTACATGAAAAACCCATAAACAGATTAGGATAAAAACCACAGAAAAGGATAGAAGAACTTCATTATAAAAATAGGAATTACAAACTTTCTCTCTTACAAAGTAACAACATACTCTCTTATAAGGAGAAACTCTCTCTATTTTTATTTCACATCCTCACTCACATAGATGTGGGATGTCTTGGGAGATTTTGGGATGGTTTGCCAACAAATGGCATCACCTATTTAAAGTGCACATAAACTTGGCCTCCAAGTAAAATTCTATGGTCATAAATTGGCCACATCTTACCTCGGTAATCAAGCAAATCACATGGTCTCAATTTTGCCACAACTTCACTTTGGACAAAGTCATGTATGATCTAGATCTTTGTTCTAGAATTCTCTTCACCAATCTTAGACCAATGGTGTTCTAGATTCTCTTCATCATTCTTAAACAAATGGTGTTTTAGAATTCTCTTCATCAATCTAGAACATATGTGTATATGATCTAGAACCTTCCTTGACCGTCTAGGATAAAGTTGAATGATCTAGAATCTTCTAATATTATTCAACAGTATTATGGCCATTCTTAAGTTAATAATTTGGTTTTCACTCTACTAGAAAGAGACATGATTAGTAGGCGTCATCTCTAAGCTTGAAAATTGCACAGCAAACCTTATGTTTTTTTTTTTGGTTCAAATTTCATATTATTCAAAACTAACACATTATCTAAAATTGAAGTGCAATTCAAGATTATTTAAAGAAAAATTCAGTGGTATATAGTGGACATATAAAGTGGATTGTGCTCGAGTTAATAACCTACAAACATTTCTATTATATGGACAGAATTAGACGTCTTGTCTTAATAAGACTATTTATATGCCCCACTTTGCAGATGTTGCAAATAACTTGTTCAAGTAATTCATCAGGAGACATGCGAGTAAAGTTATCTTATGTAAAGAATTTGCATAAGATTGGATCATAAATATTTGATCTCTCAACATAATTTTGTTAGAAATCAAGATCAATATTCCCACTTATTTGAAAGAATAAAAATTATTAAATTGTTGGATGCAGCTCCTAATTAAGAGTGTGCTTTTTATATGACTAATTAATCAAGGGTTTATAGGTTTGAAACTTCTAGCGGGTGTTTGTTTGTCAAATTTACCGAGAATTTAGATTGAGCATTTACTAACTACTCTTCAAAAAATTATATTCAAACGAATTTTTATAGTTCTTTATTTATACCTACTCAAAGTAACTCCTCATTACTAACCACTCATTTCTAATTATTCATTTTTAACTATTCAAAATAACTCTTCATTTCTAATAATTCATTTTTATCTATTCAAAATAACTCTTCATTTCAAATTCACATCCAAACACGCTATTATCTCTAACTCGTCTACAAAAAATATTACATCTAAACGAGTTTTTTACTGCAACTCCTCAATAAAAATCTATATCCAAACAAGCTATTACAAAAATTGCAATTTTCTAACTACTCAAAATAATTTCTCATTCAAACACTTCTCCATACTCAAATATTATTGAATTATATTTAAAATAAATAAATAAAAACCCAAATTAGGGTCGGTGAAATGAAAAGACAAAAGTGAAAATAGGTTTTGTTGTGGACTCCATTGGGCAATGTTGTTTGTGCTAGGGTTTTTAGGCCAATTGGCTTGTCTTTGTATTCATATGAGCCATTAATGGGCCTTCTAAAAAGCCCAAAATCAGAGGAAAAAATTGGGAGGGATAATAGGCAAATCTCTAATTTTCCAAAATAATTTGAACAAATGTCTACCGATTTGAATAGTTAAGATAAATGTCTAAAATATAAATCTGACATAAATAAAATAAATACTTAAAATACAAATGACTTTTATGACCTTTTAGTTATTAATATTTTAATTAACCTTTTAGTTATTAATATTTTAATTAATATCTTAAATATTTGAAATTTGATTCTTTCTAACCAACTTTCGAAATTAATTTTTTAAAAATAATAGAAAATTAGTTAAAGATATTATTAATTATGTTTGTTAAAAAAAAATAATATGTAGATTTATTTAAACTAAACAAAAAACACAGAAAATTTAGACCTCAAAGTGACCGTACCAAACCCTTCACCTTCGTCGCTCGTTGGAACCAACACTTATGTATATACTCGTATATACAATCAGCAACAACCCCTTCACAAAATACATCGTTACTGGTATATCTCTAGACCTCATATCGATGCAACTCCATAAGTTTGTACATACTTGTAAAACTGGATGTATTGCTTAGGAAGCTCTTTATGCAAACAAGAACAAGGTGGCTTCCATTGTTGTGATTGTGTTCTTATTCCATGGACTTGAATTTTCGTGGGTTTAAATAACCAAAATTGATAGATGGGAGCGGCATAACATAACTGCTCGTTCGTGTTTTCTTCGAGGATTGAAATTCTGGTTGTGGATGATCGAACTAGATGGATGATGGGAATAAACCAGCAATTTGTCTATCATCATGGAAAAAAAATGATCCGACGTAGTGGTTTTTAAAAAGTATTTTGCAATATCTATATATATATATATATATTAAATATATCTAAATATTAAGAAGGTAACTAATATATATTTTTTTAAAAAGAGATCTTGTGAAGATAGGTTGTGGAGATGTCCTTGATTTGGGGAGGTGGTGAGATTTTATTAACTAAATAATACATGAATTTGGTTTGAAAAAAATAACAAATTTTGGATATTTTTTGGATAAAATTTCTCTCTCTCTTGCTCCATTTTTTTAAAAAAGACACCTATTTTAATTCTTGAAATTGATAGACATCTCATGGATTATTTTGGAAAAAGTGGACATTCTCCACTATTTCTCTAATTGAAATTGGAGGGAAGTAGAAGTTCATAGAATTATCAATTTGGGCAAAACCTTCTCAATTCAATTTGAAATTCCGAACCATCTTCTCACAAGGAATCCTATGCAATTACTCTCATCATCGTTCAAGGTCATCTTCTAATATTTTTTTTATTAGAAGAACCCTAAGTATCATTTTGATTTTGATTTTTTTTGGATTTTGATTTTTGATTTTAAAAAATAAAAATCATACATGTTTGATAACTTTTTTTTTTGTTTTTTAAAAATTAAAAACTAAAAATACGTTTGATAACTGTTTTTGGTTTTTTTGAAAATAAAAATTATTATTTTTTATATTTAATAAAATAAAAAAATTATTATTTTAGAATATTATTAAACTAATAAATCTCACATTTGTATGTTCGAACTTTATTTGTAGTGTGTTTTATCACTTTTCTAGCATTTTTCGAGAAAAAAATAATAATTTATTTTTAAAAGTAATTTTTTTTAGTTTTAGAATTCCTTTAATATTTTAAAAACGTTTTTAAAATTTTAAAAACAAAAATTAAAATTGATTATCAAATAAACTTATTTTTAAAAAGTTCAAAAAAAAAAAAACAACAAACCAACAGTGAAATAGCCATTAAACGAGACCTTAGTAATATATATTGAAACCAAAATCAAACCAAAAGTTTATTTTGTATAATTTAACTTTTTTATAGCAAATGTCATGTTTTTTAAATTCTTTTTCATTATTAATATTGAAAATAAAATAGATTAAATTATAAATTTGGTTAGTAAAAATGTAGCGTTTATAGTTTTGAAAGTTAAAAATGTAATTCTGATAGTTTGTACTTTGTAATTTACAAGTACGTGATATAAACTATTCATGTATTATTAATGATAACAATATAGTTTAAATAATTGAAAGGGTTTTATTTTTTAGATTACAATAATTGGGGGTGGGAAGACTCGAGCCTAAGAACTTTTGGTCATTAGGTGTATACTGATACCGCTTGAGCTACTGCTCTTGTTGGCAATAATTGAAAGGGTTGATAACGTGTTGGTTTGATTGGTTGTAATCCAATTTAACTCTATGTACTCACGATTCGATCTTGTAAATTGATATTTGATTCATCTTATTTGAGAGTAATAGTATCATCTATTTAACTTAAGTAGTTGATTATATAAAAAGAAATAATTGAAAATGGTTATTAAAATTATCATGGAGTGGCTCAATTGGTCACAGAGGGTCATGGTGGCCACCTACTTAGGAATTAATTTCCTACGAATTTCCTTGACATCCAAATCTTGTATAGTCAGACAGTATGCTATGTAACATTAATCGAGGTGTACGAAAGCTGGTGGGATAGTCACAGATATATAAAAAAAAAAAAAAAAAAGGCTATTAAATGCAAATTCTTTATAAGGTTGAATATACCCAGCTAATTGACACTTATTTAATTCGACAAGGAGATTAAATTTTAACTTTGTTGAAATTATAAAAATCAAATTTATAATTTAATCGGGTAATAAAACTTAGTTGAATTGGTGGGTCTTCATAGAAATTTAGTCAACAGACTTTTTTTTTTTCTTTAAACAGACTTGATCCACGACAGAGACATAAAAACACGCTTCTGAAAAAAAGACCAGGCCTCTCTTTAATTTGTGTCTTCATAGAAATTTCCCATTGCTTAAATATCTTTTTTTTATATATATATATATATAATAAAAAACAGTAACTCTGAATTTTCAGAGTTTACAAGTCAATGGTTATATATCTAAAAATAATACAACCCAATAGTTAACAAATAAAATAAAAATAATTGTTTAATATGCCAGTCAATGAAAACCTTAGAATTTTCAACCATTATTTTATCCTGCATTTCTTATATATCTTCCTTCTATTTTTCAAAAGTTCTTCACATTCAAACAATTCTCTCTCTCTCAGCCCCCCAAAAAAAAAATGAATCCAAAACTTGAAAATCTTCAATTTTTAGGAGTCTTTGGAATCCTCAAAGAAGCTCTAAGGTTGATATACCAATGGAAAAAAATCTTCACTCAAATCTATTTTGCCTTTATTCTTCCTTTCTATCTCTTTTCCATTATCCAAATGGTCATCTACTTTTTCTTCCTTCAAAAAACCACACCTTCCACTGCCATCTCCCCACAAATATATTATTATTTCATCTTTCTAATCGTTTTTTCGATCTTTTCCATCGTCTTTTCTCTCTTCTCCATTGCCACCGTCACCTATGCCGTTGCGTGTATCTACACGGCGCATGATGACGTTTCTTTCAAGCGCGTGATCAGCGTCTTGCCAAAGGTTTGGAAGCGACTTTTTACTACCTTTCTATGTGTTTTCGTAGGTACGTTTGCCTTTAACTTTGTTTTTGTATTGATCATCGTTCTGATACTCGTGATCTTAAATGGACCAAGTCACGGGTTTAGCTTCAACAACAACTACAGCTTAGCAATTGTTTTCGTCTTCGTGATCCTTTTGGTTGTGGGATCTTGGTATTTGTCGCTAATATGGATTCTATCGTACGTTGTGTCGGTTCTCGAAGATTCGTGTGGGTTCAAAGCCATGGCGAAAAGTAGGGCTTTGGTTAAAGGGAAGATGAGAATGATCACAAAACTATTGGCAATGTTTGCTTTGCCTATGGGAGGGACTCAACTTGTATTATATCATCTGTTTCCTCTAACATCATTTGTGGGCAAGTGTATTTTGGGGATTGTTTTTGTCTTGTTCTTTGCCTTCATTTTTATGGTTCTTCTTGTGGCTAAAGCTGTGGTATATTTTGTCTGCAAATCGTACCATCACAAGAGTTTCGACACATCGTCGCTATACGAGCATCTTGTTCAAAGTTCTGCAAATTATACCTTATTGAAGGCTGACGAACATGATCGTCAGATCGAGAAATTGCAAGTTGTTTGAATCTTTTTACTACATTATATGTAGCTTTCAATTCAATAAATGTAAAACTGATATAGTTATTTAAGTTCTGCAAGTGTGAGCTAAAATTTAAACTTAAAAGTTCTTGGTATGGAGTGTATGTATTTTACTTGATTAGTTATGTTTCAATTGATATGTACTGGGAATGTAATATATATATAAAGTGATGAGAAAAATCATTTTAAATTTAATTTTGGAGATTTATATATGTAAGTTATTGGCATGACCTATTATCATGATTTCGTATCTTCACCTCTAATTATTTTTCGCTCAAGTGTTTAGCTGCTGAGCAATACTTACTTAAGAGTGAGTAAATATTTTGGAAATACTTACTCACTCTTAAAACCACGTATTTTTACTTTTTTCATTTCTTTGTTCACTTTAATATTTCTCTTTTCATCAATCAAAACCAATTTTTTTTTAAAAAAAATAAAAATATGTGATTCTAAGGTGGAATAAATATTTCAAAATACTTACCTCTTTTAGGTAAGTATTACTCTTAGCTGCTATTGTAAAATACCTCTTCAAGAACTCCTCCTTGAATTGATCTCACGTGACAAAAGCTCCTATAGACACGATTAATAGGCATCATCTCTGATCATGAAAATTGCACAATAAACCTCATGTTGGGTTTTTGCCCTAAAACTCACAAG
>JBBMKA010000001.1:6735636-6761269 GCA_037833695.1 Sechiopsis laciniata
TATATATGTAGACTAAATAATCATTTTGGGTTGGTCGAGTTGGGTTTGATTAATTTTATGTCAACTCTTTACCTAACCCAACCCATGAATATTTCATGATTTTGAATCCAATCCAACTCAAAAATATATTTAACCCAACCCAATCCGTCAAATTAGGTTAGATTGGTTTGAATTATTCGGGTTTTGGGTTATTTGAACACCTCTAGTTTCGAAATTTAAACTTAATTTCATAAATTTTCAAAACTAAACAAAAAAAAACAATCATTTAAATAATTATCTATCTAAAAATTAATTTTCTACAATTTTTCCTAATGTTGTAAGATCAAACCCATAATATTAATTAAAGTGGTTCAGTTAGTTACATTGCTAAAAAATTAATAACTTTACAGTTTACCATCTCATTATGTCCATTATTTAATAATTTATTTAGCAGTCACAAAAACGCTGTAAGTAACAGTAATTTTCAAACAGTATCAAAAAAGACCCCACGAAAATCATCTCCAACCCCCCGCCAAAACCGAATAAAACTCCCTTCCCTGCCAAACACATTTTTCACTTCTCCCTTTCTCTCTACTTTTTCGATCACCGGCTCCGCCCTTCCTCCTCCGCCTACGCCGCCGCCTTCCTCGCCATGGCTTCCATTCCACGGCGGAGCTTTCTGCCGACGCGTCCTCTCAACGACGCGCTCCCTGTCTCGCAGCCGGACTCCGCTCAAACCCTACGCCGAAGGCTCTCCTCCATTTCCTTCAAGATCCAGCCGATTTCTTCGCCGCTCACTTCCTGGTCCTTTCCTAGATCCAAATCGGTGTCGTCTTTCCGCGATTACACCGGCAGTTCGCTCCGGAAGTGGTGGGATTGGGGATGGTCCTGGATCCTCTCTCGCAAGGCCGCCTTCGCTCGAGATCTGGAGATGAACGATCAAGAAATCACTAAATCTCTCGGATCTAACTGCAGAGGAAATTTCAGGCATCTTTTCTTTAAGGTTAGGTCTGAGTTTCGAAAACTAATTCGATCTGATCGCGCCGGTCTTCCTCAAACTTTTAAATACGATTCGGTTAATTACTCGAAGAATTTCGATGAAGGACTGAAGTCTTAGGCTGTTTTTCACTGAAATCGATTCTATGCGTTTGAAGAAATGCAGATTTACGTATTGAATAATATGCTCTGTTTTATGCTAGATTCAGAACAAGGACATATAGAAAAAAATAGCTTCCGATTCCGGCCATGGAGGCCTCTGATCTTTACTGCGATTGTTGCCGATAATCGATGTGGTGAAATCAACCTGTTTATTGCTTTGTTCTTCGCCTGATCGGAACTCAGATCGCACATTTGATTGCTCGCCGGCCACTGTGTTGAAGAAGAACATGCAGATTTCAGAGATCTAATTCGTCGCAAATTATAGGATCAGAGAGTTTGAAGTACATAAGAATTCTACTTCTTTTTTTGTTTTTTTGCAGATTTTGCTTTTTGTTTGTATAAGCAACGTAAAATTCCTTCTGCTCTTATTGTTTGATTAGTTTTTTTTTCTCTCTTTCGTCATCCAATATAATTTCGATTCTGTGATTCGTTCTTCTTTACTGTTTTCTTTTTATTTATTTATTTTTCAACTTTTTTTTTGTACTATGTTCTTTTAGAACCACAAGTATCAAATCGGACGTTTGAATTTTTTAAAATGTGAGCAACATTTTTTTAATAAATGAAATGCAATAATACAATTTAATGCAATGACCAAAATTAACAAATTTTAGTAAGAGTTTAGGAATAAAAATTAATGGCACGCTTTAGATACACCAAAGTGTATAAGATATAGTTAAAAAAAAAAAAATTGTTTCTAACCTTTAGTCTAATAGTCAAATAAAAAGTAAAAGACAATATATGTTAAATAACAGTCAACATCATCATGATTCGAAGTTTAATCTTGAAAATCAATATTTAATTTTCATTTATTTAAGACTAGTATATCATCGTATATGTAGGATTTGTGGTACTAAAAAAAATGTATGTAGGGTTTGTAGTTTCCGTTCTCCCTAAAAAAATAATAAATAATAGTCAAGTAAAAAATAAATTATATAGAAATTATGAATTTAATTATGATAATCATTTACATAAAAAATTAATTTTCCATAATTAAATGGAATAAGTTAAAATGGTCGCCTTGAAAAAGTATAACTTTTTTTTTTGAGACAAAAATATAAATTTACCAAAGATAACCATAAATATTGAAATATATATATAATAAAATTTATTTGTTGGTTTCTATACGTTCAATCTCATAAAATTTTGCATGTAGTAATTTTTTATTTTTTAAAATTAAATCTACAACAACTGCTCAAAATTAATTATCTTTTAAATTTCATTATCTACTTATTATATGTGTTTTTATTAACTAAACTAAAATTAAAAAAAAAAAAATAACTTCTAAAAATTTATTTTGTTTTTAAAAATTGAGTGAGGATTCAAATACACAATACATTATTACTGATTCATTTATTTTTTATAAAAAAAACTTGAGCTGTCTGCTTAAGTTTCAAAAAAAAAATAATGATAATAATAATTATCAAACATGATACAAATGTAAGGTTTTCAAACTAAAAAAAGAAGGTTTTTTTTTGGGTAATTTTTCTAAGAGTAACGGAATGAAATCAAGGAAAGTAAAATTGATTGAATTTGTTTCTCTTTTTGTTCATAAAATTGTACCCCAAAGACTACTAAATGTAACCTGAAAGCAAAGGAACACGTGAATAAACAAACACCACGAGAATGAGACATAGCCCAAAATAAGAAAAATCATGCACTTTTTATGAATGTAAACAACATGAAAAAATAAAATAACTAAATTTATTAATTAATATATAATGTGTTATCAAGCCGGCAACTTCTTTTTAGTAGCTCATGTGAAAGGCCAACCTTCATCTAAAGAAGCCATTTTAAGACAATAATAATTTGTAAAAAAGGTTATTGTTCTTTTACCAATATACTCAACAGATAAACAATGTGGTAGAAACAAATTTAAAGTTTTTTTCTTTAATTAAAGATAGGAAGTTTCGAAATGTATAATCTCTTGATTATTAAGTTGTACTTCATCAGAATTATATATTGTTTTTGTATAAGTTTTTTTTTTTTTTTAACGGGCTTAAATTGTCTTCAAAATAAATGAGCTAATTAGAGATACAAAAGAAAATGAAGATTAAAATAAATAAAATCTGAAGTGCAATACCAAAAAAATCTTTACCTTAAAAAACTATCATACACAAAAAAAAAAAAAAAAAAAAAAAAAAAGTGCTGTCGGTGTGAGAATTAATGAACTAGATCTAGAGGATGGAAAGAAATTGCTGAATAGAACTAAAAAATAAATTTAAAAACAAAAAACAAAAAACAAAAAAAAAAAACTGAATAATTAAAAACCTTTAATGGTGTGTCCAATGACGTGTAGACAGGTAACACCATGCTGTCGGTTGCATATCTCTCCTAGAATATTGGAAACTTTTTTCTTTTTATTTTTCAAATTTATTATTATTTTTTTCTTTTGAAATATATTCTCTTAAACATGTCACAATAGCCAACCAGAGCTTCCCATCTCAAATGTAGTTAAACAAAGGACTAGAGGCAAATATGAAGTATATGGATATAAGTTAAGTTTGGAAGTAAAAGAAATTCTTTTTTCGATTCTATTTTGATTCTTCATTATGATCTAATTTAATTATTGACAGAACAATCTATCCCAAAAACCCACACCACATATTTTGGTTTTACATCAGGTGTATATAAGTAAAATGTTATTTTAAGTGTATGTAAGTGAAATATTAATTATATTGAAAGTACGAATATAATTGTTAATATTATACTTCACATTAATTTGTAAGTAAGTGAAAAATATATAAAAGGAAGTAGATTAGAGTTATATCATTAAATTATTACTAAACAAGTGTTGGTATCAATTGAAAACTAAGTGTATCAATGACAACAAAAAAACAGTTACAGCAAATCATTGACATAGTCAATAAGTAAAAGTAATTTAAAATTTTGAAATAAACATGAACGTTTCAAGTACTTAATCTTCTTTTTCTAATGTTTGTGTGTTGGTCGAAGAGTATATAGCTCAACTGACACGCTAAATCTATTAATAATCACAAGATATGTGGTTCCATACCTTCAAAATTATTTATTATACTAAAAGAAATGTTTGGGTGTTTAAGTATAATGAAGCAAAACAAATAGAGAGCAATATTGTGATTCAATTGAAAAAAAAAATATAAACACTTGAAAAAACAGGTAACTAACAGTATATCTTTCTTTATGGTTTACAAATGTAGAGTATATAACGGTACGATTGATTTTAGCGTGTTAAGTTATTTTCTATTGCACTAATAAATACTTAACGACATTTCAATAAATGTAATCTAGCTAGCCTTCCAATTAGCATTAACCATGATATTCTTCTTTCCTTTTAGTCAAAATATAAACACTGTCATCAAAAGTCCTTGGAACTTTTTTTTTTCTTTTTTTTTTGGAACAAACTGTTGCACACTTAATCTTGGTAATATTTATTCCAAGTGTACAACAAAATTGACAATCAGATTATTCAACCCAAAGAGGGTTGAGTTGAGTTATAAAACTTTTTTTTGGGTTTGGATTAAGTTATGATTTTTTAATTTTCGTTGAGTTAAATAGTTTTAGATAATTTTTGGCATATCTAAATCCGAACTAAAAATAATATTAAATGTGTGTAAAATTAATTAATAAGATATGTTATTAACATATTAATAAAAAAAATGTACAAATAAAATAAGTAACTTACGTCTAGGTATAGCATCATACCTTTTTTTTAATACATAGGTAATAAGAGTTTTGAAAAAAAAAAAAAAAAAATGGACCCAACCCAAAAATTCAACCTAATCTAATTTAAAATATATGGGTTGAGTTGAGTTATTAAGATTGGACGGGTTAGCAGATTGAGCAACCCAAAAATTTGGATTGATCTAAAATATTCTTCTAATCCAACCCAACTCATGCACACTCCAAATATTTATGTACGGATACTTTTAAGGGAAAGGTTTATAAACTTTAAATAAATCTGCATACATTATGTAGTTCTTTGAATAAGATAGGAGATCATCAGATTTAGCTCCATACATAAATATAAAACTGACAACTTGATGGAATTAGCAAAGGAGCAAAAGTTACAATCTTGAAAAGAAATCAGAAGCAGTGGTAGAAAGAAGATAGTATGGTGTATCTATACAAATAGATAATAACAATAATCCCCAAATGATAATATGTTATGCAAAAGAACCTACCAACTCAAACAGCTCTTGCAACTTTCACACTCGGAGTTCATAATTTCTAACCACATCATCCCTTTGGCTATACAGCGATATGAAGGAAATAAATTAGAGAAATGTTCTGGCAGATTTTTCACCACATAAATCCTTGGCATTGATCCTAGAAGCTAGGAGGAAGAGGAGCTCATTCGTGTCGGGAAAGTGTCATCGATTCCCCAATTATACATCCGCTGTACAACCTGCAGAATTCCAAGCCGTTATACGAATAATAGCGTGCTCGTAAGTCTCGATAATCTCAGACAGAAATTGATAGACTCCATATAGTTAAGTTAGTTAGAGATTAGTAGAGCTAGGTACCTATAAAAGCACTAGTTTGGGCCCTAGAATTGAATAGGAAACACAATTGTGTAAAGGGTTGGGGCCTTTGAGGGAGAACAAGGTGATCTCGAAACATCCCTATTTGAATAATGGGTGTTCTCAAGGAGTGACACGGTGGTCGATGGTTTGGACTTTGAAAGTATGCTCCCCTCAAGGTCTCAGGTTCGAGACTTATCTGTGACATTAATTTGTAGACACCTCTCGTGGCTCAATTCCTTCAATGTCTCCTGATACCTACTTAGGGATGGGCGTGGTTACCCCAGGTATAGTAGAGCAAAGCTCCGATTTCACAGTTTAGAAAAATAATAATAATAACAAGATAGGTTCTTTCTTTAAAACTTTTTTCCATAAGCCCATATGGTTAAGTTCAGACTTTAAACATTGCATTTGCAACAGGAGCATCATTCTAAAGAACTTTTATCGTCTACCTATCAAACCTGATATAAAGTTTTTTTGGCCTTCCAACATCTCAAAAAGGAATGAAACTGAGAAGTAAATATTGGTAGGCAAACAGTACCTGTACATCAAGCTTGTGGTTCGGAAGCTAAAGAGCACCGGGGCTGTCTCTCATGCTCAAATTCAAACTGTTTCTCATAGTTCGTCTTCCAATTCCTGGATTGCCTTTCTGCATCATGGCAACAAACTCACCATAGTCGATCCTTCCATCCTGCATACAGAACAAAATTTCATCACTTCATCCATACGAAAAAGACATTGAATAATTCACTTTGTTTGCGCATTTAATAGATAAATCTTCTGCAAGGGAAACTAAACCAAGTGCATTTTCTTTTCTATGCGACATAGGTTCCTAGTGTCCTCGACTAAGAACGCGGGCGAGGACACAGTGCAGCCATATAATGAAGGTATGAAGTAGCATGTAATCTTGGTATAAAGTAGAATGCGGTCATGAGTATGACTGAAATTGTACTCTAGTTGGATTCTATTTGTAATAGAGAAGTACCAAGAGCAAGATTCTATAATAAGGTGGTGAGATTTACATTATCTTGATCGACTTCTCTGATTATGTCTTCCAGGTATACGTCGGTCATATTATGTTCTGTACAAGCTTGCTGCAACTCATCAACTGTGATGTAACCACTTCCATCTTTGTCGAAGTATCGAAATGCTGCAACAAGGTGTTCTTCACGCTCTAGTTTGTTGAGATGAATGGTTGCAGCAATAAACTCTCCATAATCGATGGTCCCACTATTGTCAATATCAGCCTGAAAGAAATTTAAAATTTCAAGGTGTGGGTTCAACAGCTAGTAGCATACAACCATGCAGATTTTAACAAAATTCATCAAAGTTGATCATAGAAACAAATTCATTTCTAAAACCTAAAACAGTTTCTACTTCCAAAGCTGTCTTTCTTAAAGAGGGAAGAAAGACAACCATAGGCCATATGATCACAAACAATAATAATAGTAGTATGAGACAAAATTCCAAGTTAGATGTTTCCACAATTTATTTTCAATAAAAGACGATGATTTAGTGAAAAGTTACAAGGTCATATTCTGGGATGGAGGACCCGAGTAAAAACACCGACAAGATTCTCTAACAAAAAATTTTACATACCACAAATACCCAGTGATGGTGAAACGACAACCAAAATCTACCAACTCCCCTGAAGGAGTTGCAAAAAGCCACTCAAAATTATGTTAATTACAAAGGGAGCAAAGCCACCATGAGGAGGCCCAATTGGTTGTTTTTTGTTTTATTTTTATGAAAGCCCTGCCGGATAAAACTTTGGAGTCTCTAAGTAACACCTACCTAGAGGGGAAATTTCTTGAACCAAATAGCACAAGCTAAAAGAGATGTAAGTAAGCTCATCTGAACTCGATAAAATGGAGGGGGAAAAATTAACAATGTCTATGTAATCAGTGTGTGTAAGATATAAATATGCTCGTGCAAAAGAAATGCAAATCTTCATCAAGACATGCAATAGTTACCGCTTCCATAAGGTCACGTATTTCGATATCTTTCAAGGTTGAACCATATCTTCTCAAACCAGCTTTGAGTTCATCAAACGTAATTGCACCACTGTTATCGGTGTCCATAGCTGTAAACATTTCTCTTAGGCCAGCAATTTCCTCTTCAGAAAGACTTTCGGCAATCACCTAATGGTACAAACGTGCAGATTATAAACATCAATCTTTTTTTTTTTTTTTTTTTTGAGTTCAAACATCAGTGTTGCTTAAGCCAACAATGTGGGTGAGACGTGAGAGCAAGCATGCATTAAGTTTTTTAATAAGAATTCTATGCAAACTTGAAAATTAACATTTAAATGGGGGACAACTTCAGTTCTCTCACCTAGGCAAAAAAATATGTTGATATACTTACCCGTAATGCCATTTTCTTTAACTTATTCATTGCAGAGAATTGTTTAAGCCGGGAAAGTACGGCTGGATCAAGAGCCCTATCAGGAGCAACTCCATTTTCGCAAACCCAAGGATGACCTGTAAAAATTATAAAGGTGTAACAATTAAAACATACTCAGTATACAACTTAACATTGTATAAAACTTAGAATAATGAACGCAATTACACTTTTTATAACATCAAAGCCATGTGATGGATATTCTAAAAAAACCAACAACAAAGCCATAATTGTCCAGTTTCTGAATTTCTAAACTAAAAAAATCTTCAAATATGAAATTTGATTAACGAAGAAATATACTCTTTTTTTGTATATATGTGAGTGTTCGAGTCACCATACACGCACTTCGACTATTGTCACAACACAACCGCCTATATAAGAAATACACTTAACAACTATGATAAAATGACTAATTGTATGCATTAGTCTGTCAGACAATTTAAAAAGATCCTATATAAGAATTATTTGTGTTTGATTTTTTCTTTTTTTGGATAAGAAACAATTTCATTAATAGTTGAAATTACAAGAGAGGAAAAGAGAGGGACCCCTAAGGGTGCTTACAGAAACCACTCCAATTGCAAAGGATGAATGAGCTATGAACATTAAATAGATGAGATTGTTTGCCCCAAGTCATAGCTAAAGAACTGTTTAATTTTTTCTTATAAAAAAAGAAACTGATTTCTGTTGTCATTCTTAGATTGAAATATATTTTGACCAAAATACACAGAGATCAGAGAGGAGCACAACTAATCTAGGATTCTAGAACTTCTGTGAGAATGCCTATTACAGGGCCTCAACAACCAAAAATACCCAGCATGTGACTATCATGCAGCTATGATAATGTGGAAAAAGCACCAAAACCCTAGGAAGTTAAAGAATTTCATACATTACATGTCTTTTAAGTCTACCTTCATACAAACTTAAGAAATGTAGAAAAGTATACATACACAATACTTCATGAGCAGTCAAACGATCTGATGGTCGAGAACATAGCATCTTTCTGATAATATCCTTTGCACTGTCAGATATTAGGGGCCAAGGATCCGAGTCGAAGTCAAGATGCCCCTTAAGCACCGCATCAAATATTCCTTGTTGAGTTTCTGAATGAGGAGAAGAGGGAGAAAACTATTTAGCAATTACACATTACAACTTGTTCATTTGTTACCTCTTTTTTTGTTACATTGGTATTGGACCCCACCCCACTAGTGAGAGATATAAACCTTGACCCTATCTCCCAGAGGTATCAAGGGTTTCATTGTTAATCAATTTGTCTGAACTCTGAAGGATCAACAACAAGGACCTGGGTTTCGTAACCACCCAACACCCCAGTTCGGCAATCACTCATTCAGATTCTTAGTAGTGTTTTTATTAGAAAATTACAAGTACCTGCCCAAAAAGGTGGCACACCACTTAGCAGTATATACAATATAACTCCTGCAGTCCACACATCCGCTGCTGGTCCATAGTGCTTGAGAAGAACCTCTGGAGCAACATAGTATGGGCTTCCAACAACATCAGTGAAGATTTGACCTGTGAAGAGGTTTTGTGCTTAGCAGCAACGAAAAATAACTCAACGTAATGATTAAACAAATGTAAATGGAAGATTTTATTTTAGTCAAATGGGCTTTGTATAATTGGAATGTGGATGCTAAATTCTATTGAAATATTCAGCACCTTTTAGGAAAGGATCAGGAGTTACCTCCTTTTGAATTATTGCAGCAAAGCATTCCTACTTTTCCTTTTCCTTTTCTGCATGATGCATATGTTTATTCCCAGAATCTCAATCCTTTTCCTTAAAGAAACTGAATATTTCAATATGAATGTTTCTTAACTCAACGTGGGGATTATCATATGATTTATCCGGCATGCAACATATGATTAATGTGGATGAATAGATACTACACATGCCATAAACACACTAAAGAAGCAAACATTACTGAACCATATATCTGGACCTTTAATTCATCAATAAAACCCAACAGGAAATAGAATAACTACTGCACTTTGTTTTCACCTGGTTTGAAGAAAACAGAGAGGCCAAAATCAATAGCTTTAAGAGAGAAATCATCATCCTTGTTAACCAACAAGAAATTCTCTGGCTTCAAATCTCTATGCATAACTCCAAGCGAATGGCAAGTCTCGACAACACCAACAATAATCCTGGTCAACTCAGCAGCTTTCCTCTCACTGTAATGTCCCCTCTGGATGATCCTGTCGAACAACTCACCGCCGCTACAAATCTCCATTACAATATGAACATAAAAAGAATCTTCATAAGCACCCTTGATCGACACAATATTCTTATGACCTGCCAAATGGTGCATGATCTGAATCTCCCGTCGAACGTCCTCGACATCCTCCTTCGCAATCAACTTCCTCTTCGAGATAGACTTACAAGCATACTCAATGCCAGTAGTAATCTCAGTGCATAAATAAGTAGTTCCAAACTGCCCCTGTCCCAACTTTCGACCGAGCGTATAGAGATCTCGAATGTTCGCAGTCTTATGACCCAAAACATAATAGGCTTGATTCTCGGTGGTCTTCCTCATTGTGTTGTCTTTCTTAGTGGGGCTCAAGAAGGGTGGATTGCAATTGTTATCCTTCGATTTGGCTTTGTCTTCTTTGGCAAACTCTTGAGCAATCAGATCGTGAGTTTTGATGCTGGAAGGAGAAATATCAGAATTTGATCGACCTGAAGTAGTTTTGTTGTTGCGCTTAGATTTGGGGATTGAGCTGTCCTCGCCCTGAAATATATTCCCTTTCAAAGATCCACGGCAGGTATTGCCCATGAAACAAGTAATCGCGCTTCGACTCAGACCTTCGCGGTCTCAATCTCTCCGTCAAAACTCACCAATCACGTCTCATCACTAACATCCTCAATCACGATACCCTAAAACGAACGAACAAGCAAACAAACAAACAAAAATTCAACCCCTAAATCGAAGAAATTCTGGATTCTAAACAAATCTCCACAAATCGGACGATTAGTTAAAAAATATCGAAGAGAAACAAGATCGGAAGGCAATTAATCGCAGTATTAGGTTAAACAAGAAGAATCAAACATCAACATCAACATCATCCTGATCCGATGAATTATGAATCAAGAAAAAGAAAACTAACATGGAATAAAAATAATTGAAAAGAAAAGAAAGAAGGACAAAAAGATTATATCATCCAATCCAATCCAATCCAATCCACAAGAAAGAGAGAGAGAGAGAGAGAGAAGAAGAAGTACCGAATTGTTCTGAAAATGGAGGAAACAAAAATGGAATCCATGAACAGTGAAGGAAATTATTTGAGCAGGAAAGAGAAGAAAAAAAAAAAAAAAAGGGTAATATAAGAAAATAATAGGAAAATAATTATTATAATAAATAGTAAAATAAAACAGGGGACCAAGTCCGATTTGTTATTTGTTTGAGATGGTTTTTGGTTGCTGCCGAGAAACATCGGAAATCGGTGCTGACTGGCTACTATCTAATTTCTCTCTTTTTTTGGATTATTTTGTTTGTTTATTTTCGTGTAATAAAAACACAAAAATTTAAAACTTTTTATATATTTAGAAGAAAAAAAACTATGATTTAATTTATATACTTTCTAAAGTTTGAAATCTTTATAGTTTGATCAAAGTTCATGAATAATTTTTGTTATTTGTAAGTAAGTAATCATTATTTATTGATGTGTTAATGTTAGATCTTTTTTTTTTGTCCATGTTAGCTAATTAAGTAGACGAATGGATAAAAAATGACTACAATCAAAAGGGTCTTAAATTTGATGATTTCATTATTTGGTGGTAATTCACTTAAATATCATAATCATAAGTTTGATCGTTAGAATTGATATTTAGCTATGATTTATTTATACTCTTTATAGGATTTATAATCTCCCTCTTCCAAAATTACTAAAAAAATGATTAAAAATTTTGGTAATTCTTCTGTAATTCAATTTGTATACAATCAATTATTTAATATATATTGTTAACAAAATATTATATATTACCTATTTTTTATAAAAGAAAAGATCAATAAATTATATATGAAAAAATTCCACTCCGCTTAATTTAAGATTATTAATTATTAATATTGTTTTTCTTACCATATGGAGATTAAAACTCTCTTACTAGATCATAAAATACCTCATTGAAGTTATGACCGATAAATATTATCTCTGGTCTTATCTAAACACACATAATAAATTATATTTTTCTGTCCAATTTGCAATTTATCTTACACTCAATTATTAAGATTTTTTTTTTAAATTTATTTAGAGAGAATTAAAAATTTAGATATTTTTAAAAAAAAAAATTATAAATTTAGAAAGAAAAAAAATTGAAAAATACGCGTTTTCCTGGAAAAGATAGGATAGATCACGTTTGACTTAAGCCGGTTTTGAGGTTGAATGAATGAAAATGGATCCAACTCTTCAACTTCATGCACATGTTTGTTTGTTATATATTTATTTATTAATTTTATTTTAGTTGGTTTTTTATTTTTATTTAAAATTTTGTTTTTTTTAATGGAATTATTTTTTTTTTTTTTAACGGTTCATTTAAATGTTTGCTGTGTTTTTTTTTTTTTTTTTTTTTCTTTGAGTACTTTAAATGTTTGCTGTTAAATCTCAACAAATAAAAGTCTGCCATTAGATTTTTCTCTAATACGCGTTTTTAGTACAATAAATGAGTGCTATATTTAGTAGCTCTGAGAGATGCATTAATGTTTTCTTAATGTTGTATTTAGATAATGATATTTTTTTTTATTAAACAAATATTTGAAATTTGAAAGTTGGATATGCAACCTTTTAAATAGGTCTCAATTACCTTATCAAAAAAAATATGTATATGTCTCAATTATTACTAGGTTAGGTTTGCTTTGATCATATTTGGACTGAACTTTTGAAATGACATAGTTAATTAAGACATTATATATGTAAAAAATGTGACATTTGGATGTTCAACTATGAACTTTATGCGGTTGAAATATAAAGTTAAAATCTTCATGTTGCGATTATTTTCATCATTCTCCCATTTGTCACATTGTTTTCATTCGGTGTAGTATATTTATTACCATGTAAAATACATATCTAGTTAATAAATATATTTTAGTCTCAAACATTCCCATGTCTATTAAAAAAAACTTAAAATTGATTTCGTTTGAATAAGATAACCAATTAATGGAAATATTAGAGTTAATTCTTAAAAATAATAATAATAATAATCATTGTTGTTATTATTTTCTTTTTAATGCTTCATGACAAATCTGGATAACATGATTGCACAGTTTTGGTAGCACAATGATTCTTCAACTTTGACAACCAATTGGTTTGATTTCAAAAAAAAAAAAAAAAAAAAAAAAAAAAAAAAGAAAGGTTGGTGTGAAGTTTTGTTCCCATTTTCGTAAGAAAACATTTCTTCTTTTTTTAGGAAATATTAGGATAGCATTTGAAATAAATAGAAAATATAAATGTATATTATGCCACTAACTTCAAGTTTATTTTCAGTAACTGAATTCAAATCAGCAAATAAAACAATTCAAAATTGAAAAACAGTAGATAACCTTGATTGAATATATATATATATATATATAAAACAAAGGTCTTTCTATATAATTGCACAAAAAATTCAACTAGTTAAAATATATATTATTGACTAAAAGATTAGAGATTTAAATCTTATAAAAAGAATATTAATGATAATGATTAAATTAACCATATATAACCGTCATTACATATCAACGAAAAAACCGTTATTCTTCTCCCTTGATTATCATTCCATAACAAAAGAAGAAATTCATATATCTAATATGTACATCCATTTGAAGATATCGAATGATATAAGTAACACATTTAAAGAAACCTAGAATGATTTTAGTAAGCCTTTTACAATAGTCCTTTGGATTTTTTTCCTTTTTTTTTTTATAAAAAAAATTATTTTGTTTTTTCTCCATTTTTTAGTTGCCCAGCTGAGACTACAGCTAGTTGTGAGAGTGAAAGGACCAAAATTCAATTGATTAAAGTGGCAATAGGAGGTTAAAAAAATTGCCATGCTTTAGTCTAAGTTTCATTTGACCTGACAATGATTGATCAACAGTTCTGCCCTTCACCAGAAAGTTGATAGTTTTGCTTCTTCCATTAGCTTGTGCCCTCCACTTGTAGACCTAAATTATGAAAAACAATAAAGAATTGGTAGATGTAAGCATAGTGGTCTTGACTAGGTATCTAGTCATAACAATTTCAGCTTGCAAGCATTTATTTTATTTAGGCCAAATTATAGGTTTCTAGCGGCTATGATAGTCACGACTATTTACGAGATATATCGTCTGACACTTTTCTTAAGAAAAAAAATTGAAAGAAACTAAACGTAACAAAATAGACTAATAGACTAGAACAAGTCCGATCGGGAGATATAGGTTGGGGACATGTTTAGCAAGAGCTCTCATGGCTGATCCATGCAGCTAAGCAAGCACAGCTCAACCAACATAATCAATATATAATGACCGAAAGGACTATAATTCGAATATTTTGGGAACAAAAATTCAGCAGATTCCAATTTGAGAAGGTAAAGTTCAATTGATAAAAACCATGCTTCCCGCAACAAAAGAAAAACACAAGACAATTCAGCATAAACAAGTAAGTTTCAGAGAATCATTTTAATGGCGGAATCAAATTTATTAACCATTTCAAAAATAAGGCCACAACAAGCACTTACACTAAAAGTACAAGCAGCATCAAAATATTCCCACAAACACTATCTAGGAGTGGATCCTATAAGCCTTGCACCAGCTCGATCAAGTCTCTTCACACATACCACAGCTTTCAAATTCCCTTCCTTCAAAAACGCCATAGCCATTCTCTCCCCAATCTCCTTCCCCCGCTCCTCGTCGTCGATCACCGCTACTGCAGTCGGCCCCGCCCCGCTTATCGTACACCCAAACGCCCCGGCTGCAATGGCTGCCTTCTTGACCCCATCCATTCCTGGAATCAGTGGCGCCCGCCTCGGCTCCACAATTTTATCTGACGACAATGCCTTGCCCAACCCCATCGAGTCGCCCTGCAGCACCGCTGCAACCAATGCCCCGGCCTGGCTGCAATTCCATACGTGGTGCGGCATCCCAACCTCACCTGGCAATGCAGCCCGCATCTTCTTCGTCGGCGCTTCGAACTCCGGACTCACCAATACAAAGAACAGCTCCTTCTCGACCGGGAACATCAAGCGAATCAACTCCAACGGTTCGTAATTCCGGATCAGAATGAAACCTCCCATTATCGCTGGCGCGATATTGTCAGCATGGTATCCAGAAACCTTCTCTTCCGATTTCAGCCCCGCGAGAACCAATTCCTCAACTCCTAATCTTCCCCCGAACAATCCATTAACAGCAACCGCTGCCGCAGCGGCACTCGCAGCACTTGATCCCAATCCACTCCCCAACGGCAATCCCTTCTCGAGCGAGAGAGAGAGGCCGACAGATCGAATCCCTAGCATTTTCATAACCTCAATGGCGGCAATACCAGCGCAGTTATACAGAGGATTTTTACTAAGTTTATTGGCGTTATCGCCAGTAATGTTAGCGATTGCGATCTCACCTGGATGAACATTGGAATCGACGCTGAGAGAGACGAAATCGCCCAAGCCATCGACGGCGCAGCCAAGGAAATCGAAGCCAGGGCCAAGATTGGCGACCGTTGCAGGTGCGAACGCCTTCACGGAGGAGAAGACTGGAACTGGTTCGACGGTGGTGACGGCGGTTCTGGACGGAGGAGACAAATTGCACCTGAAGAGGACAGGTTTAGGGTTAGATAATGAAACTTTGGGAACCGCCAAGGATTTCAATGGAGGTTGAAAGGAGATAATCGCCATGGATGCAAGTGAAAGCGAGTTGAGATCTGAACCTGAAAATTTCTCAAATGGGGATTTAGGTTCAGAGGCTCGGCGCAGTCATAGCAGAGAGTGAACATCAAAGATGAAATGAAGATCGAGGTTGAGAAAGACCTTGAAATGATGGGTAATTTAGTCATTTTGGCCTTTTTCAATGTCTTTTTTCGTTTTGGGAAAATTACTATTTTAGTCCGAGAAATAAGGAAGGAATATTTACTATTTACTCGTTATTTCTTAAAAAATTATAATTTTAATTATTCAAAATAATTTATCATTTTTAATAACTTATTTTTTATTATTTATTTTTTTAAAAAATACTTTTAATCATCTGTTTTTAACTACTCAAATTAATTTTTTTTAACCACTCATTTTTTAACATTCGTTTTTAACTGTTGAAAATAAATCTTCATTTCAAATTCATATCCAAATAAATTATTATCATTAACTCTATTTAAAAAAAAATGCAAAACTTACTATTCTAACTACTCAAAATAACCAATCAAAATAACTTTTCATTCAAAACTTCATCCAAATAAAGTGAGATTTAAGAGATCTAATTTGAAAATTGAATATTTTTATTAAGACATTTTGATAATGTTCACTTTTAGTTTTTATATATATATTTTTTTAATTTTCTTTTATGTATAATTTGTTTTTAAAAATAAAATTGATGTGAAAACTATATATCGGAATTTAAGTAACTATTTTGGAGTTCACAAATCTTAAATAGGAATGTAGTAACTAAATTTTGTTTAGACTAATCCATATTTTGAAGTTGATTTTTGTAGACATTAAGCAAAATCGTGTGGAGGATGACCGGAAAGCGCATCATTATCTTCGATCTTCCTCTTGGAACAGCTCATCTTTCGATCCTTCTTTTTGCCTGCAAACTCCAAGAATTTTCGCAGACGCCTAAGGTTAGAAGAAGAAGAAGAAGTGGATATTGATTGTGGATCTTGCTTTAAATGGCGATTGAATTGGCAGAAAGTGTAGAGAAAGTGAAGGAGAAGAGCGAACAAACAGACGGCGGCGCAGATGGAGAAGAGGCCGGCGAAGCTCCGTAAGTGAAGCTGCTCTAAATCGGAGGCGTCTTCTGAACTGCAGGATTTTCTTGAGAACCACTTTTCGTTAAGCTTTTCGAGATGCCCGTTCTCCGACAGACTCAGTATCGCCGTCGATAAATCCACTGCTAATGGAGAGTCTCGTCGTAATGCCTGCCAAAATTGCACAACAAAAGTTTGTTTCCATCAAATTTATTTTTAACTACTCTTCAACTTTCTTATCAATTTTCACGATTAATTTCAATTTTCAAACAAGTAATTGATTAGGAGAAATTATTCCGACTAATTATAAATTAAGAGTTGTTGTAAAAAAGTAATTTGGATGTAATTTTTATATAGAGAAGTTGGAGAGAATAATTTATTTGAATGTAGAATTAAAATGAATAGTAAGAAAAAATAATTAAAAATGAACGGCTAAAAATGAATTATTTTTTAAAAGTGAGAAATTAATAATTAAAATTCAGTCATTTAAAATGAAAAATTATTTTAAATAGTTATAAATGAATTATTATAATTGAAAATTTATAGTTATTTTAAATAGTAAAAATGAAGGTTTATTTTAAATAGATGGAAAAGAAAAAAAAAATACAATATGGCAAGGCTCATTTTTTTTTTCAAGTTTTAACCCTGGTTTGTAATGGATGTGGTAGAATTATTGCTGTGGTGAAAAATTATTTACATGTTTATTTTACAAAAACTTAAGACTTATTAACGATACATAATATATTTAGAGTAAATTTATTTCTAAAGTTTTTTTCATCTCCTTTCATGGCATTCGTTTTAGAAAATTAAGCTTATAAATATCTTTTATTTTATGATTTGCCTGTTGTAAAAAAAAAAAACAGTCTACTGAAATTCAAGTTTGAAACTGAAAAATAAAAGGAAAATATATATATATATATATATATATATATATTTTTTAAATTTAAAATTCAAATGTACTTGTAAAAGATGAAAATAAGAAGATATGAGAAAACAAACTTAATTCCTGTCTCTAGTTTTTCAAACTTTCAATGTAGGTGTATTAACATCTTTCAATTTAAGTCTTCTTCATCTTTTAAAAAGTAGGTGATAAAACTTAAAGTAAGAAAATTATATGTAAAGTAGTATCGATAAGCTTAGTTTTCATATGGTTAATTCAAAATTTAATCATGAAAAAATTAGAATTAGGCTCTATGATTTAACAAAATCTCTTAAATAGTTTATATTTATAACAGTTATATCAAACCACATGAATTATTTATAAGGTTTTATCAAATTAAAAAAATAATAAAATTTTAATTTCTACAACTACCTGGAAAAAAAATTAAAAATTTAAAAATTTAAAATAATAAAAATTTAAAATAAAAAACTTTCTTTCCATTATAGGGTCAACAAAAACATAGTTCAAGTGATATAAAATCTGTGATTATAACTAAGGTCATGAGTTCAAACCTACCCACGAACTCAAAAATATGGAAAACAAAAAAATAAAACAAATGTATTCATAAAAGGCAATGAGATGAAAACTTGAAGGCATGTCAAGATATACTTACAAATCCCCATCCACTTTTGGTGAACTGTTGGCCCCTAATCGAAAAATCGCAATACTCGGTGAGAAAGAGATCGATGTATGGCTGTTCGTCGACGATAGCTCCAACCGTTCCGTTGTTGAGCGCAGCAGCATACTCTTCTGGGGATCCAAGAGCAATGAGCCTAGACTTTTGGACGTTTAGTTGGTCTCTTAAATAACTTTCAGCAAATGAACCAACTTGGAATCCTATAGGCACATGACTACTTATCAATGAATCAATCCCAGTGATGGGTGAGGCTAGATGTTGTACTGTGAATATCGATGTCAGACTAGCGGTGTAGCTCGAGTTGATAATTAGAACCACGAAAAGCCAGACGATGAGCACAATACGTCCTAGCGTGCTCACGACATTCTCTCCTGCAAAATGAGAATATTCATAACTTGTAGCTCCTGGAAAGGCTATGATAAAATACTTGATAGATCTCCAAATAAAAGACTTACTATGGGCAAAAAACATAGTAGAGAAGCCAAACCTGCATGACAAGACAATAAGTACTAAGATGAGCATGATACCAAGATTGAAGAGAAATCTAAATATTGCATTCACTAAATCAATTTGGAGAGATAAAGTTTTCGTGTGGAATATAACAAAACACAACTATAATTAAACTACATATGAAATGCAAATCTATGATTTATAGTCACAATTCTAGTTTGGGACAAGGTAAAATGGAGATAATAACAAAACACTATTTCACATATTCTTGTTTTTTTTTTTTCTTTTTTAGTATTGGTGAGTATCACGCGGTCAACATGCCACACCTTGACTATTCACACGAGACAACCATCTGTTTTTTCTTTTTTTCTCAAATTGATCTCTTTTTACATATTGGATCGGTTATCTTTATCACTGCTTGAAGAAACATATGAACAACAGGAAATGTTTTAATAAGACTGCCTTTTGTTTGTGCAGGTTGGCAGGAAAAACCTGCTGATGTTGAGTGTTCATATGACACAAAAAGGGTGAATGCGTACAACCATAGTTCATAGGTTCTTTTTTTTTGGAATAAAATAGTTTATAGGTTCTTAAAAACGTTGGATTCCTCACCTAAGTTGATCTTAATCGTAGAGTTAACGACTGTCCCATCCGGATGATCATCTCAAGTATCATGACACAAACATATGAGTTCATCTCCCGAATGTATAGTTGATTTATGAGATTATCTCTTGGATGCACAAACTTTCACCTCTTAGGATCATAAGTTGGATGTTCAAATTTTCAAAAGCTTCAGACTTGTTTTATTTTTTATATTATCTCATTGTAAACAAGGCTCAAAACATGGCCCTCTCCTCCCTCTGTAACACTTTCATTTTGTCAATGAAGATGTTATCGTTTCTTATAAAAAAAATATGATGACACAAACATATATCAATGCAATAATTTTTCTTTGTTCAGATCAAGTACTCACCAAAGGATTGTGACAAATTGGGTCCTAGGTTGTCCTCGAAATTCGTCATTTGTTCGATGTTCCAGCATCCATACAACTAATCCAATGAGGAGGAAAAAGGATGCTATGACAACCCACATCATTGGTGAGAATGGGCGAAGGAATGCTAAGGGACTTGAATTCAACTTCTTGGCAGGGGTCAGCACAACTAGCCCCGACTCGATATAAGGCTGCGTAAAATCGACAACCTTTGTCCGACTAGTCACAATTGCAATGTCACCAACAGAAGCATCAAATTCCTACAAAATTGCAAAATCCCAAATGCAGTAGAATCTACATTCATACCATTACAAAAGAACAAGCTAAAATACTTCTTAAATGTTTACTTACTTCCAATGCAACATTATTTACAAGCTCAAAGTAGTTAGGATTCTCCTCACCATTTCCAAACAAAACAAACTCGTAATTAACCGCATATGGAAGCAATTTGATGGCAGCAATGAACACATCAATGCAGTATCCTTTGACTGTGCCATTACCATTTCCTGGTGTCACAAATTCCTGATAACTAACTCTGCGCGGAACGCCAATTCTTAACCGTCTTCCATCAAGTGGAATAACCCAACCACGAGGTTTGATTGTCGATCCTCCGGGCCACCCTATGCTGCTTAACTGTTGGGGTGATGTAGACCGATTGACCGATCTTTCATACAATGTTTCTGGCGCCATGACAGATAACCCAGAATAGTTAGACCAATATCCAATCCTCTTCATACCAGATTTCACAACATTTAAGATATCATAAGAAGGATGTAAAGGGGATCTATCTAGAAACTGAATAGGCCCTGTCAAACCAGTCGTGTTGATATTCAATAAATTGTTAAGTAGCTCCTTTCCTTCATTAAATATGCCTAGTGAACTAAAATCCATGCTCTCCCCACTAAGACTACCAACATGAGTATTTTTGGAGAATGCGATGGTGCCATTTTGATCAAATAACCCTTTCAATCCTTTTGCAATCATCCAAACAGTATCATATGCATATAGGCCATAGGTATTCAACCCAATGGAGCCATTACTCAGCTTGTTCCAATTTGATGTAAACGATTGCTTCCTTTTCGAATCAGGTGTGTGTAGACGAAGTGTAAGAACTCCTTGGATGGAGTTGACAGTTTTCAAGGGAAGTGATGAATTAGAATCTATTACAGTTGACAGCCAACTAGAGGCTATCCAAACAAATCCAGCTTCCATCATTCTAAGGCTTTGGGCCACTTCAAAAACCAAGAAACCTGTTTTCGAAAACGTGTATAATACTATTACTCGAGATTCCATCATTTTAATCTTTGCTAATGCAGCTTGAACTTGAGTTCTAGTTGCTGTTGGGTAAGGGGGAAGTGCCTCTTTACAGGAAATTTTCAAGCCTCTCTCTTCAAGCTTATCCACTAATGCAATCATACCGTTTCGACAATGATCGTCATCGGTGTAAAGAACAACTACGTTGTGCCAATCATAATGAACAATCATATCTGCTATTGCAGTCATTTGGAATTGATCATTTGGAGCTGTTTGAATGAAGTATGGATATTGCAAACTCGAAAGCGTCGGGTCCAATGCAGTGTATGATAATAATGGGACATGGAGTTCATTTGAAAGATGTGAGAGTATATGTGCCATTGTAGCATCTTGCGGACCGATGATGGCAACTGTATCAGACACCATGTACTTCATTGCTGTGATCAACAAAAAAAAGAAAGTTGCTTACAGATTTAAATACTATTTTGGTGCTTATCCTTTTAGTTTTGGTTTATTTTTGTTCTTGTACTTTCAAAATGTTGGTCCCCATACTTTCAAAAATTTATTCATTTTAACCCTTGTCCTTCTTAGCTTATACACACCTCAACTATTCTTATGAGACAAACTATTTGACACCTACAACATTTATTTGTCAAGAGAATTCAAAGGAAATTTATTCATAAGTTGGTGACCATCATAAATTGAATAGTATTCTAAGACCCCTTTGACCAGTAGGTCAACCCCCGTCTTTCGAGCATTGCCTTGGTCCATGTACTTTTAAAAAACCATTGTATTGGTCCTTGTTTGAAATTTTTAAACACAAATTCTATATAAAATAAAACTCTTTTTTAATATAAAGTTATGACCTTTCAAGAAATTTATTGAATTTAGTGTCGTGTTGAAACTGTGGTTATAAAAAGGAAGGAACCAAACCAGTTGCTATTTTAAAGTACATAGACCAAATGGGAGATTTCAAAACTACAAAGACTAAAAATAGACCAAAGTTTGAAAGTACATTTTCAAAGTAAAGAGATCAAACTGATCAAAGTTTAAAGTTCAAGGACCAAAATATCATTTAAAACTTCTATTATCAGAAAGACAATAATGAAATTCACCAACAAGAGAGAAGAAGAATGTATAATGCCTTCTGTGGACCAGAGTTATATTATACCTCCTGTGATACCAAGAAATCCACTGTAATTTGCATCATGTATGGAAATAGATAGCTTTCTTCCACCAAGAACACTTGGATCAGAATTCACATCTTTCTCAGCAGCCTCTATGGCAATCTTGGACACTTTCCCATTGACAGAACTGAGTGAAAATATAGCTCCAATTTTCACTACTTCATTTCTTGAGGCCCCTTCTGAAATCCCTTGAATATAAATGAGTAGCAATAAAAGGAGCCAAACCATATTCATAGAATATCACAATTGAATCTTTCTTGGGGAGGGGACGACTCGTTCAATCGAAACGAATCAACAAAGTATAGCATTGTTTCTGCTTATCAGAAGAAACAGATGGAAAACCATATTATACTTGAACAGGGTAGAACATCAAGCAGCAATTACCTCCAAAAAAAGAGAAGAAAATAGGAAGGGAACCAACAGAAATATCAGTACAAGTTTTGAACTAAAAGATATATGTCTGTATAAACTGCACTCAAAACTCTGGTTAAATTTTGAATGAGAACCAGAGTTATAAAATGGTACTAGAATTTAGGAATAAACCAAACACCAAGTTTTCTAGCAACAAAAGGATAAAAGATTTATGATAACTTAATGCTGAAAGTTAGACCACAATTCCTTGTTTCCAAATCAGAAAAGATAGATTAAAAAGAAGTCCAAACTTAACTGTTAAGCTAAAGCAAATTGAGCTTGGAGGAGTAATGAATATCCCAGAGTAAAGCAAATACAAGAAGTAGTAGCCAAGAATGCATGAATAACCTCAGACCCTAAGGAATAAAATTAAGGGTGAAAAAAGAGTGTTAGATAATGAAACTATTAGCGAGAAGAAAGGATGATAAGAAAGACACACAAAAAAAAGAGAAAATGAGACTATGTATAATAACAAGAAGCATATATTTAGCAACAAATACACTTCAAACTCTAGGCTCAAGCTACCTCTTGGTAATGCAACCAAAAGTAAACTAATGAGAACTCGGAGTACTTATATAAGTGAGGGTAACCGTCTCTATTGGTACGAGACTTTTTAGGTGAACCAAACAAAGTAATGAAAACTTATGTCTAGAGCCAGACAATATCCTATTATCTGAAAATATGTAAAGAATATTATATCCTTGTCCTTGAACTTACCTATTTAAATTCTTGTTTGTTAGGGACAACAAACCTCCACATATCTACACATTGATATGCTATTGCCCACTTTGGCCATGAGGCTTAGTGGCTTTATTTTTTTCTCTATCACCCAAAAGACTATATATTAATGGAGACGCCATCCCTCACTTATATGTCCAAGAACTTTCCCTTAATTTAGCAATGCAGGACTTTGTTCGTATTATCAACATTGTTGTATCAGGAAACTACTCTTGGAGTAGAAATCTTCTACCAAATTAGTGGTGTGAGCTATGAACATAATAAGAGGAGTTAAAGGACAAATCATTGGTATAATGTAAAGTGTTGGGTGCTCCAAAACCTGAGTTAAAAATAATAATAAAGAAAAAAAGAAACCCAAGTTAAAAAAAGAACAATGAGCATATTTGATGCTAAAAAGTAGTTAAAAGCAAGAGCTTAAAGATGAAGGGAAGTGGGCACTGAGCTTTTTGTGGTGGTGCTTTCCAATATAATACATATGATATTAATGTGGCACAATGAATGAGAATACTTGAAAAGAGAGAAAACAGAACAACTTGGTAAGTAGAGATTCCACTAACCCTAGTGGGAAATTTCTTCACATTGCCATTTCCAATCCCAAAGGTTAATCTCTTGGGGACAGAAACCAGGATTTGTGAGCTCCATTGAAGCAATGATGACCAGCCAAACCTAGGATTCAAAGACGAGTGACTCCTCTTTTGTTTCTTACACAAGGAAAAAAAAAACATGGCTGTCTTTTCGCCCAATTCTTTTCTGTCATTTCTCTTTCTATGAAGTGGAAAAAGGAAAGTTTTTTTTTTTTTTTCTTTTTTTAAGTACAATGGAATGGAGAAATGGGAATGTGGAATATAATAGAAATGGGAATAGAGAAATAGCCATTCTTTTCTCTATTCCCATTTCTATTTCTCTCTGACTTTCATAGTTGGCAATATTGGAATCCAATTCAAAGTGTATATATATATATATATTATCTTGTCCCCATCCAAAAATGTTGTTTTCTTAGTTCACACAAAGTAAGGCATTAATTTGAGTCTCAAGCTCAAAAGAAAAAGTAAATTGTCATGTGTCTTCTTAATTTGTTGATGTCGGAGATTTCCACTTTGTTCAATGTTTGAAATGTGACAAGCTCTTTAACACCTTTATAAAATAGATAAATTATTTCTTTCATTATTAATTGATTTTAAGATCAAACCATATATTATTTAATGTGATATCAAAGTTTTATGTAAATAATTCATTCATAAATTTAAATCCAATGCAAACTAATAATTCAATCCACAGTAAGGAGCTTAAAGTTTGATAGAAACGAAAATGTGGAAATATAAGTTAAATTCTTTCTTTTTTTGTTTGTACAAAGAAGAATTGCACTCTCTCACGTTTGGCAATAGAACAACATTGAAATCCAATTCAATGTATCTATATATTCTCATTGTCCAATCACAAATGGGAAACACACTGTGAAGTTTCTTTCTATTTGTTAGGTTTTTTTTTCTCTCTAAATCGACAATTCATTTTTATAATATGGCATTGACAGTTTTGGAGGTTTGGGATTCAAATCTTCTATATAACGAAATTTCTAGTGTCTTAACGATTTAATTTCTTCAATTTAAATGGTAGTTTTTATGATCATAGTTTTTTTAAAATTTGAATTCAACAATAATTGAGAATGACTATATTCAAACTTATAATCTCTTAGTTATCAAATTAAATATCATAATCATCTTATAATTTATTAGGTTAGGCAATTTTTTTATTATGTTGGGAATACAAACAAAGTGTTGTAGAATCTCACATTAGTTAAATAAAGAGTAGATCTTGAGTTTATAAAAGAAAACAAACATCTCCATTAGTATGAGATTTTTTGGGAAGCTAAAAAACAAAGTCATGAAGACCTAAGCCCAAAATGGACGATATTATATCATTATGGAGATTAGGATAGGTTTATCATGTCTTAACAATATACTTTATATACACTTTTGATTGCATTTGGATTCATTCATTTTCCAACTTGAAATTTTGATCTCTGAAATTTGAAGGGATTGATATTAGGAGGGGAAGTGGTAGAAAAATATTATTTAGAGT
>JBBMKA010000001.1:6775294-6787241 GCA_037833695.1 Sechiopsis laciniata
AAAATGAGAGAAGTAACTCATAAATCTTATAAATGTTGCAAGATCTTTTCATCTGTCTAAAGTGGGATATACGCTGACACAATGTCAAAACTAGTGTACCATGCACAAGAGTGATAGCGAAAGGAATTGCATCGTTGATTTTTTCAGTCGGATTGAGAGCCAAGCTGATTATAAGTATATGGGATTGATTACTAACCTCGTATGTCGATGTATACTTTATATTCCCAAACGCTTGAGAGAATCCGGGCCGATCAGGAATATACGCCTTTGGGTTTGGTGTCTAAAAACAACCACTCCTTTATACGCTGTCCTTGGTATACCATCCTGAGAAACGAAAGAACATGAGATAGCTTTTAATCTAACAAATGCATGCACAGAAATTTGTACAATCATAATACTAATTTTTTTTTCTGTATGATAACAATACTAAATTATTGTAAGAAGTATAAACTTCAACGGGAATAGATTAAAATAATAAAAGAAAATGTTAAATTATAAGTTTAGTCTTTGAACCTCTAAAATTGTGTCTAATATCTTTGAACATTAAAATGTGTCTAATAAGCTCATGAACTTTAAAAGATGGATCCTTTGGTCGCACAATTTTTTTTTTTTTTTGTCAAATAGAACCCTAACATCTCAATTTTGTATTTAATGATTTTGTGAATTTAAAAAAATGTTAAATAGGTCAAAGATTTATTTAACACAAGAACCAATGGAACATTTTTAATGTTTAGGGACCTATAAGACACAAAAACCGGACAAGCTTGCAATTCAACACTTCTTGTGAATTTTAAAAAATGTTAAATTGGTCAAAGATTTATTGAACACAAGAACCAATAGAACATTTTTAATGTTTCCAGGTTGGACTTTCTGAAGAAAACTGGAAAAAAATTTCTGCACATTTTCCAAACCCTCCAATTAACCCGATATCACTTTTCAGTTTTCACCAGCCAACTTCCAAAATGCCGTTAACATCTCTGGTATTTCCGCCAACAAACCGGCATAAGTGTATGTACAGTGAATTCGAATATATATACATATGTATATATGCATATGTATCATCCCTATTACCATTCTCAACCCATAAGCGGGAAGGATCTCATTAGGGCACAAAGAAATTGCAGATGAAAAAAGGTGACAAAATTCACCTTCCACTCTTCAAAAATTCCGAACTGCCGAGCAATGCGTTCGAAGTCTGATTGGTCTCGATACTCAATTCTAACATCACCAGCAACGTTAAAAGCCTTCATAACTGCATCATTTCCATAAACAGGTTTGGCTTTTCTAATAAAATCTGCAAAGTACTTCACATATTTATCCTACAAAAAGAAATCACTGTTAGTGATACCTATTTTTTCTTCACTTCAAATACATAAGCATGGACATTACCTCCATCAGGTAGCTCAAATCCATAGACATCCAGTCGATCTATAGCAAGCAAAAGATAGAGAAAACGTCAAATTCAGTTTCAACTAAGAAACAATGAGAAAACCAGTCAGTGCTTACTTGAACATCATTCAACTTGATTGGCGCAAGGTACTGATTGAAAAATTGACCCAAACTGGAACCCTGTAAAGAATCCAGGCATTCAGAAAGATTGGCGTGAAAAATGGAGAACATATAGGTGAAAAGTAGGTGAAGAGTTGTCATGGTTGTTTGTGAATCTTAAACTAAAATACTTTCTATCATCTCCGTATGACTGAAGTGAATACGTGAAAAAGTACTTACATGCTCGCCGAAATTATATGTTCTGCACACTTCTGGACGAATAAATTGGCGACCTTTGTGATTCTCCTTCAATCTCAACCAGTCATCCCAATAAGTTTGATTTTGTCAAAGAAACAGTTCTAGGGAATTTTACTATACTTCATAGATCATTTTGAACAAGATTCAAGAATAAACTAAATGAAAAGGATATGCTTTGGGCCACTTCGGTGATAGCTCATCCCAAATAAATTTGGTTAACATCCAACCAAGTCCGGGAAAAAAATCTGAGCGATACAGTGCATCTGCAGAATACATATATATAAAGGTAAATACAAACAAGACAAATCACTAAAGATTGAACTTTAATAGAATCTATAAAGTTTCAGGTAGCAAAAATTAATGAGAGTGAATTTTAGCAGCTTGCGTTATTTAATAAATTCCATATTTTGTGCAAATTTAGAGTTCAAACTACTGAATTGAACGCATTTTCCAATAGATTTCTGATCCCAATCCTCTATCAATGAGGCCGCCTCTTGGCAACCCTCTTATCTTAGTGAAGATGGTTTTTTTTTTTTTTTTTTTGTAAATATCAATGATAGATCATTTTATGTATCATCAATGATAGATCATTTTATGTATCTCTTTCATACGAAATGGTTTAAGTTTCTTATAAAAGTATATTGTGTACTAAAAGGGAGAGCAAACAATTCCATCATTAAACTCCAGCTGTGCTTGATCTCCAGATAACTATATCATGCTACGATATTTGATATCATGCCCAATGTCTGAAGAAAGGATCTGTAACTAACTTACAGGGATCATGCACAAACTGCTTTTGTCCGTTGTCATTCCATGAAGAAACGGCCATTATGGTTCTGCCATGGTTTAAAAGAGTTAAAAAATTGGAATGTTGTAGTCAGCAGAAAAAATTGAAAATGTGGTTAAGTGCATTGAACACACTTATCCTTTTCAAGTAGCATTGCTGCAGCCTCAAAGTAACTGAAAAAATCAGGAGCAATTTCCATATCATCTGTAAAGAAATGAAAGTATTTATCCACAAGAACAACAATATATAGATACAAGAAAGAGCAGTAAAATCAACCTCACCTTCAAGTATAATCACTCGGCTCAAATTATGCTGGTAGAATAATTGATCCAATGCCCATTTGTAATGACCTGGACAACCAATTGTTCTCGCATGTGAGCCCTATTATAATGTTCGACAACTCAAGAGAATATGAATTTGAAATTATTTATGATCTCATAAAGCATGAAGTGAGGCAGTGATCAAGTAAATCAAATTAACCATTCCAAAGTAAGTTTCAGGATGAACAGAATTTGTTGATAGGTATTAATAGCATCCTCTTGCTACATTCACAAAAAAACCTCCAATTTGATGGCCTTAGTATGACTACAAAGATGAGGAAGCGAAAAAACTTCCATTTTGTCCACAAAAACATTATGATTTGAGAATATTGTGAGCGATTCCCTGTATTCTTTACTGTAAGAAAATGAAAATGAAAATGAAGCTACTCAAAGAGGCCGATATTTAGTCTTCAGTAATGTTCATGTAGGGGCTAGTCCATTCAACATGTGCCTTTAAAGAACATCTGCTATAGATAGTACAGTACCAATTTGATTCCTTACATTTTATACGTTCAAATATTCTAATGGGATTATTTTGTTTTAGCAACTAACACTGAGTACGTGATTAAATTAAGTTTAAGAGCAGTATCTATTTCATTTTTGTATTTTAAAAATGTATCTATTTACTCCCCGTAGTCTAAAAAATTCTAAGAAGTTCCTGAGCTCCTATTTTCATGTCTAATAATTTTTTGTCCCTCACTCCATAAGTTTAACGCCAAAGTACCATTTATATAGTATTAGTCAACGTACCAAATAAGCACTAAGCTGATGCAGTGAACAACATTGAACTATTATATACAAAATTGATTAAAAAAAAAAGTACAAGAACCAAGTAGACACAACGGTAAATATCCATAAATTTATTTAAACTTTTAAAATACAAGAACAAAATTGACACAAAGCTGAAGGGACCAAACTTACAACAAAGAAAAGATAACCTTACTTGCAATTTTGTAATATGCAATCAACTCCCCTGGCCTTTCAGTTTGCACTTTTCTATAATCTAAATGCTGCAACAAACAGAAGTCAGAGTTTATGAGAATGAAATGGCCAGTATATAGATCATATCTGCCTAAAATCACACATCAGAAACAAAAATAGGTTTCCAGAAAGTGTACATATTAACTAGTTTGATTGCCTCCGTGTCCATCATTTTCTTAAAAAAAAAAATCTACATGCGTCTAAGAAACATTTGACTTGAACAAAAATTGAAGGGAGCAAGGAAGGTTGAGACATTCTCCTCCATTTCAAGCAAATGTCGATATTTAAAAAGAGATCTCCAATTGGTTTGAAAAAAGAAGAATAAGATTAAGGTCACCTATATGCATCACCTATGTCAGGAGGAAGAAAGGGGAGGTTAGCAGGTGAGCATGTCTATTTAATAAGAATAGAGTTGAAGTGTGTCGATGTAATTGGTGAATGGTTGAAGACTTTTTAGCTTGTTATGAGATGAGTTTTTCCTATCTCTTTATTTCAGCTCATCAACAACTTTATTAGAAGTTAAAATGGAGCTAATAACTTGTCTACCACGAGGATGGACCAACCGGTAAATCCCCCATTTCAGATAGTTGCGAGGAGGGGGGGAAGAGGTTCTTTTTGCTTTTTGAAGAGCGTGTGGGAAGGATGTGGTTCATTAGGGTTTAGGCATTTTGGGGAAGTAATTTTCGAAGAATGGAAGCTTTATAATACTTTCTTCATTGTTTATCAAAGACAATTACATTTTACATAGAAATACAGGTTTAATAGGAAAAGTTTTTCAAAAGAAAAATAAATAAGAATGGCCATTTACTAATCCTGAATGCAAAGTAAATTCAAATAGTTCCCAATAAGCTATAACAAGGAAAAGGAAAATAATAATAATAATGAAACTTTGGAGGGCGGGAAGACCAAACAGATGCATCAAAATGCGCATACTCCCAAACATCTTCTACAATCCCATTTTGATCCACTAATTTGTAGAAATTAGGAAATGGAGATGGAATTTCCAAGGAATTTCTCATCCATGGGGTACAGTTTCTTATTTGAGGAATCACTAATCCCTTCCGCATTCAAAATTTTCCAAGATGAAGAGAATGTGGATAAACAACCTTGACCAACCTATCCTTTCACATCATCACTCTACACCCAACAAATGGCAATGACGCTGGGTTATTATCTCAAGAAAGGAAAGAAAAAAAAAGAAGAGGAAAAGTTGCGTAACAGAAAAAAAAAAAAAAACATACAATATCAATATAGAAACTACAAAATAAATAAATAACCATGGTAAAAATATGGCATATAGCACTGTAAACAGAAGTATTGCTTCACTAACCTGCATATAGGTCAACCGATCATAGCTAAGAGCCTTTCTTTTTACATCTGGATTTGAACCATCCTACAAATGAATATAATTTGAAAACATTCTCAAATCAATGAACGTAGATTGATAACACAAAAATACATTAGGTTTCTATAGCTATACAAGAATTGAAGGATTTGTTTGGTATGCCTGGTCAATTCGATTTACACATTCAAATTCACTCAATTCAATGAATTTAATGAAGATATATTTCACATATTTGTTTATGAATATCGCTTTCAGATTCTATGATTAAGGTGGTGAAAATTCTAAAAACAACATCTTTATATTTTCTTTGTATCACAGAATTTGAATTTAAAATTTTAAAATGCAAAGTTACATTTAAAAAATAAAAACTTTAATAAATACACTATGTATAATTTAGTCTAATATAAATTATATGATAATGTAAAATGATAATTGTATAAATTGATAGCATAAACATGTTCATAAATTAATTGTTATAATAGTTTAGTAAAAAATTAATTAAAAATAGTTGATATTAAACCTAATATTTAGTTGGTCGCTAGACTTTTTTTATGGTTTATAAATATATTATCAAACATATTGTTAAATTGGGATCCAGTTTCTAAATTTTCTACCAAATAGAAATTTGAAAATACTGAAAAAAAGAAAAATAATCGGTTTCATTGAATCCCTTACTTTCAAATTTATATTTCCAGATCACCAACTAAACACACCCTAAGATACATACCTGGGAAACAAAAACGGGATATTTTGAAGCAACAGTTGTTTGGTATCTGGATAATATCATACATCTGTTAGTAAAGCCAAATATTTGTAATGCATTAACTACAACGACGAGCAACCACAATGGTTAAGAGGCCTCATAACACATACTTTAGAACAGAGTTAATAGTCCTTTCCAGATAATCTGCACGATTGCATGCCATGATTACAACAGCTGCCACAGGCACCTAAATATGTCACGCAAAATAATTTGTAAATTAAAAGAACTTAAATGGCTTACAATGCGGAAGGAAGAAAAGGGTTAGAAGCAAATCATCCAAAGTATACCTGTGTTTTGTCTGTGAGTTGCTGCAGACCCTTACCTACAAATTTTAGAAAGAGGAAAACAATCAAAGAGCCTTCAAGATTACACTTACCAGTGGATGCCCATTCGAAGCTACTAAAGAAAAGTGTCAAAATATCAACAAAATGAAGTTATCAGACTTATTTACAAAACATTGAAGATATTTCCTTTTGTTTTCCTCTCTTCAGATGGTAAAAAAACTATGAAACAGAAAAGGGTGAAATAAACTGCTTTTATAATGGAGAAGCCGGTGCATCATCTCAATCAAATAGAAACACAAACATTCAAATTAAGCCACTTTTAATGTTCTACGGAGGACTCATTATTCTAAATATTCCAACTTTAGTGACTAAAGACCAAAATTCGTTCATACGACAAGAGCCACCCCATAAAAATATAAATTCGTTCATACGACAAGAGCCACCCCTTAAAAAAAAGACAATGGGTAAAAGTCAGGAGGATAAGCTATTAAACAGAAAATGAAGTCTATTGAAGCGCATACTTTCAAGATCTTGAAGCAGAGTCTTCAGCTGGAGGCGTTCTTCAAAATGGCGTTTCCTTTCATCTAAAGGAAAAATAATAAGATAAATAATATTGTTGGTTATGATTCCCGACAGGCATATCTTATCATAGGGAGGTAAGTATACTAATTACATGATAAGAAAACTACAAGAACCATGCCATACATGAAAACTAAATACAATAAGTAAAATAAAATAATATAAAGAGCATAAAGTTTGCAGCACTGGAATAGTAATAAAAAAAAATAATCTCAATGTATCAAGGCAATCAAGAGTTCACCAGGCAAGCATGAGAGGGAACAATGATGCTGGGGCCTTGTTTGTAGAATATAAATTTGTGGGATAAAACGGAATCTTAGCATGGAACACATTCTAACCTTTATTAAAGAGCAGATCAATATGCTATGTTTAACATGGCTCAATTTTACCGTTAGCATGAACTTTGAACTACTAAACCTACTAGATGTAGAATCAAAACTAAATATTTCGTTCTTGTACTTCTGACGACGAAAAGTCTCACAGTACAACGGTTCAACCAGTTGAGCCTGAGATAGATATTCAATCCAAGTAAAGACATACAAGTTGAAAAGTCTTCCAAAACAGCTAATAGATTTGAATATCGTTTCTATCAATATAGATAGAAAATTTGCCAATTTACATGGCACATTTAATTAAGATAATGGCTTAATGCACTATGACAGATACCACACCTTCAAGGGTCACAATTTGTCCTTGTTGCATGCTGATCTGATCAATTAGTAATCGCATTTGACTAGTACAATGATTCTCAGACTCAACCTGAAATAAAGAATAGATCTTAAAAATGAAGGATATTGCAGTCTCAGGGACGATAAAAAAAATTGCTAAACTAAAGCTCACACAAAAAAGGCAACCAAAGCTATGAACACATCATTTCAAGCAAACAGCTTAAAAAAATGATGTGTTATGTTCCAAAAATAGATAAAATTGAATGTGTTAAATTTTGCTGGACACTAAAGAATGGATGAATCTTAATAACCTTACTTGGATGTGATCTATTCTATAGGTTATAAAATTATGTCTTTAAGTTCTATATATATATATATATATATATAACTAGGGCACATCCAAGTAAAATAATGCCAAGAGGATGATCACAAAAGGTCTTAGAAACAGAGGCCCAAAGAGAGAATGCTCTAGACATCACCCATAATCGTTCTAAAGATTTCTATTGTTTCTCTCTCCCTAAAGTCCCCACAAGATAGTATACACTTTAGCTTGCCACCAAATAAAACCCCTTTTTTTCACAAAAGGGGGAGAAACAATAAATTCCACACATTTCCTTGCAATCCCTGTCCAGCTAACATAAAGTCAAACTTCTCACAGCATCGAATAAATGATCCATATCCTTAGCCGCCTTCCTACCTAAGATGCAGCACAGGGTCCCACTAAGAAGGGAACCTTCTACAAAATCCTATAGCAAATATCCCTACACCAAGGAACATAGGAAAACCCCCACATAAAAAAAAGTATAGGGACAAAGTCATACGCCTCTTTATTAGACAATCGCAAAGGATGAGACACAAGAATTTTTCAAAAGGATAAATGGAACAGATGAGGAAAAAGCAAGCAGAGGGATTCATTCCTCATCTATCTATCTCATCCCCGTCCATCTTAGAAAAGAAAGGGAACTCTTCAATAATAAACCAAGGATTTCTAAAAATGTCTTAACCTCCATGCGCAACCTAATCAAAGGAGAACAAACCATATTTATTCATAATGACTTTGTGTGAAAGGGAAGCAGACGCATGTAAAAATCGCCATAACCACTTAGCGAACTCTTCAATAAGGCTATGTTGCAAGCTCTTAGGTTACCCACCCTTAAACCCCTCATGAGAAAATCATTGGAGATCTCTCATCTCACCACATGAGCTCTCTACCCTGATCGACCCCCTGCCAAAAGAAGTTCCTCATTAGATTTTCCTAACTCTTACAAGTAGACACATGCACTAGAGAGAGAGAGAGAGCTTGGATAAGGGTAAGGTTTCCCTCTCCTCCTCGAAAAAAAAGCACTTCTTCCAAGGAGAAAGCCATTTTCTTATCTTGCACACTACAAGTTCCCAGAAAGATGAGGATCTAGGTGAATGCTCTAGGAGGAGACCGAGGTACGAGAATGAGAAGATACCCACCTCACAACCCACCTGTTGAGCTTTTTCTGATTGCAATTCAAACCCAACAGTTGAATTTTATCTTCGTTAATCTTTAAACCTTAGATTTCCTCAAAGAAAGAAAAAAGGTTGTTAAGATTCACAAACAAACTCTCTCTTATGCAAACAAACTCTTGGGCCTCCGCTCCTCCGGCATTGTCGCCTTCGCGCTTGAGCCTTCCGGTTTGGGCTTTTTTAGCTTCCAACTCTCTTGGGGTCAAACCTCTTCACTTAGGCTTAAATCATGTTCTTGGGTCTCTGAGTTCAATATTCGTATTGATTTATTTCACCCATAACAAGAATCATGTATTACAAAAAAAAACGATTGTATTTTAGTTTAATGTTGCCGACGGTAACCATTCATATGGAATGTTTTCTCGGCAAGATAAAAACCAAAACATTGAGTCCTAGAAAATGAATACATAGGCTATCAATTCAAAAAATTTGACGGATGCATTAAGAATACTTCTATTGATGACATATTTAGAAGAGCTAAATTACAGAACAACATAAACTCTAATCATGCATTGAATATAATTATAACTTCGTGCACTATTAGAGAAGAATGAACGACGTACTGCCTCAGCTAGCCGATCTGCATACTGAGATTGTGTCACGAAAATCCGCATCTAAATAAAAACAGTAATCCGTCAAAGATATAAACGCCAGTGATTTCATTAACAAGCAAAAATCTAATACTAACTTTCTTGATTCAAAATAGCATTAGTCCAGCTGAAAACCAGAGGAAATTCGCATTGAAAATGCAGCTATATAAACACATAAAGACATTTCGTGCAGGATTTAACTCGTATCAAAGCGAAATTCTAACCTATGCAATCCAAAATGAAATACGAGCACTCATTTTAGATTATCAGACTCCGTGAAAATTTGATTAGTACCTGGATGTAGATGAACGCAACAGCTGCGATGAGAAGTAGGAACCGGAAATCGCAGAAGAAACTGCCCATTTCTGAACAGAAATCAAAAGGACACCAACCGAGGATGATAATTGCGATCGGAATTGTTGATTTTCTCTCCGGAATTGATCAGATTTACAGTCGCGACGACTGCGAGTCAATTCAGTTCATGAGGATGAACTGAAATTTAATTTAGAAATTTAGAAATGAATGCCCGTTGTTTCTTTTTTTATTTTGGTTAAAATACTATTTTCGTCTTTCAACTATCATCAAAGTTTTATTTTGGTTTAATGGATTTTCAAAAGTCTAAATTTAGTCTCTCAACTATTATAATAATTCAATTTTTGTCTTTAGACTTTCAAAAGTCTAAAATTGGTCCATCAACTTTGTAGAAAGCTTAAAAATAGTCTCTTATTTTAAAATTTTCTAACGTACGTTTGTTAACTGGTGATGTGTAAAAAAAGAAACAATAAAAAAATGGTAAATAGATTTCATCTGAATAGATCAAATTTTTTAAAAAATAATATAAATAAATAAATAATAAATAATTATGTAGCTTGCTTTATCAACATCTAAACCCTCATTTTCTTCAACCTTTTTTTTAACCCTTCAACCTTATCAGAGACCAATAATTCAACCAAAATTGAATTCGGAAGGTGAGCAAGCTTCATCGTTAAACTACAAAAAAGTGGGATTACTTACACAATAGAAAGACCCACTGGTTTATCTCTCCATCGTGTCCAAAGAAAAAAAGTTCAATTGTTAATCTTTTGAAATTTGGCTTTCATGGAGGAATTCGAGGAAAAAACTTCGTTGTTTGCTTGAGCCACTACACATTTCCAACTTCGGCAAGATTTAAACCCCACAGAAAAATAAAAACCTATACAAATAAAAAAAAGTTTGAATGTTGGGTTTAAGAAAAATCCATGGTCTTTATTAGAATTTTTCCTAAAATCTTCCATAAAAAACGAAGTTGCAAGCAAAATTTTCCACTAACCTATCAATACAAATTGTAGACAAGTCCGAAGAAGAACAAAATCTAAAAATACTCTTCTCCCTCTTCTTCTTTATTATTTTTTTCTTTTTTATTTTTTTTATTTATGTATCTTCCCACCTATTACTCTGTTTTTTGGAGGACAATGACCAAAATATTAGAAGTAATTTTAGGCTATGAATGTAAGTTTGACCCTAAAACCTTTAAATCAGAAAGATAAAACTTCTAATAGTGGTTCAGAAGTGGCTAACTTTACTCAAATGATGTAGAATTGTTCAAATAAAAGGTTGAAGAAAAAGAGGCTTTGGATGTTGATGAAGTAGGCTACATGATTTTTTTTTATTATTTTTTTATTTGATCTATTGAGATTGATAACTCTCAATTAGAGAATTATTTAGTCCTCTTTTAGGGTGTATTTATTGAAGAAATCATGCATTATTATCACACTTTGATGCATATAACAACCTTTTAACAGAGAATTATACATAAAATACAATGCATGTTAGATATGAGGCAAGGATTAGAAAGTTAGGAAAATTTAGAGTTTTTGTGCCAAAAAGGCAATGTCTGCAGCATTTGCGATAGCATTTCCAAGAATCCTCATTCTCGCTAAGTACTTTTTATCATTGCAGGGTTTGGAATTGCTGGAAGCATTAGAATCATGTCTTAATCAGAGGAGTCGAATCGAAGAAAAGAAGAGTTATTTAGAAGCGCGCCAATGTCTGCAGCATTCGATTCCCAGCAGCATTAAATTCCAAAATTGCAGAATTCCTGCACGTGGGGAAATTGTTGGGGAGCTCATTAAATGAGCTGGCACCCCTCGGACAAGTCAAAATGGCCTATTTTGATGGGAAAACATGTGCTTTTCATCTTTTAATCTTGACCCTTGATCATATATGACTTAGAGCTTTAAATAGGGTGTTGAAATAGAGAAACCCTGGCCTCCTTGGAGCCTCTTTTTTAGCCTCATTTTTAGTCTTTTCTTTTGGCCAACTCTTTCCTTTTTTTTCTCTCAATTTCCAGCAACTTTCTTAGCACTTTTCTTCTTGTTTTCTTTAGTTTATTCTTAGAGTTAGCTAGTTTC
>JBBMKA010000001.1:6803640-6820451 GCA_037833695.1 Sechiopsis laciniata
CGACGTTTGTATATTAAATGCGCAATTAATGAAAATAATAACCTTTATTAATAACTGAAATATAACATTAAATGTTTATTCTTTAATTACAAACTTTTAGGCCTTTAGGACACAATCCCTAACAGTAATAAAAAAAAAAGAAAAAACTATAAAGAAGTGTTTGGACGAGGAGTTAAGATGAGTTATTTTAAATAGTTAAAAATTGGTAACTATTTGAATAGTTAAAAAAATTAGGAATGGTAGATTTTTTAGAGGAGTTAGAGATAATCGTTTGTTTGGATATAGATTTAAAATAAGTAGTTAAAAAAAGAATGATTAACGATGAGTTATTTTTAAAAAATAAAAAATGAATGATTATAAATGATAAATTATTTTAAATTATAAATTAATGATTAAAAATAAATAATTATTTTAAATAGTAATAATGATGAATTATTTTGAATAATTACAAAAATTCATTTCATTTTTTAAGTAGTATTTAATAAATATTAATTTTAAATTTTCCATAAATATGACAAACAAACATCCTCAAACAGTTCAACTAAAAAAACTCAAAACATAGAAAACTTTATTATTATTTTTTCAAGTTCAACTGGTTGGACGGAGGGATTTAAAAATGAAGTTTGACAAAATAATAATAATAATAATAAATCAAGTTTAGATTGATTATAAAACAACATACATAAGCATAGTTAAATCGTAAACGACACTCTTCAAAAAAAAAAAAAGAAAAAAAAAAAAAATCGTAAACGACACGTAAACATGAAATGTCCAATTGTAAACTATTCCATAAAATAAAATTAAAAAAGAAAAAAGAAACTGGCACAAAATAGCCTTAAAATACAAAATTTAATCTCTATACATTTTATTTTGGTTCATATAATTCCAATAAAATTAAAATTAATCCGAAATAATTCCCTTTTTTTGTTATTTTTTTCTCTCAAAATTCATAAATATATTTCAATTGTGTATATATTAAAAGTATCACTATTGAATCTGTCAAAACAAACGTATCACTATTGAATCATTTTCAGATAATAAAACAAATTAACTTATCATAAAAATTAATTTAAAATTTTAATAAAAATTTAGAAATTAAAATTATAATTTTAACATATTAAGATAAAAAGTTCCTAAAAAGAAACATATTAAGATAAAAAAAATGAAACAAATAGAATAATATAAAACTATTTCTAAAACTAACCATACCTTGTGGTATTATATACAATTTACTATTTTAATTGTTATAAGTTCAAAATTAAATCTTAAAATGTTGTTTAATTAAAAAAATAGAAAAAGTTGTCAACAAAAATAGTAATTCATCAAGTCAACCTATTTTCATAATTAAGACAATTATTTCCCTCTATTGAAGTTGTCTTATAAAAAAAATATATTTTACATAAAAAATATATAATATTATTGAATGGGTTAGTGACGCAATAGTTTCATTTTTTGTAGTAAACCAGTTCAACCCCAACTTTACATGTTCGAGTCCGAAAATCGATATTTATCCCCCTTCCCCGATATATACTCAATAAAAAATATTATTTCTTTTTGAAAAATATTATTTAAACCCGAAATAAATTATATGAAAATTTTATGTAACCCTCGAAAGTTCAAAACCATTCCACAAATCAATAAATCTTCCCTCCTCATCTTTGTCCACCCAATCACAAACAGCCAATAAGCTCTTTTGCCGGAATCAATGGGAAATCAAAGAAACGCCGCCGTATACACCTCCGGCCACCGCCTGAAACCTCCTCCTCCGGGAGAAAACACGCCGCTTCTCGGCGGCGGACTGCCTCGATCCTCTCTAGCAAAGACTTTCGCCAACGTCTTCATGTCTATCGTCGGCGCCGGCGTTCTCGGTCTTCCCTACGCCTTCAAGCGCACCGGCTGGGCCATGAGTCTCATGATGCTCTTCTCCGTCGCTGTCGCCACCTACTACTGCATGATGCTTCTCGTCTACGCTCGTCGGAAGCTCGTCGCCGACGGTTTCTCCGAGATCAACTCATTCGGCGACTTAGGGTTTTCAGTCTGCGGCTCATTCGGCCGAGCGATCGTCGATATTCTCATCATTTTAGCCCAAACTGGCTTCTGCGTAGGGTATTTAGTCTTCATCGGTAATACGATGAGCAATTTGTTCAACTCATCCTCCATAGATTTGCGCTCTGATTTCCTCGGAGCTTCGCCTAAATTCCTCTACATAATCGGTTGTCTACCTTTCCAATTAGGTCTAAATTCGATCAAAACCCTGACGCATTTAGCTCCGATGAGTATTTTTGCAGATGTGGTTGATTTAGGAGCTATGGGAGTCGTAATGGTTGAAGACGTTTCGATTTTCTTGAAGAACAAGCCGCCGGTCGAAGCGTTCAGAGGATTTTCAGTGTTCTTCTATGGCATGGGAGTTGCGGCTTACGCCTTCGAAGGAATCGCCATGGCTATTCCTTTAGAATCAGAGATGAAAGACAGAGACCGATTTGGGAAGATTTTGGGATTTTCAATGGCGTTCATAGCCATTCTGTATGGAGGATTTGGGTTTTTGGGATATTTTGCATTTGGAGAAGAAACAAGTGATGTGATTACTTCAAACATGGGACCAGGATTGTTGAGTGCCATTGTTAAATTGGGTCTGTGTGTAAATCTGTTCTTCACTATGCCATTGATGATGAATCCAGCTTTTGAGATTGTTGAGAGGAGATTCAAAAAAGGAAGATATTGTGTTTGGCTGAGATGGTTGCTGGTTTTATTGGCAACTTTAGTGGCCATATGGGTTCCTAATTTTACAGATTTCTTGTCTTTGGTTGGGAGTGGACTCTGCTGTTCATTGGGATTTGTGTTGCCTGCATTTTTTCATCTGTTGGTTTTCAAAGATGAGATGGGTTGGAAAGATTGGTGTTTAGATGTTTTCATTGTGGTTTCTGGTGTTGTTCTTGGTGTTGCTGGGACTGTAAGTGCTGTGGAACAGATGTATTTTGCTAAGGAATCTTAGAACTTGGAAGTTGAAATGAGTATCAAAGTTGTAAATGATGAGCTTCTGTTGCAGGTTAAGAACATCTTCATTCTGCTTCAAGGAGGTTCTATAATGGAGGTTTGATGTTATTGAGTTTATGGTTCAAACTTTGTCGGATTCGAACTCTTGACCTCTTGGTCATAAAGATACGGTATGCCGATTGAACTATTGTTATTTGTTGAAACTTTGTTTAGTTGGGTATTAGTATTGCATGCTTCAAGAAGATTTAGCATGCGGATATGGTGATGTTATTAAGTTTGTGATTAAGATACTGTACAGTATTTTGTTGTTGGTATTATTGCCACAAATTTCTTATTTGTGGGGTTTATGTATTACAATGTAATCTATTTGTTTGTACATTGGATTTTTAATTAGAAATTGTTGATTGTTGGACTTAAAAAAGTGGTTGATTATTATAAACTTGACCTTATCTCTATTTTTTTTCTTCCCCAACGTTATCTATAAGATAATTGTATGTTATATTGGTGTTGACTGCCATTTTTTATTTCTTCTAAAGTTGGAGTTGTCTAAATAAAATGTCCAGCACTATTCTATTAGGAATATAATATCACAATGGTAAGATCTGCATATTGAATAGCATTCTTCCTTAACCATTCTATTCTAATCCTCTTATAATCATTCTCCTTGCCCCAAACTCCTTATAAAAAGGTTACAATTTTGTCTGATTCTTGAAAAGTTTCATTATTACTATGCAACTTAAAATTTATTTTATTTCAAATACTCTTGGAGAATGTTTGGATAAATAAGTTTGGAGAGGAATGGTAATGATTATGAGATATCTACATTGGCTTGAAGAGATTTGAAGAAGAAGAAAACTTATTTGATATAATAGGCAATGAATAATTGTGACATAAAAATCTCGTTTGTATTGAAGGACAATGAATGATTGTGACAAAAATTATCGTTTGAATTGAAAGAATGTAAATTAATGCTTGAACTAGAAGCGATTAAGTGATAACGTATATGAACTGAACTTTTTGGAAGATTTAAAAAAGGGAAAAAGAAAATGAGGGCTTTTTTAGCTACTTTTGCTAAAAGTAGGGTTGGGTCAACCCCTTCAAACTCTCATTTTGGCATTTGATGTGTAAAATTTGTTTAGTAAATAATTGCAACCAAATCTGGTAAAATAAATTATATTATAAAAACGATCTTTTTAAATCAACCATCTTTAGAATTGATGAATTTCAAACTCCTAACCTCTTCATTTTCATATCATACATTATGTCAAAGTTGAACTTTTGTTGGCTTAAAAATAATTATAAAATAAAAGGTCAACAAAAAAAAGAGAGTCAGGCAGTTAACTTGATGACTCGATTACTTCTTGAAATTATTCTTTTAGTAAATTAGAAAATTAGTATAAATATAATATTACTATTATTTTTGCTTATGTGGTTTTCGGAGCCATTCCTTTGTAAATTTACTTTCGAAAACCAATCTGTTGTGGTAAAATTTGAGTGGAAATAGACATTAGCGAGTACATTTGACAAAAATCCCAGGAAAACCAACTAGTGTTTTCAATTAATCTATTTAAAATCGAAAGTTTAAAATAAAAAATAAAATCAAAAGAAATGGTAAAAACAATATTATTGAAATAAAAAAGAAGGATAAGTTAACCACACCGCATGGCAACATAGGAAGCCAGGATGTAGGAACTGGTAAGTCTTTTCTCATTTGTAATTTAAAAAAAAAAAAGGGTAAACGATTTCCAAAAAACTAATCTCAAATTTTCAGATTATATAAAAATGTTAAAACACGGTGGATTCTATTTTAATCTTTATATTTTAAATAAAACTTAAAGTTTAATAATACCAATCATTTTAATACAATGAAAAAATACAATACAAACACAAGTCTAAAATTTACATTTGAAAAACTCTTCAATAACAATCAATTTTAAATTATATTAAATGTATGTAAATTAAAATTGATCTGGTCCCTAAAAAACAAAGTATATTTCCTTGAAAATTTTAAGTTTCAAACTCACTAAATAAAATTAATTTCAATTCTCTTGTTATTCCTCCTAGTCCCCACTTTAGAACAAGCACATGTCTTTGAACATGTAGAAGAACAACTATTAAGTCAAATGATTGTTTATATGTAATGTACAAACTTCAATTTTCCGATTATCTAAGAAAAATTGACTATTTCAAAATAATTTTTTTAAAAAAAAATATTTCATTTTCATTAATTAAATGAAATTGTTATATAAATACTTGTCAAAACAGCAAATAGCAATACATAGATAAATCGATAAATACAAGCACGATGGTATGTAATACAAGGAACTTGTGAAGTGGGTGTTGGTTGGGCTTGTAAATTGATGCCGACATAGTCAATAAAATGGTGTGCCAAGAAACATTTCTGCTAGATATGCCAGAGGAAGCAGACACAACTGTAATCAGAGAAGATCGAGATAGTACGACACGATGAAAGGTACGGTACGTAAAGACTATGATATATCCCAATGATATAAGATGAACGATGTATAGTCTCGGTACATAAAGACTATGATATATATCCCAATGATGTAAGACGAACGATGTATAGTCTCGACACCAGTACCCTAGGGAAGATGGTCACAAGTACATCGTAAGAGTGACAAACAGGCAAAGATGGGTAAAATTAAATGCATAAGCATTTTTGTCACTAAAATCTTCCCAAGGAAAAAGCATCTGAGTGAAGAAAACATGACAAGATGATAGTCGTGGTGGGAAAAGAAACCACTCTAGCAAAGATGACTTTCTATGTTGTTACGCACCACGACTAATGTCATGGGATATACCGTCTAATCCTACAACATTTGAATGTTAAGAAAACCTATAAAAAAACTAATTTATAAGTAAATGGTTACTATAGATTGAACCTATCACCTCTAATTCTTCGAGATCTTTTTTACCATTAAGTCATTCCATGAAGGTTCTAACTTCCTATATCTTAAGCCGGCTTGAAGACCCCTTAACCTATTCAAAGTAAACCATATAAAAAAATTTCAAGCAGCATTATTATTTATTATTATTCTCATCAATATCTCGATAAGAAACAACATTATGAAATTACAAAATGACAAAGAACCCATCCAAAGAGTAAAAAAAGGAGAGATGAAAAACCCTCTCCCACAAATGTATTCCATTATTTAACAAAATTGTAGCAAAATCACTCTAAAGAATAAAAAAGATCATACATAAGCAAATACAGCCCAAGTGGGATCATAGTTCAACAGGTAATAATACTGTAAAACTTAATCAAATTCTCATGATTCTCTTTTTTAAAAAAACATACAATTTATATATATATAAAAAAAAAAAATGAATACACAAGGTGAACAGAAAAAATACATCACAAGCATCAACCTGAAAAGCAAAGATGGCACACTGAGGACAAACCTACATCATCTCAAGTAATATCATATCATCCCAGCTTAAACCGTTCTAAAAAGGCTTTAGACAAAATATATCATATGTAAAATGAGCAATGCAAACCTGGCTAAAATGCGCTCCAGTTATCCGATTGTTTCTTTGGAGTTTGATTATCAAAGGATGCCCTGAATGGCCCCGTCGATCCAAAAGGATCTGGATCGTCGAATGATGGGGATCCGTGACCCTGATCAAAATCTTTGCTGCTGCGCATTGAATCAAACCGTGACAATGAAGGGAATCCCGGGTCAAAGTCTTTGCTGCTGCGCATTGAATCAAATCGCGACAGTGAGGATCCACCATGATCGAAGTCTCTACTGCTGCGCGATGTATCGAATTGACCAAATGATGAGAATCCAGAACCCAGGTCGAAGTCTGCACTGCTGCGCATTGAGTCAAACCGTGCAAAGGCATCCCGTGGAGGGAAAAAACCACTGTCATGCACGCTGGAAGAATCAAATCTAGAGAAGCTGTCAAAACCTGCTTCTGATCCCTCGTGGTAATTGTTCGGTGAATTGCCAGCGTTGAAAAGTGGAGTGCTAGGAACAGACTCGTCGAAAGTAAATGTGCTTCTCTTAGCCTGGAATGAATCTGTTCTAATAGGATTCAAGCCCAACTCCCCCGAATCGAAAAAATAGTTGTCTCGGTTAGTATCGTTGTCGGCCTACAAAAAGTGAATGGAAAAAAACTTGATATATGTATCAGTAGGTCTCACAACCAGTTCAATGGATAAAAGCTGAAAGAAAACATACATTACGAACATTGGCAACAAGCAGATCTTACGTAAATCCCAAATCCTCTTGCAAAAAATGGCAAATTTATAACACGTACTTGAAATTTCAAACGCATAGGTAATGAATGTATATTGAATTATATCACTTTAAAATAGATAGATTGTGTAAACTTAAAAGTAACAAAACTAAGAACGTCAAAGATAGCAATTTTAAGTCTTATTTCAAGGGTTGCAATTGCAGCAATCTTTCCATTTGTTTGTTTAGGACTGAGTCAACACGTTATATGAGCTCTTTTTTCAACTTTGTTAAGGGTTGCCAAAGAAGTTTGTAAGCTAGTTTTTCTTTTTACCTTCTTTTTTATTGTCAGGCATGTGTTCTACACATGTCCATACATATGAGCTCAACACGGATACTCCGACCAAAATAGAGCGTCCGTGTTTCCTAGTTGTCAAGTGACCGCATCGAGGGGAAAATGTTGATGATGGAATAAAGTGGCGAGCACTTGTGCTTGTGCTGATTGAGTGAGTTGTCAAGTGACAAGTATAATGTATAATTTTATGCTTACCTTAGTGGAACCTCCGGCGTTAAAGCCCCAAAGAGAGTCAACATCATCATTCGTATCAAAAGTTCCCCAAGCTGGTTCGTCAAAGCTCTTGTCACCAGAAAACACAGATCCCATACCTCCGTGATCACTGAAAAATAGTTCAAAAGGTATAATTAAATTTTCAAGATCATTGAGTAAACTTCAATGCATAAAAAGAAAAGCCTCAAAACAAAAAATCATAGGAATGATAGCTGTTATGAACTCCTTTTGCAATTCTCGTTTCCTCGAAAAGAATGAATTTCTTTTGTATATCAGTTTTCCCGTAATTCCACTCTCACTGAACACCATATACCCCCCTTTTCATACTCCCAACTTTTGTGAATTAATATTATTTCTTAAAAGCATATGGATAAAGATGGTAATCAATTAAAAATCAAGACCATGACCCATTAACCACAAAGAAATGGATACACAGAACGAGCTATAGAAGTGATAGAGACCCAAGAAGACAAGTTAGATGAGGAATTATTATTTGAAGAAGAAACAATCAAGTTAGATGAGGAATTATGATATATTAAATCATTACTAGACCTATAATAAAGTTAAGTTGTTGGCAAAGTAAACTATTTTCAGTTCATTCTTCTTTGATACTTGATATCCCGACACATAGGGTACGGCATATTTTAGAAGGATAAAACTTCATAAACACTATTACTTTGAGGGAAAAGACTGTTGACAATACCTTAGAGCGTCCTTATCACGGGGTGAAGCATCAAAGCCAGCAGTCTTTCCAAAATGGGATTCAAAATATTCCTTGGGACTTCCAATAACACTACTTGCAAAGGGGCTGTTAGGAGCACTCCTCGCTGACCCATCTTCACTTTTATTATCGTGTGCCAAACCATTTTCAACAACTGTTTCATCCATACTAGGAGGCTTCTCTCCCTTGGAATCAGCATTTGGTGTAGATCCTTCTTTCTTAGTATCAGTGTCCTGTGCAGGTGTAACCTTTTGGCTGTCAATGGCTGAACCTTTTTCTTTTTTTACTGACTTAGATTTCTCCTTTGGAGGCGCTATGACGTTTGGCACATCAAGAGTGAGCTCCTTGACAACAGTGAAACCTGAAAAGAGCATTACGAATGATTCATTGATCGGCAGTCACCACAAATAAGGTAAAGCAAGGAAGCATCAAATCAGTAAATGCCTAATAAGAATTCCTCAAGTATACCTTCCTCTTCAAATTTATCCCAATCTGAATCCCAGTCAGCAGCTCCCACTAGGATGCCAGGTTGCCAACCTTTATTTGAAAGATTCGAGAGGAAAATGATTAACAACAAAGAAAAAAGAAGATTCTTAAGGAGAAAAATAAAGAACACAGAGGAAGAGAGAGAGAGAGAGATTATTGCTTCATAATATACTTAAAAAGATCCGTGCGCAAGGAATTATACGATGATCAAAATCATCAAATAAGGAAGGGAGGGGGGATACTTTACGGTAATATGAACCTTCATATAATTAAAAGAAAAGCAAGACTTTCATTTAGTTGAAATTAGCCAAATAGATTAAAACTATGAATACTTATACAACCATGACCTTAGAGCATTAAACTTTAAACCTCATCCAAAGTGACTTCAAATACTAAATTGTGAATTAATATTGACAAAATAAAAAATAAAAAAGGGAGCAATCTTTTTTATGTCTGTTTGGATCCAAGCCACACCTGCGCACATTGACTAATCTCACGGACAATTGTCTAGCCCTACTAAATTAAGTTATCAAGGAAACTCATAGGAAAACAAAGATGCAAGCTAAGATATTCAATCATTCAATAGAGTTTTTTCTCAAAACCCAATATATTAAGAATGATGAGATTGGAAGTAACTAACAGTAAGACTTGAGAATGCCAATGAAAAAGATGATAAGTAGGGTTTCTTACATTAATGAAAGTAATTTTGGGGAAAAAAAAATAGATAAGAAACAATTTCATTAATAATATGAAATTACAAGTAAAAAAATATTACTCGACGATTTTTTTTAATAAGCAACCGAGTTTTGGAATTGATAGCCGAGCGAATGTTTTTCTGAAAATTTACACACTTAATTCTTAGTTTATTTTTTAATATAATAGTGAGTCTAATTGCCATGGATTCAACTATTTCTCTTAGTTAAGATATCAAATTAGATTTAAAATTCAAGTCGGTCCCAAAAATTTTATCTTATTTGATATCTTCACTCTTATTTCTCTAAAATTAAGATATCAAATAAGATTAAAAGTACATGTCAGTCCCAAAATTTTGTAATCAAAGTTGAATTCGTAATATGACTGACTAGTTCCCAAAAAAGGAAGGGAAACGATCATTCTGTTTTGAATTCAAATCTTTCATAACAAAGACATCTTGATTTTATTGCATGTCGAGCCCAATATTGACAGTGGTAGAAAGGAAACTATAGTAATAGCCAGACAGCCGAGATTTGGCAAGACTAAATAATGCAGTACTAAGAAACTTACCAAAAGGAAGTTCAGTCAGACTTATTGGTTTTGTATGCAAACCATAACTCTTGCAGCGTTCATTGAGAGCTTTCACTAATTCTTCAATATCTGCTTTAATATGATCAGCACGAACCTGAAATTTTGAAAATAGAACAGACCTTAGATGAGTTCCTACAGGGTAGCATCGGCTAGAAAGCTAAAATTCACCTGAAGAATGCCATCAGCACTACCACCTTGTTCCATCTTCACACTTGCCTGCTGCAGTTCCATCTTCCTCTCCTAATCCAAAGTAAACAACAGCCCCCTACATAATTAGCGTTTGAATGCATAGCATAATTTAAACTGGTTCTCAAAATCTGATTTATAAAACAATGATGGAAACCTGTATATCACGAAATGTAGCTTCTTCAATAGTTAATCTGGAGGCTACATCACCAGTTTGTTTATACTTCTCTTCATATTTCTTAGTAAGGGACTCTACCTGAAATAATCAAAATCAAAACCTTTGTTGAGTTGATTGTAATCATTTAAGTTAAACGAGGATGAACTACACATTATTCCATCAAATATATACCTCACGTTTATCTGAAGACACTCTTTCAGATAATTCATTCACCTGGCTGTCACATCTGCTCTTGTACAAAACCTTATTTAGAGAAAAAAAATAAAATCAGGAAAAAGCAACAGGGTAATGAAGCGTTATGACTGTAACCACCTGTCATATGCAGCTAACAAGTACACAACTGTACAACATATTGAACATTGAAAGCCAAATTAAAAAAAGAAAGTGCGGTCTCCAATCACCAAAATGAAATACAAGTGCATTGACATATGACTTCTTTAAATGAAACACAAACCATTTCGTTGATGCATGAAAAAGATACAATGACTCACGACTAGGTGAACAGTGTAATACCTCCTAAGTCCTAAATCATCTTATGCGCACCTATACTATTCTTATGGGACAACAACTTAACCCTAGTACATTTGGTCGTCAAGGTGTATTTTGAACTAAATCCCTCCTCAATGAACATTTACAGTACAAACACCTACTTTAGCAAAAACAAAATGGAGGTGAGTGCTTATGACATCATAAGCCTTCCATCAAGCATGCGATAAGGCTATTATTTTCCATATGAAACAAGATCTCTTAATTCATAGAATGAAGAGAAATACAAGGAGGAGAATGCCAAAAACACTAATGGAAGGTGAAAATCAAATAATATTCAGAAAAAATATATATTTGTGTTCTGTAGTTTTCGGTTTTCCCTGGTGTGTGTTAAGTATTGGGGAAGGGAATGCATCTGCTTACAACAGAAGCATCATCTTTCCAAAATTATTTGGACTACACTCTATTACAGTCCATATATAAGTATAACAAGTAACAACATTGAATCGCCCAAGGCTTAAAGAAAAAAGCGAACACACCAAAGTATACTTCAGTACTTACAAGTTCTTGCATTTTAGTACGATAAAACTCAATTTTCTGTCTAGAATCCAAAATTTCTTTCCCCAATTCTTCAACCTTCATTGAACAAAACAAGATGTGTCAAAACATGAGTGATAAACAGATCAAAAAATCAGTAGGAAACTATGAAGTAATTAACATTAGAGCAACTGATTTTATGGCTTAGTTTGTAACAATGTGAAAATAATAACCCTCTTGATGGCTATTAGTAGCATGAGGGGACTTCAAATTCAAATAACAGAACTTCTGACTATGCAAGAAAAGAAGAAAATATATAAAAAATAATAATAAATAAATAAAATAAGAGGGAAAATACACCAGCAGCAAGTTTTTCCAATCTACAAACCTATTTTCACGAAATTAAAAAGAGCATCTATGCGCACAAGTGGGGTGTCTAATTTACATTCCTTGATAACTCGAGTGAAATCTAACCAAGATCACTACTATGTCTATATCAGAGGCTAGAACAAAAATAGACCACTAGAAGGAAGTAAACTAGATACCTTTTTCTCAGTGTCTGCTGCTTCTTGGAACTTTGAGTTGAGGGAGTTCTGCTCCTCTGTACTAAGTTGACTAACAAGATTTTTCTCCAGCACAGGAACCTTTGATTTAGATTGATTGGACAGTGGCCTATCATCAACTGGGGAGGCAGCAGCAGGTACAGGCCGTCGTACTCCACCTGTAGGAGCTCCATGACGATTACCAGACCCAGGAACCCCTTGGTGCTGTTGGTAACCTTTTTAATTAAAGAAAAAAAGTTAGTAATGGGGTAAATTTCTTCCCACCAAGAGAGTTCAACTAATTGCAAAAGGCAAGGCAGTGACTCATCAAAAGGGATTACAAGATGTGGGTCTCTAACCTGCACTGCTATAGTTAGATGCAGCTGGAGTCACAGGATGACCATTGCTGGAAAAATCAAACACGATGTTGCTAGGAAGCATAGCAGGAAGAATGTGTCCTTCCCTATGCCGCTCCAGCAAATAAAGTGCAATACAGAACTCCCTGACAGAAAGCATGCTATCATTATCTTGATCGGATAAGTCCCACACTTGCTTTAAAACCTCTGACAGATGCCAACAATAATATACTTGTGAGAATATCATTATCAACTGGGAAAAAAACAGCATAGATTTATCAAATAAACAACAATCAAATAAGAAACAGAAAAGATTCTAATCTGAACATCAATGAAACAGTTCTAACTTTTCCAACTTCTAGAAATTAAAAGGTTTGCCGTAGTACTGACATCTTAGTAACTAAAGCAAGTTTATGAAATCTAACTTTGTTGACAGGCTACAAGCCTAAAATCAGGAAGATTGATCGAGCAAAAATTTGAATTGCAAATACAAACAACCATAAACCATGGCACCAAGCAAGTTTCTCAATTAAATGGCAGTATGTCTCTCAATTAAAGGAAATCCAATATGAAAAGAAAAGGCACCCCCCGCTCTACCAATTTTTGTTTTACCTTCCATCTTATCAATAAAATTGTTTGTTATCCAAAGAAGAACAAATAAGTACTACCATCCAGGAGAAGTATCATGGTATTTAACAATAATATAGAAGGTCAAAAGACAGTTTTTAAATGTTGCTTCTGTAATCTGATTTTATGGGAGTGTGTGCAAGTGAAGTTGATTTGCAAGCACCATTAGACAACTCAAAGATAATTCATGAATATCACACGAAGTAATTCACAACTAGAACCTTAACTCCATTTCGTGTTTCAATGTGCTTAGAAGTTACTGAGCAGTCTAAACTTGTTGCATAACAGACTCAAAGGGAAATGGAAAAGGAGTCTTCGATCTTGAAAATTTTAAATGAAAAGTTTAAGACCCTCATTTAAAGGGATTTATACCTCTTGGCAGTCTCCAACTCAAGAACAGGTTGCGTGCTTCTTCACCAGTAATTTTCCCATCTCGATCTTTATCCACCTCAACAAAAACTTTAGTGTACTTCTGCACATCAGTCTGTGTCATTCTTGGCCAAGGGTGCTGAGACTGAGAACCGGAATTCTGAGATCCCGTTAATGATCCAGAGGAAGCAGATTGCAATACACTCTGTTGATTGGGCTTCCCAAGTGGCTGGTTCCGTTGGGGATGATTGCCAAGAGGTGGTTTCATATATGAATTTTGCAAAGAATCAAGAGAACCTGCTCTAACTATTGGTTGTGTAGCAGAAGGTACAGGAACCGTGACTGATGGTGAAGTTATGTTGCCAGCAGACAATTTATCTGAGGGGGCTGGACTTGGAGCAAAGAGATCTCCTCCAAAATATGATCCAGAAGCAGTCCCATTTCCAGAAAAACCTTGCACTTTACTATCCACATGTAGTGATGTTGCCGGTGATAGAGAAGTGGTTAATCCTACACTTGATTGCCCAAATCCGACCTGTGTTCCACCAGGACTGACTCCTCTATTAGGAAGTTGTGAGGGTGTCCCCTGAACTCCACCAGCACGGTCACTTACCCAATCATTCGAGAGGGTAGAATTTGTTGGAGGCGGCGGCCCCGACATGGTACCTACCCCTGGAAATCCCTGTGCTGGACGGAAAGAGGAATTTGAAGTTGCCAACGGAGGCCTTACTGGTTGATTCTCTCTAGAAGGAACCAGGGGGACGTTCGGAGTGACATTTCGAGCACCCTGCGATCCTAACCCAGAACTTTGGGAGGGAGTTGGAGTACCAATGCTACTCTGAGGTGTAGGTAATGCGGGAGTAGAATTGAACTGAGATGCAGGCTGGGTATTGGCATTTATTTGTGGTGCTGGTATTTTAGCTGCAGCTGGGCTATACAATGCTGCTTTCACAATCTCAGGAGTTAGTTCTCTCTTACTCTGTGCTACAGTGACCAGCCTAAGGGCATTATAAAACTCCGCCCGACCGAGGAAACCAATCTGTCTCGGATCCGAAAGCGCCCAAATCTGCAGATAGATCACCAATACAGTAACAAATAGTACAAAAAATCTCAAACTAACAAACTCAATAGGTATCAAAATTTCAATTCCACCTTCTAATATGATAAAAACCTACAGACATGATTCAAATCTCAGTTAAACAAAACCAAATCAACCTCGATTTTCATCAACTACAAACAACAATCGAAGTGCAAAACAACACAAACTCATAACAAAAAAAAAACAAGGAGTGATGGAGTTACCTGAGCAAGAACCTGTTTGGGCAATCCAGAGCCTTGAAAGAAGGCAACCGCTTCAGCGCCACTAATTCGACCATCGCGGTCCAAATCGGCTCGTCGAAAGTAGGCATCGAAGAGATCCACGTTCGGCGCTGGATTCTGCGCCGATGCCATTGATGAATTCAAAATCTGCAACTCTTGGATCGGAGCAACGAGGGAACGGAATCACCGTACATGCGCATGAAAAATCAGAACAGATCAAACATACATAGATTAAGAACAAATCAAAGAACCCTAAGAATACAATATCGAGTGATTGGCACCATCCTCGCAAATCAATTCAGAGAAAATCATACAAAAGAGAAACAAAAAATGGAAACGAAATGCGAGACTGATACGGGGCAAGTTGAGAGATTGGGAAAGGGGTGGTGGTTTCTGTCGCTGGATAAAAAAATAAAAATAATAATAATAATAAATCAGACGCTTTGAAATTTTAATTTCTCCGTTTTCACAATCGGTCTGGTTTCGTTGATTGTATTTACAAAACTACCATTTATTATTTTCTTTGTATGCAATTCTAACACAATTGTAGATTTATTTATTTATTTTTCTTTTTTGTTTAAAACGTAATTGTAGGTTATTATTAAAACAAAAAACAAAATAAATAATTAAAAAAAAAAAATCGTGACTGTCCAAGATGAAAATCCATAAAAAATTAATTCTTAGATAAATTGTCACCATAAATTTTTAATCTATCAACTTATACAGTATAAATATCTCTTTGACCATGAGTCACTCCATAATATTATAAATAATCATTTACTTGTATCATAATTATTTGATTTTTATTTTTATTTTTCAAATTTATACTTATTTTTATTCAAATTCATTTCAAAAAAATTATACTATTTGAATTTTAACTAAATGTCAAAAGTTCAAATAAATTGAAAAAGTCGTCTTTCTATATTTTAAACTTTTGTTTATTATTAACAACATACGTAAAACACCTATGTCAAAGTTAAGAAAAAGCACAAGTTTAATGGGTTAAAACAAAATAATTATTGGATGGTATTTACAATTTTGTTTTCTTTTGGAAATTTGAAACCTAACTTAATTGTTTTTTTTTTAACTCGATTATTATGAAAGATGGTTAATTTTGTTGTCGGTCTTATTTTTAAATTATTGAAGTGTTAGACTAATTACTATCGGCTTTTTACGTTGTGGTCTACTAATCGTTATGTAAAAGAGTTGATTAAAAAATCGCTTTATAAGTTTTTTTTATTTATGACTTTTTGTCTTTTGTTTTGTCTTGGTTTAAGTTGTGGATCGAGTTCAAGACTCACTTTCAATTTTGTTGTTTTTTCATTTTTTTTACATGATGATGTTCTTTCATTTTAATTTCCCTCTTTAGAGAATAATGTTGTCTACCTTGTTTTGTTTATTAATGGAGTGTTTTGATTTTTTAAAAAAAAATTATTATTATTTTTTAAAAAAATATCAAATTGGTGCTAAGACCAATTTTGTTTCTATTCACCAAGTGATATTTCAAAAAAGACGCATTGAATTTTAAAGTTTCAATTGAATTTCTAACAACCTTTAATTGAAGTTAATTGATTCAATAGAACAATGATACTGCCAATGCATGCTAATTAACCTTCGATGGTGTATATATAGTATGTGTGATCAATATTAAATAATTTAATTTTAATATAAGAAGGAATATAATATAAACATATTTCTAAATTATATAAAATTCTTAATTGGGTAAAATATAAATTTAACTTGAAAAATGTTAGAATTTAATGTTTATAGTTTAAAAAAATAAAGTTTAGCTGATACGAAATGAAGAAATATAAAATTGAATCTCTATAATTTGATAAAATTTAAAAAATACTCTTTTTTTTTTTATAATTGTTAGCAAATTAAATATTAAAAAATTAGTTATTAACATCTCCTCAATGATGAAATTATAAATTAAGTGATTGATATAATAAAAA
>JBBMKA010000001.1:6820551-6844861 GCA_037833695.1 Sechiopsis laciniata
CATACCTTCGTCTTCAAATTTATCCCAATCTTCATCCCAGTCGGCAGCTCCCTCTTGAATGCCAGGTTGCCAACCTTAATTTTAAACATTTGAAAGGAAAATGATCAATAATAGGTAAACAAAAGGAGAGCGGTAGTTTTTTTTAGAAACGAGACACCAATCTTTCATTAAAAAATTAAGTGAAGAGAAAAAGAGTACAGGAGACAAAGAGAACAAAGGGAAAAAGAAACAGCAAGCTAGTAATGCAAAATCAAAAGAAAAAAGCACCAAACAGTAGTGCTAAAATGAGGAAATGTTTAGAGAAAAGCTTCCCAGCTGCAGGAAATTTGTTGAATGGAATAACTTGAAAATGCCTTTGAAAATGAAGCCCAAAGGGAGACTTTTAGGAGAGCTGACTCGCATCTGGAATGCCAAGCAAGCTAGATTTTTGAAAAGGAGAGCGATAGTGAACACAGGAAAAGAGAGAGAGTTCATCCCTTCATAACATACCCAAAATAAACGATATGATAAAAATCATCAAAAAGGGAGGAGATACTTTTACTTTATAATCAGAAGTAAAACTTTCATTAGTTTGAAATTAATCAAATAGAAAAAACAAAATGAATAAAACCACAACCTTAGAGCATTATCGTACACCTTACAAGATATCAATTTTAAAATTTCATCCAAATTGGCTCCTAAAATCTTCATAGTGTTTTAAGAGGTGGGCAGAAGTGGCACATGTGATGCCTTAACTAACAATAAGACTTGCGAATGCAATGCAAATGAAAGAGATGACGAGTAGGGTTTTCTTACCGAAACGGAAGTAATATTTTTTTTGGATAAAAAATAGATGGGAAAAACATCATTGGATGATTTTTTTTTAAAAGAAATCGAGCTTTTGAATTGATAGGTGAGTTTGTTTTTCTTCCACGTACACCTGCTAACTTAACCTCTTCTTTTTTTTTTTTTAAACTGGAAAATTGAAGTTTCGCTCCACTATGCCCGAGGCAACTACGCCCGTCCCTAGGCCAGAGACATGATTGGAATTGTTGATAGTGTTGAGTATCCAATTTCCTTTTAAAGGAGATTTTGAATCCATGACCGCTTATTTTTAGGTCGTTGAGCTATACTCTTACTGGTTGTTGAGTATCCAATCGAATCACTACTTTTTTACTAGAGAACCTAGGAAGAAAGAAATAAAAGGAAAGCCTTTGTTCTACGTTATCAAATTCCGAATCCCAATTAGTTTATAATGTACCTACATGAATATTCTATAAGAAAATTAATTGAATGTTCTATAAGAAAACTTGCATTCATTTATTTCTCTTAGATACGATTAAAAATACATGTCAGTCCCAAAATTTGTAATTAAAGTTGCATAAATAATCTTTCTGCTATTAATGCAAATCATTCATAAACAAAACACCTTGATTTTATTTCAGGTCGACATAAGTATCCTGAAAACGGAGATTTGGCAGAGGACTAAGTAACGCAGTACAAGAAACTTACCAAAAGGAAGTTCACTCAGAGTTATTGGTTTTGCACGCAGACCATAACTCTTGCAGCGTTCATTAAGACCTTTCACTAATTCTTCAATATCTGCTTGAAGGCGATCAGCACGAACCTGAAATTTGAAAAAAGAAACGACCTTAGATGAGTTCCTGCATGGTTCCATCGGCCAAAAAACTGAAATTTACCTGAAGAATGCCATCTGCACTACCACCTTGTTCCATCTTCACAATCGCTTGATACAGTTCCATCTTCTTCTCCTAAACCAGAGTGAACAACAACATCCAATATAATTATTCATTAGTTTCTGAATTTAAACTGGTTCTCGCAATCTGATTTACAAATAGTGATGGAGACCTGTATATCACGGAATGTAGCTTCTTCAACAGTTAATTTGGAGGCTACATCACCAGATTGTTTATATTTCTCTTCATATTTCTTAGCCAGGGACTCTACCTGAAAATAATCAAAACCTTTGTCGAGTTCACTGTAATCATTGAAGTCAAACAAGGATGAACTATACATCATTCCATCACATAGATACCTCAAGTTTATCTGAAGACACTCTTGCAGATATTTCATTCAGCCGATTGTCACATCTGCTCTTGTACAAAACCTTGTCGAGAGAAGAAAATAAAATCAGTAATGAAGGATTATGACGGTAACACACCTTTCATTTACAACTAACAAGTACATATTACTGAACGACATATTAAGCATTGAAAGCTGAATTAAAAAAGGAGGTATTCAATCACCAAAATGAAAAAGAGTAATACTTAGGTAAGGGTGGGTAAGTATTTTGGAAATACTTACCCACCTTTACAACCACACATTTTTACTTTTTTGCATTTCTCTCTCCACTTTAGCATTTCTCTCTCCATCAATCAAAGCCAATTTTTTAAAAAAAAGTAGAAATATGTGGCTCTAAAGTGGGTAAGTATTTCCAAAATACTTACCCACCCTTACCTAAGTATTGCTCAATGAAAAACCAGTGCATTTAGACTACAGACTACTTTTAATGTTTTCAGTGGTAACAGCATAATACCTCAACTTTTTTGTAAATAAAAAATATCTTCAAAAAAATGTTGATGTTATGCACTAAATCCATCCTCGGTGAACAAATACGGTACAAAACCCACTTTGGGAAAAGAAAAACAAAAATGAGTGCATCATAAATCTTTTTGCTTCACACGCTCCTATCCTTTATTATCATTGGTCACCCCTTCTTTTTTTTAAATAGGAAACAATTTCATTGATCTATGAAACTATAAAAGAAAGGGCAATAGCCCAATAAAAGAGATTACAAAAGAGCACTCCAATTGGCTAGAAGAGAGGCTATAGAGTAGTGAGAGATGAGTGGAGAAAGTTTACACCAAGTCATAGTAATAAGCACAACATTATCAATGAAATGATGGTATGAAATTCACTTATCCTTAAAAATCCTTCGATTGTGCCCCAACCATAGATTCCAACAAAATGCTCTAATTAAGTTCTCCCATAGAAACTTCCTCTTCTTTTTGAAAGGATGATCAATGAGCATCGTCATAGGGTGAAGTTTTTGAATGGTCTGAGGAAAGGGGAATGACCAACTGAAATATCGTCTGATGAAGTCCCAAAAGGAGGAGGCAAAAGTGCACTGCATCATAAGGTGAGTAAGGGATTCCAAGCTATCCTTGTAGATTGGGCACCACTGAGGAGAAATAGCCAGCTGTGGTAATTATTTTTGGAGTCTGCCATTGGTGTTGGTGGCTCCATGGGCAACCACCCACATGAAAAACTTCACTTTTTAAGGATATTTGGCCCTCCAAATAGCTTCGTACAGAGGAGGCTTTTCTGAGTGTGGATTATCCAGGTGCTGCAACAGTGAGTTAACAGAGAATATCCCCTGTGAAATAAGCTTCCATATCATGATGTCTATACCCAACGTAAGAAAAACAGATTCCAAGCAACGTGATAGTCCTCCCAATTCATCAATCTCATCATTGGCCACCCCTTCAAAAAGAAAAGGAAAATACTTTGCCCTTATGCTTTTTGCTTGAAAATCCGGTTGGAGAAGAACGATAGCATCTTCTCAGTGAATCAACATTCTATTGGAAAATTCATCTGAGTCTACAAGCTATTAGGCTGTTTATTGGGTCTTTTTATAGGAAACAGAGACATTTTATTGATGTATGAAAGAGATACATAGGAACATATTACAAAAAGTTGATCCAATAATTAAATAAGGTAGTAAGATCATAGTGGCTAGCGGTGGCAACAATATAAACCGATATAAAACGTGGACTCTATGAAATCATCCAAAAACGATTTAGAGTCGTTAAAAATCTTGTTGTTTCTTTCAATCTACCACTTCCAAAAAAAAAAGCTTACACCAAATTTGTCCATAAGATCCCCTTTCCTTCTTTGATGCCCAATAAGGGAACGCTGGAAAAGGGAAGATATGTCTTTTGGTTTAACAAAGAACCAATTAGAGTGCTGTAAAATCATGTTCGCTGTTCCAGAAAGATGTAGCCCAACTGCGATGATTGAAGAGGTGATTCTGAGATTCTTCTCCATTGTAGCAAAGGTGGGCAGTACCTTGGAGATAAAGTAATACCAGGAACCTTCTTCTGAAAAATATCTTGCGTATTGATGGCCTTGAGGCTCATTCCCAAATGAAAAACTTGGCTTTCCACAAATGAGTAAAACTGTGATTCGGTTTCTGGAAGGACAGTGGAGGATCTCACCATCGAATTCAGCAGTGATTTAATCGAAAAACCACCATTCTTTTCAAGAGGGCATGTCCATTTGTCTAAATCTCCATTCAAGACCACATTATCAAGCTTGTTCAACAGCACAGCCCATTCTTCAATTTAAGTCTCAGTAAAGAGCCTTCTGAATGGTAAGTCCCAGGATAAAGATGTAGAGCTCCAACAAGAGCTAATAGGCTTCAATTTATTCAAAGGCGGCTTATACAAATGGGAGAAGAGCTCCATGGGTTTGTAAGAGTCACTCCATCTATCCTCCCAAAATAGAGTGTCAACTCCATTTCCAATCTTATGGGCTAAATTAGAGTATATCAGCTTGCTAACCTTGGCAGTGCCCTTTCTTAAGACCACTTTGCTGGCAAAGCATCATTTTTCAGCCCAATATTCGGAACCCCTAAACCTCCCTGGTCCAAAGGCTTTTTCACAGTAGCCCAATTGATTAAGTGACTGCATGCTTTTCCTCAATTGCCCCTCCAAAGATAATTTCTATAAAGTCTCTCAATACAAAATGTGCATTTGCTGGCGCTTTAAAGAGAGACTAGTATACAGAAAGCTTTGATAGGGTAGCATTTATAAGAGTGAGTCTCCCTCCTTTGGATATATTGGTAAAACCCTGATTGTGTAATCTCTTCTCAATTTTCGCCATAATTGGAAACCACAAACCAATTGTCTTTGGGTTCCCATTCATGGGCCAACCAAGGTATAAAGCCAGCCAGCTGCCAATTTTAAAGCCAAAAGGAGCCGCAAGTAAGGATTCCTCTGTTTGGGACGAACCAAGAGATAAAAACTCTGTTTTATTGCAATTTATATTCAAACCAGAAATCTGTTCAAACTCCTTAACGATTTGCATCATGTTGGACAGTCCAATGGTCTTGGAAACTGAAAAAAACGAAGTGTCATCTACGAATTGAAGGTGATATATATTCATAACATCACTTGGGGCGAATATGGAAGCCTTTGATTCTTTGTTCTTTTTCCCCTTTCAACAACATCCTGCTCAAGCAGTCAATAACAAGGGTGAATAGAAAAGGGGAGAGTGGGTCCCTTTGTCTAGGTCTCGAGTAGCTAAAATCTTCACTCTAGGTTTTCCATTTATAATCACCGAATGATTGGCTGAGCTAATGCACCCCTTAGTCCATTTCCTCCCTAGTGGTCCAAAACCCTTTACAACGAAGATGTCCTCTACAAAATTCCGAGTCAAGCTTTCTCAATATTGGGCTTTATAGCAATTCCTCTAAAGTTCTTTCTTTTCCATCTCCTTAATAATTTTATTAGCAATTAAGGAAGCATCCAAAATCTGCCAGACTTGATTCATAGTGATAGTGTAGGGAAGAACCTTAAGCCTCTCTGATAGTACTCTGGCAATAATCTTGTACATACACGTTGTAAGGCTGATGGGTTGACCAATTTGAGCATTTCATTCTTAGTAATAAGGAAAACATATGTTTCATTAAGCCTCTTGTTAATAATATCGTTCTTGAAAAAATCCTTGATCACTCTCTTGGTGTGGGCATACCAATTTGGGATCTTTATTGGGATCATAGGCTCCCCTGTTCGCAGGGAAGGGAACTTATCAAGGAATAATCTGGCAGCATCGACTCACAAGCCACAACCAATAACTCTCCTTTGAGTTCTCTCTATGTATCTTTGGTGTTCTGGGGCTTGTATTTAAAATTTTATTCCACTATCTCTTTGCCTTTGTTTTTGGCCTTTGTTATCATCCTCTTCCCCGATCTCTCCCTTCCTTATATCTATGTTTCGATAGGTCATATTCACTGTAACACTTACACTGACTTATCAATGAAAATATATATTTTTCCTATAAAAAAAACACTTATCTGAGATGTCTTATGTAATGTCCGATGGGATTTTGTTGAAACAATTTCATTCATGATTCATCAATGAAAATTTTTGTTTCCTTTTAAAAAATAGACCATAAATCTTACACTCAAGCATGTTATAGGTGCTCGGTTACATTTCTATAATTTTATTATTTTTCACATGAAACGAGTCTTTTAATTCATAGAAGGAAAAGAACTACAAGGAGAAACCTCCCAAAAACACCAATGGAAGGTGAAAATCAAATAATGTCCATAAGAACTTTTTTTCGGTAGTTTTCTTTTTCCCTTGTGTGTATTAAGTATAACAACCGCAAATCACCCATGGCTTAAAGAAAATAGAATATATAAAAAAAAAAATGCTGAAATACTTACAAGTTCCTGCATTGTAGTACGATAATACTCAATTTTCTGTCTAGAACCCAAAATCTCTTTCTCCAAATCTTCAACCTTCATTGAACAAACAAGATGTGTCAAAGCGTGAATGACAAATCACAGAATCAAAAGGAAAATATAAAGTATTTAAAATTAAAGCAACTGGTTTTATGGCTCAGTTTGTAACAATGAAAATATTAATCCTCATGATGGAGATAGCATGAGGGGACTTCAAATTCAAAAATCAGAACTTCTGACGACGCTAGAAAAGAAGAAAAAAAGAAAAAAAAATCAGGGAGAGAAAAAACCATTGCTTGTTTATTATTTTGAAATTAACAATATTTGGGGTGGGTTTTTTTGAAAAAAAACCGGAAAATCGGAATTTTTGCTCCACTATGCCCGGAGTAACCACGCCCATCCCTAGGTCAGACATTGGGAGGCATCGAAGGAATGGAGATACGGGAGGTGTCTACAAATTAATGTCACAAGTCAATTTCGAACTTGAGAACTTAAGGAGGAACACCTTCAAAGCCCAAGCCTTCGACCACCGCGCCACCCCTTGGGACGAAAATCAAATAAGTTGATCATAAAAACAAATTCATTTCTGTCACTTGAAGCAGTTTCTGCTTTAAAGCTGTCTTCTTGTGCAGGGAAGAAAGACAATCATAAGCTACAATCACAAAAAATATATATTTGGGGGGTGGGGGTATTGAAACCCGTAACCTTTTGGTTATCAAGTTACACATCATGCCGGTTGAGCTCAGCTCTTGTTGGCCAGCTGCATGTTTTCCAATCTAAACACCTTTTTCTAAGAAATTAAAAATAGCATCTAGGCGTACAAGTGGGGTGTTTTAACTTTCATTCCATGATAACTCAAGCGAAATCTAACCAAGATCCCTAGACTACTATGTCTATATCAGTGGCTAGAACAAAAATGGCATTAGAAAGAAGTTAAGTGGGTGCCTTTTTTTCAGCATCTGCTGCTTCTTGAAACTTTGAATTGAGGGAGTTCTGCTCCTCCGTACTAAGTTGATTGACAAGATTTTTCTCCAGCACAGGAACCTTTGATTTAGGTTGATTGGTCTGTGGCTCATTCTCAACTGGGGAGGCAGTAGTAGCAGGTATATGTGGTCGCATTCTAACTGTAGGAGCTCCATGCAGATTACCAGATCCAGGAACCCCTTGGTGCTGTTGGTAACCTTTTTTATTAAAGGAAAAAAGTTAGTATAGGAGTAAATTTCTTCCCACCTAGAGAGTACAACTACTTGCAGAAGGCAAGGAAGTGATTCATCAAAAGGGATTACCAGTTGTGGGTCTCCAAGCTGCATTGTTATAGTTAGATGCAGCTGGAGTCACAGGATGGCCGTTGCTGGAAAAATCAAACACGAGGTTGCTAGGAAGCATAGCAGGAAGAATGTGCCCTTCCCTATGCCGCTCCAACAAATAGAGTGCGATACAGAACTCCCTGACAGAAAGCATGCTATCATTATCTTGATCGGATAAGTCCCACACTTGCTTTAAAACCTCTGAAAGATGACAAAAATAATATACTCAAGAGAATATCACTATAACATGACTAAAGCAAGTTTAGAAAAGATAACTTCGCTAAAAGCCTAAAAGGAAAGATTGATCCAGCTAAAATTTGAATTGCTAACACAAACAACCATGGCACCAAGCAAGTTTCTTGTTCAGATGGCAGTGAACCATCATGAAGTGGCTCGAGTTGTCAAAGAGGGCATTGGGGTGCTTAAGGTAATGGGTTCAATCCATGGTGGTCACCTACCTAAGAATTAAATTCTTATGGGTATCCTTGACATCCAAATATTGTATGGTCAGACGGTATATCCCGTGACATTAGTTGAGGTGCGTGCAAGCTGGCCCAAATAGTCACAGATGTAAAAAAAAAAAATGGCAGTGTGTCTCTATATAAGCAAGTTTCTTGTTCAAACAGCAGTGTATCTCTCAATGCAAAATTTTAGCGTTTAAGGTTTTTTTGTTCATTATTAACTAAAAAAATGTAACATTTGCTAACCCTTAGAATATTTTATTAAATATTCCCACTCCAACTATATTATATGTTCTTAAATATAGAGTGTGCCTCACAAAAAAAAATAATAATATCGCACTTTTATTGTGCTTTGCGCCTAAGCTCTAGAGTAGGCTATTGTGCAAACGTTAGGTTCAATCTATGATGGTCACCTACCAAGGTCTAGGGTTTTCACATCCAAATGTTGTAGGGTCAACCAGTTTGTAAAAAAAAAGAAAATGGACAAGAAGAGTAATCTAGCAAAATTTAAAATGAAAAGTTTAAAACCCTCCTTTACAGAGATTTATACCTCTTGGCAGTCTCCAACTCAAGAACAAGTTGCGTGCTTCTTCACCGGTGATTTTTCCATCTCTATCTTTATCCACCTCAACAAAAACTTTAGTATACTTCTGCACGTCGGTCTGTGTCATTCTAGGCCAAGGGCGCTGAGATTGACCAGAAACAGAGTTCTGAGATCCTGTTGATAATCCAGAGGAAGAAGGTTGTGGTACGCTCTGTTGATTGGGCTTCCCAAGTGGCTGATTCCGTAGGGGATGATTACCAAGAGGCGGTTTCATAAATGAATTTTGCATGGAATCAACGGAACCTGCTCTAACTATTGGTTGTGTAGCAGAAGGTACAGGAGCAGTGACTGCTGTAGAAGTTTTATTGCCAGCAGACGATTTATCTGAGAGGAAATCTTGCTTTGAGGGAACTGAGCTTGCAGCAAAGAGATCTCCTCCAAAATACGATCCAGAAGCAGTCCCATTTCCAGAAAAACCTTGTACTTTACTATCCGCAGGTGATGGTGTAGCAACCTTTACTCCAGGAGCAGTCTGAGGGTTTGGTGGTAGAGAAGTTGTTAATCCTGCAATTGATTGCCCGAATCCGACCTGTGTTCCAGCAGGACTGACGCCTCTATTTGGAGGTTGTGAGGGTGTCCCCTGAACTCCACCAGCATTCAAGATGCTAGGATTTGTTGGAGGTGGCCCCGCTACGTTACCTACTCCGGGAAATCCATGTGCTGGATGGGGAGAAGAATTTGAAGTTGCCAAGGGAGGCCTTACTGATTGATTTTCTTTAGAAGGAACCAGCTGAAGATTGGTAGGGGCATTTCGAGCAACTGGCGATTCCAACCCAAAATTTTGGGAGGGAGTTGCAGTACCAATGCCACTTTGAGGTGTAGGTAATGCTGGAGTAGAATTGAACTGAGATGCAGGCAGGGCATTTAAATTTATTTGGGGTGCAGGTATTTTAGCTACAGCTGGGCTATACAATGCTGCTTTCACAATATCAGGAGTTAGCTCCCTCTTACTCTGTGCTACAGTGACCAGCCTAAGGGCATTATAAAACTCAGCCCGACCAAGAAAACCAATCTGTCTCGGGTCCGAAAGAGCCCAAATCTGCAAATAGATCAACAAAACAGTAACCAAAAGAACAAGAGTGCAGTTCTCAATTCTCAAACTATCAAACCCAATAGGTATCAAAATTGCAATTCCTCCTTCTAAGAAAATGAAAACCCTACTGACCTGATTCAAATCTCAGTAAAGTTAAACCCAAGCAACATCAATTTTCGTCAACTACAAACAGCAACCAAAAACCCACCACGCAAATTCAAAAGTTACCTGGGCAAGAACTTGTTTGGGCAATCCAGAGCCTTGAAAGAAGGAAACTGCTTCGGCGCCACTAATTCGACCATCCCGGTCCAAATCGGCACGTCGAAAGTAGGAATCGAAGAGATCAACGTTCAGAGCTCGGTTCTGCGCCGATGCCATTGCTGAATTCAGAATCCGAAACTCTTAGATTCGAGCACGCGCGCATGAGAAATCAGAACAGATCAAGCACTCATGGGGTTCTGGAGAAATCGAAGAACCCTAAGAAACAAAAATATAGTGAATTTGGAACAATCCCTTGCAAAACCCAATTAAGCGAAAAAAATCATTCAAAAGCAACAAAAAAAAATTGAAAAGAAAATGGAATAGACACTGATGCAGAGCCGATTGAGAAAGGGGGCGGGAGGGGGAGGTTTCTGTAGCTGAGAAAATAAAAGTAAAAATGAAAATGGAAAAAAAATAAAATAAAATAAAAAATAAATAATGATACGCTTTAATTTCTCCGTTGTTCAGAGGTGATCATCTGGTCTCGTTGAAAATTACAATTTCTTTCATTTCATTTTTATGCAATTCTATCTCTAATTAAATGGTAGACACCATCTTGCTCTTGCTCTCGTGATAATATGTTGGTTATCTTAATTAATGATAATTTTTAATTGACTTTAAGAGCTGAAAACATGATCAAGCTCCTAATTTAATTACTCTAGGTTTAGAATCATAACCTAGTTGCTAATTAGTTTATTTAAGTTATAGTTTTGTATTTATTTATTAGAGTTCATGTGTTATATCTTCCTGTAGCGAGTGATTATCATGCGTAGACATTTTCACTTTTCGATACTAATTGTAATATAATACTTAAAACGAAATTTTTTCTGGCATTTGGTTATACGACACAATTTTATTAATATTTACACGATTACCATTAAAAACAATAGTTCAATTCATATATGTGTTAGAAAAACTAATATAATGATAAACTCATAAATTTGAATTTTTTTTTTTTTTTAAGTATTTACAATATTTTACTAATAGCCACTTCTGCTATGGTTAATTCTAACAAAACAAATCTGTAAGAATTGTTATATAAAATTGAAAAACATGATATATGTTGTATTTTGATTTGTCCTATTTATTAATGTCATATATGAGTTTATCATTTTTTTTTTTTTAAAAGCATATATGAGTTTATCATTACACGGGTTTAAATTAATATTAGGCAAAATACCATTAATTTTGGCATTTTTATATTTTTTATGATTTTTTTTTTTTTTTTACAATATGACATTTCATCTTTCATTTTATTAAAATTATTAATATTATTAAACCAATTTCAATTAATATTACCTTCAAATTTATTATAGAAAGTAATTTTAATTATTTTTTTTAAGTAGCCCCCGGTTAGAGGGCTTTACCTAGGATTTATTAGAAGACGAAGATCTACATAAATTAAACTTGAACTTTTAAAACTTTTCAAAAAAAAAAAAACTTGAACTTTTAAAAATTCAAAGAAAAAATTGGAACACATCCAAAATTAATGAATTATAATTTTATTTTTTGAAAATTCTAAACAAAAAATGGAATAAATGTCAAATATAATGGACTAAAATATTATTTTATCCATTAAAATATGCTTGCCAATAACATACATAATTCAACTACTTTTATTGTTTATAAGAAAAAAAGTTTATATGAAAATTTCGTTAAGTCATAGAAACTATATATATATATTATTTATTACGAACATTGATGATAAATATTTAAATTGATTACTTTTAAGTTATTAATCATAATTTAATTATGCTTTGTTAATTTTTTCTTGTTGATTAGATTTCAACATGTCCAAAAGTTTATTAATAGTATTTTTTTTTTTTTTTAATTCAACAACAAGTAAGAAATTAACATTTTAATAAGAAACTAATAATTTATTTCAATTGCTTTGTACTAGCATTAATTATTTGTTTGAGCTAAGATCAAATTAAATACTTCTAAATTATATTTAGCAAGAGCTACTTGTCCCAAATTGACATGTGAGACCTCAAATATTGCTTTAATGAAAGGAAAATAAAATAAAAAAACATATATTTGGCCGAATAAATGATATGGAAAGTCCCCCAAAATCTTTCATAAATTATAAATCAACACCAACAAACTTCATCAATAATTATATCCTTTTGTCAAAAAAAAAAAAAAACAATAATTACATCCCTAATTTCTGTCCAACCAATCACAACACAAGCAGATAAACTCTTTCACCGGGATCAATGGTGAACGAAAGAAACGCCGCCGTATACTCATCCGGACACCGTTCGCCGGGAGAAAACACGCCGCTCGTCGGCGGCGGACAGCCGCGATCCTCTCAAGCGAAGACGTTCGCGAACGTCTTCATCTCGATAGTCGGCGCCGGCGTTCTCGGCCTTCCTTACGCCTTCAAGCGCACCGGCTGGGCCACGGGTCTCACAATGCTATTCTCCCTCGCCGCCGTCACCTACTACTGCATGATGCTTCTCGTCTACACTCGCCGGAAGCTCGCCGCTGCCGGCGGTTGCTCCGAGATCAATTCGTTCGGCGATTTAGGCTTTACTGTTTGCGGTTCTCCTGGCAGAGCGATTGTCGATTTCCTCATCATTTTAGCTCAAACTGGCTTCTGTGTTGGGTATTTGGTTTTCATTGGCAATACATTGAGTAATATGTTCAATCCGTCCCTTGTGACTTTGCGATCTGATTCCCCTAAAATTCTGTACATAATTGGCTGTTTGCCGTTTCAACTAGGGTTGAATTCGATCAAAACCCTAACTCATTTGGCTCCGATGAGCATTTTTGCAGATGCCGTTGAACTAGGTGCCATGGGAGTGGTGATGGTTGAAGACGTTTCGATTTTCTTGAAGAACAGGTATGTTAGTCGATATTATTAAATTTACCTCTACCTTTTTTGCGGTGGACGGATGATTTAATATATTTCAATATGGTATTAGAGCTCCAAGTGGGGTCCATAAATTCAAATCCAACTTAAAGGGAACTTTAAGTGGATATTATAATTTGGTCCATAAATTCGAATCCATCCAAAAAATCTTTGTAGGAATTTGATCCGCATATTTGGATCTAATCTATGATGTGTTCCCAAAAAGTGGCACCATCACGAGGAGGCACAACAAATACAAAGAAAATTAATTTGGAGGACCAAATTTGAATGATTTTGAGAAGTTCACTTTTTATAAAATTTAAGATTTTGAGAAGCTAAACATATAAGGGACATCTACTTTTATATGTAAAAAACGAACAACAAATTTCAAAGGTTTGGGGCACCATCATATTTGCATAGCATGTAATAAATAGAAATTAAAATATATATGAGGTCTATGTTAACATACAAAAATTAACCAATTTCAATTTTTTTTTTGAAAGAAGTCATGGCCTTTCTAGTCCCCATTGCATCTGCCCCTGCGACGAGACATATTAGAGATCCTCACCTTTGTCTCACATTGAAAAGATTAGAAGTTATCACTGATTTGTTTTGAGATAAAACTACACAGTATCTAATATGGTATCATTTAAACCCATTCCAAGTTATTTGCTTTCCAAATAAAATTGAATTTCATTTGTAGTGCACATCTCAAATTTCCAAATCGATATACAACTCATTCGTTTAACTTTTTAGGTTGATTGATGATTTAACATATTTCTACACAGCCCACCGGTTGAAGCGTTTGGAGGATTATCCGTGTTCTTCTACGGCATGGGAGTGGCTGCTTACGCCTTCGAAGGAATCGCCATGGTTCTTCCTCTAGAATCAGAGATGAAAGACAGAGACCAATTCGGGAAGATCTTGGGATCTTCAATGGCGTTCATAGCCATACTCTATGGAGGATTTGGGATTATGGGATACTTAGCATTTGGAGAAGAAACAAGCGATGTGATTACATTAAACATGGGGGCAGGATTGTTGAGCACCATTGTTAAACTGGGTCTGTGCATAAACCTGTTCTTCACAATGCCATTGATGATGAATCCAGCTTATGAGATTGTTGAGAGAAGATTCACAAGAGGAAGATACTGTGTGTGGCTGAGATGGATTCTTGTTGTAATGGCAACTTTAATGGCTATGTGGGTTCCTAATTTTACAGATTTCTTGTCTTTGGTTGGGAGTGGACTTTGCTGTTCATTGGGATTTGTGCTGCCTGCTTTCTTTCATCTGCTGGTTTTTAAGGAAGAGATGGGTTGGAAAGGTTGGTGTTTAGATTTGTTCATTGTTGTTTCTGGTGTTGTTCTTGGAGTTGTTGGGACTGTTAGTGCTGTGGAACAGATGTATTTTGCAAATGTAACTTCCATTTTTGCTTAGAAATGGAAGTTTATGAGGTGTTCGGAAGAAGGAGAATAGAAAACGAAGAGGATGGAAATTAGGAAGAGAATATGAAGGCAAATGATTATCGGGAGAATCGATTATTTGTATTTGGAGTGAAAAGAATCATTATGGGAAAATAAAATAATAGGTAAAGGTAGAATGAAAAGTGGTTATGGTGAAAACAGAAAGTGATATGAGCCTAAAAAAGAATAGTTTTGAAGAAATGAGATTATGAGAAGAATGATTTTAGGTGGTTCAAACGTGAATAAGATTATCATTTTTTCCATAATCATTCTATCAAAAGAGAAGTTGAAAATCTTGAGCTTGTTGTTGCAGGTTTGATGTTTATTGAGTTTATGGTTTAAGACTTTTTCTAGTTGGGTATTACATGCTTTATAGAAAGAAAAAAGATTTAGCTATGTAGATGTGCTGTTATAGAGTTTGTGGTTAAGTATTTTTGTTTAGTATTTTTGGGTATTGTTTATTACCACAAATTTCTTGTTTGTGGGTTTTTTTTTAGTCTTGTATTATGATTTATTATATTTATCTGCCTGTAGTTTGTACATTGGATTTTGAATTAAAAGTTGTTAGTTATTATTGATTTAAACAATTTCAAATGTGTTTTTACCTTGCCCGATCTTATCAACAAGATGACTTATATTATATTACTAGCTTTTTCTTAAAGAATATTATACTTCAAAGGTAGTGGTGACAAGTCAAACTTTATAAATGAATAAAAAATTATCCTTGTCATCAAATTTGGCTTAACTTGACTATGTTCCACAACGTACCATCATTACTAAAAAAAACACCATTTACAATCAAATGACAAAATACAACCACAACAGTAGCTTGTGTCAAATGTTTTAAAAAGTTAGAGCTAAAATCATTTATCCTTGATTGCTATAAAACTTAAAAAGAATGAATTTGAATCTTTTATTTTTAAATATTATTGAATTAAAATAAATTGGCCAACAAGTTGATTATTGTTTGATTATCTTCAACGATAAGCTTGTTGGTTTAGTTAAAACTTAACATTTTTTAAATTTCAACAAACAGTGTTCAATATTCACCTTTTTGTTTTTGTAGGGGTATGAATTTGAACTTCAGCCTCTTAATCTAATAATCACCTTCTTAGTTTAGTTATGTATAAATTAACAATCAATTGAAGAATTGATCAACTTTAACCCCAAGGATGCTGAGATCAGTAATCAAATTAGTAAGTGAAATAACTTGTAACATGATATGCCATAAAAACGAGAGCATAATTTAATGGTTGTTGACATGCATTACCTCTTTAGGTTAAAAATTTGAATCATTATGGTTTCATAGGTTGTACTCAAAAGTGTTAACACTAAATATTTTGGCTCAACAAAACTTCTCATGCTTAATTAAAAGCATGAAAACGAACGTGTTAAAGATTTTTTTTGAAGTTGTAATTGTTAGTTAACTTCAAATTAAAAGCATAGAATCGAACCGTCAAAATTTTCTTTTTTGCAAGGGTCAAAATGATATTTTAACCAAATATTTATCAAGCTTTCCCACTACTTTAGTAGAGAAAAATGAAAATGACAACAATTGCAAATTATCATGTTTCTAATAACAAAAGGGTAAATAGTTATTTTAGCTTTTCCCCGTCTTTTTTGGAACACAAATGGTTGAAAATTTGTGGGAAAAGAAGCGAGGTTAACAATATAAAATTTAGTTTAACACTCAACTTTTCTATTCCATATATTAATTAATATTTTTTTAACCAAGAGATTGAAGTTTTGCTCAATTATAATAGAGTAATCGCGTCCGTCTCTAGGCCAAACATTGAAAGAATGGAGATATGAAAAATGTCTATAAATTAATGTCAAATATGAGTCTCGAATCTATGAATTAATATCTATCAAAACAATCTCATTAATGTAGGGTAGAGACTAAGTTTAACTAAACATTTTAAATGTGTCATATAGATCTCTTAACCATAAAAGTTGAGATCAGTTGGAAATAACAAATTAATAAACTTAATTTTTAACTTTAACTCCACTATATTTTTAGAGCAATACTTACCCATCCTTAGAACCACATGTTTTTATTTTTTTCCATTTCTCTCTCCGCCCTTAAGTAAGTATTACTCTAAATATATATATAGTAAATTGTCAATACCCGTAATATTATTGTCTTATAAGGTATAATTTACAATGTTATGTTTAATGCCTTCATTAATTTTCTTAAAAAATGTTGAATATGTCAAATACCTATGAAACACAAAACTAGAAGTCTAATGGCGTATTTACATTTCATTTTAAATTTAGAAAAACCCAAACTAATTTTTGTAGAGCTTGAAGGTAGTTGTACAACCTATAGATTAAGTTGTACAACCTGTCAGAACAGATCCTATTCAAATAAGGTTGTATCACCCAAACTTAATCAAGCTATTAAACAAAAGAGACTAAAAAGACTTCCACAAATATATTCTCCATTATTCAGCAAAACTGTGACAAATTCACCCAAAAGAATCAAAAGTATCATACACAAGTAAATCCAGCCTCAAGGCAAGGTGGGATCATAGTTCAACCGGTAATCATATTGTGAAAATTAATCAAATTCTCAAGCCAATAAGCTGCAAAGGATTCTCTTCAGAAAAGAAGAAAAGCATACAAATGAATTAAAAATTTAGATAAAAAATTGAATACACAAGATGAACAGAAAAATTACATCACAAAGCATCAACCTGAGGAAAATATGGCACACTGAGGACAATCCTACATCTCAAATAATATCATATAATCCCACCAGCTTTAACCGTTCTAGAAGAAAGATTTAGACAAAATATATCATCATACGTAAAATGAGCAATGCAAACCTGGCTAAAATGCATTCCATTTGTCCGATCCTTTCTTCGGAGTTTGATTATCCAAGGATGCCCTGAACGGCCCCGTCGATCCAAAAGGATCTGGATGATCATCAAATGATGAGAATCCGTGGCCTTGATCAAAATCTGCATTGCTGCGCATCGAATCAAATCGTGTCATTGAAGGGAATCCCTGATCAAAATCCTTGCTACTGCGCCTTGAATCAAATCGTGATAATGATGAAGGGTATCCCTGATCGAAATCCTTGCTGTTGCGCCTCGAATCGAATCGTGATAATGATGAAGGGAATCCCTGATCAAAGTCTTTACTGCTACGCATTGAATCAAATCGTGTCAATGAGGATCCACCCTGGTCTAAGTCTCTACTGCTTTTTGGTGAATCGAATTGACCAAACGATGAGAATCCATGACCCTGGTCAAAGTCTCTATTGCTGCGCATCGAGTCAAACCGTGCAAACGTGTCTCGTGGGGGGAAAAAACCACTGACATGCACGCTGGAAGAATCAAACCTTGAGAAGCTGTCAAAATTTGATTCTGATCCCTCGCGGTAATTGTGCGGTGAAAGCGGGGTGCTAGGAACAGACTCGTCAAAAGCAAATGTGCTTTTCTTAGCCTGGAATGTATCTGTTCTAATAGGATTCAAGCCCAAATCCCCAGAATCGAAAAAATAGCTGTCTCGGTTAACATCATTGTTGGTCTACAAAATGTAAGTGGCAAAATTGAATATAGGTATCAGTAGGTTTAAGTAACGTTGGCAGCAATTAGATCTTAAACAAATAGATACCAGAATCAAGCTACAAAAGATGACATATTTATAACAGGTAATTGAAATTGAAAATACATAGGTATTGAATATGTGTATGTATTAATATATCAAACACTTTTGAATAAATAAAGCATGTAAACCAAAAATTAACAAAACTAAGAACATTAAAGATTACAATAAAATAGTTTTTATCATGGGTTGCAATAGTATAGTAGCAACCGTCAATTTGTTTGTTCAGGGCTGGATCATTGCGTATATATTATGAGTTGCCACAGCAATGTGTAAATGAGTTGTTTTAACCTTCACTTTTTTTCAAAGAAACATTTTCATGTGTCAAGAGTTCAAATATATAAAATTAAAAGACGTTTTGTTTGCGTGGCGAGCATGTGTTCTGCACACGTCCATACATATGCCAAACACGGATACTCCAACCAAAATAGAGCAACCATGCTTACTAGTTCTCACATATAAGGAACTAAACACATCAAGAGGGAGGTTCAAGGGGAGAAAATGTTGAAAGAATAAAGTTAGGAGCATTTGTGTTAATAGAGTAGTCAATTATAGTTTATAATGTACAATTTTATGCTTACCTTAGTGGAACCTGCGGCGTTAAAGCCCCAAACAGAGTCAACATCATCATTTGCATCAAAGGCTCCCCAAGCTGGTTCGTCATAGCTCTTGTCACCAGAAAACACAGATCCCGCACCTCCATGATCACTGAAGAAATAGTTAAAAGGTATAATTATTTCATCAAGAGCAGAGAGTAAACTTCAGTGCGAAAAACTCATAGGAATGGTAAAAGCTATGAACTCCTTTTGCAACTTTTGTTTCTTATAAAAGAATGAACTTCTTTTGTATATCTCTTCTCTCCTGGGTTCTTAAAAAAATCAGGAGTTCTCCTTTTTCCACCCCACGTTTGTCAATTATATTATTTACAGCTGAGATAACAATGGAAATCACCAACTAAAGATCAAGACCATGGGCCATTAACCACACACAAAAAGAAGGGTACACAAACAGGCTATAGAAGTGAAAATTAAAAACAAAAACTCTTGGAGAAAGACTTGAGACTCGAGAAGACAACATAGATTGAAATTTTTTTCAATATAATAAATCATTAGTAAACCCAAAACATATTTAAGTTGTTGGGGTAAGGTAAACAATTTTCAACTTATTCTTCTTTACTACTTTATATCTGTCATACAGGACCTAGTTTTACATGTGCACTTACTACTTTATATCTGTCATATAGGACCTAGTTTTACATGTGCACTTTGGCCCAACAAATGAGAGGAAAAGGGTAAGGCATATCTCAGAAAGATAAAACTTCATGAACACTATTTTGAGAAAACGAGGGTTGTTGGCACCTATTTAAGAATTAATTTCCTACAGGTTTCCTTAAGAATAGTCAAGCTAAGCGTAAGCTGGCCTAACATTCACAGATATCCAAAAAAAAGACAGTACCTTAGAGTGTCCTTATCACGGGGTGAAGCATCAAAGCCAGCAGACTTTCCAAAATTGGAATCCATATTATATTCCTTGGGACTTCCAATAACACTACTTGCAAATGGGCTATTAGGTGCACTTCTGGCTGACCCATCTTCACTTTTATTATCATGTGCCGAACCATTTTCAACAGCCAATTCATCCTTGGTATTAGCATCTAGTGCAGGTGTAACTTTTTGGCTGTCAACGTCTGAACCTTTTTCTTTTTGCACAGACATAGTTTTCTGCTTTGTGACATTTTGCACATCAAGAGTGAGCTCCTTGTCCAAAGTGAAACCTGAAAAGAAATTATGAATGATTCAACTATCGGCAGTCGCCACAAATAAGGTAAAGTAAGAAGGCATAAAAATCAGTAAATGCATAATATAAATTCCTCTAGCATACCTTCGTCTTCAAATTTATCCCAATCTTCATCCCAGTCGGCAGCTCCCTCTTGAATGCCAGGTTGCCAACCTTTATTTGAAACATTCAAGAAATAAATGATCAATTTTTTTTTTAAAAAAAAAGGACAACAATAATGAACACAGGAAAACAGAGAAATCATCCCTTCATAACATGCCAAAAAGATAAAAAGTGATTTGTGTGCAACGAATTGGAAAATGAAAAAGATCATCAAATATGAAGAGGTGAATACTTTTACTTTATAATCTATGAACTATACTTCGTACAATTAAAACAAAAGTAAGACTTTCATTAATTTGAAATTAGCCAAATAGATTAAAATTATGAATACAACCACGACCTTAAAGCATTAAACCTCATACACATTACAGGATATCAATTTTCCAACCTGACTTCAAATACTAAACTACGAATTATTATTGACAATAATAAAAATATTTAAAAAGAGAGGAGCTTTAAAAAAATGTTTGTTGAAAAGGATTAAATAAATAATTGAATGATTGCATTCTTTAAAATTATTTTTTCAGGTAATCTACTCTTGAATATTCAATCCAGAGATGAGTACTTTTCCACTACGATAAAGGTGGGGGTTTAGAGCTTTGCTACTCTTGACCCCACACTTCATAAATATTTTTTTGTCATAAACTATTTTTATTTCCACTTATTCTCCAGTGTTCATAACATGGCATCAAGAACAAGAGGGTGTATAAATTGTAAGAACAAGATGGGGTTTAGGTCCGTTAGCTAAAAAGAAAGAAAAAAACAGTAAGATTTACTAATGCAATTATTCAAATCAACAGAAACTTTTTTTTTAATCAATATTTATGATGGTTAGGTGGTGGTAACTAACAGTAATACTTACTACTAATGCAGAGCCAATGAAAGAGATGATGAGCAGGGTCTCTTACATAAACAGAAGTAATATTGGATAAAAAATATCAATGGACAAAATTTTTAATAAGAAACGCTTTGGGATTGATAGATGAGTCTGTTTTTCTTCCACGTACACATGCTAACTTAACATTTTAACTTTTATTGTCAGAGACATGATTGGAACTGGTGTTGGGAACCATCAAGGAATGACCTAGTGGTCATGAAGGGTCTTTAGTAACTAAGAGGTGATGGATTCAATTCATGGTAGTCACCTACCTAGGAATTAACTTCCTACGAGTTTCTTTGACATCCAAATATGGTAGGTCATGCAAATAGTCAAAGTCCATGCAAACTGGTCCGGACAGTCACAGATATAAAAATAAATAAGCAAAAAAAAATTGTGTTATCAAATTTTTTTTAGTACACCACACAACATATTGGGCAAGTTGAGTTTTGCTCTTGTTGGCGGTTTAGTATCCAATTGAGTCACTACTTTTTTTATTAAAGGAAGAAAAAAATAAAAGGAAAGCTTTTGTTCTACGTAACCAAATTCCAAATTCTAATTTGTACCTTGTTGAATATTCTATAAAGAAAACTAATATTGTGACTAAGGTTGCATAATAATATGCAAATCATTCATAACCAAGACACCTTGATTTTATTTCATGACGACATAAGAATGACCCTGCTAGAAAGGAAACTGTAGTAATAGCCCGACAATAGAGATTAGGTAAAGGACTAAATAACGCAGTACAAGAAACTTACCGGAAGGAAGTTCACTCAGAATTACTGATTTTGCACGCAAACCATAACTCTTGCAGCGTTCTTTGAGAGCTTTCACTAATTCTTCAATATTTGCTTGAATTTGATCCGCACGAACCTAAAATTTGAATATAGAAACGGCCTTAGATGAGCTCCTGCATGGTTACATCGGCCAGAAAACTAAACTTTACCTGAAGAATGCCATCTTCGCTACCGCCTTGTTCCATCTTCACAATCGCCCGATACAGTTCCATCTTCTTTTCCTAAACCAGAATGAACAACAACATCCAATATAATTAGTTTCTGAATACATAGCATAATTTAAACTGGTTCTCCCAATCTGATTTACAAAGAGTGATGGAAACCTGTAAATCACGGAATGTAGCTTCTTCAACAGTTAATTTGGAGGCTACATCACCAGATTGTTTATATTTCTCTTCATATTTCTTAGTCAGGGACTCGACCTGAAATAATCAAAACCATTGTTGAGTTCACGTAATCATTGAAGTTAACAAGGATGAAGTACACTGTACACATCATTCCATCACATAGATACCTCACGTTTATCTGAAGACACTCTTGCAGATATTTCATTCAGCCGATTGTCACATCTGCTCTTGTACAAAACCTTGTCGAGTGAAAAAAAATATCAGAAAAAAAGTAGAAGGGTAATGAAGCGTTATGACTGTAACAAACCTTTCATATACAACTAACAAGTACACACAACTGAACGACATATTAAGCATTGAAAGCTTAATTAAAAAAGAAGATGGGGTCTCCAATTACCAAAATGAAAAACCAGTGTAATCTTTTAACAACAGAAGCATCATCTTACAAGTACATATATGATATATTTGTGTGTTAAGTATTGGGGGTAAGAGAATGCATCTTTTAACAACAGAAGCATCATCTTTCAAAAACTCTGTGGACTACATTCCATTACAGTACATATATAAGTATAACAACCGCAAATCACCCATGGCTTGAAGAAGAAGAAAAAAAAAAAGAGGAATACAAACAAGAATGTTTCAGTACTTACAAGTTCCTGCATTTTCGTACGATAAAACTCAATTTTCTGTCTAGAATCCAAAATTTCTTTCTCCAATTCTTCAACCTTCATTGAACAAAACAAGATGTTCCAAAGCATAAGTAACAGACAAATAACAAAAGCAGAAGGAAAATATAAATTATTCAATATTATACGAGAAATACGTCACTCCTTATGCATAAGGAGGCAAGCTCTCCTTCATGTATATATGGCACCATTTGGTGCCACAAACTTTTTTTTAAAATATTGTTGAAACAAAATTTTTGTGGCACCAAATTGTGCCACCTCCTTATTCACAAAGAGGCAAGTATCATATTATAGCAACTGGTTTAAAGTCTCAGTTTGTAACAATGAAAAAATATTAACCCTCATGATGGCTATAACTATAAGCATGAGGGGACTTCAAATTCAAATATCAAAATCAAAACTTCTAACTACGTGAGAAAAGAAGAAAATAATAATAATAAGGGAGAAAATAAACCAGCTGCAAGTTTTCCAATCTCCAAACACCTATTTTCAAGAAATTAAAAATAACATCTAGGCATACAAGTGGGGTGTGCTTGATTTTTCATTCCATGATAATGCGAGTGAGATCTAACCAAGATTACTACTATGTCAATATCAGAGGCTAGAACAAAAATAGGGCATTAGAAGGAATTAAGTGAGGTGCCTTTTTCGCAGCATCTGCTGCTTCTTGGAACTTTGAATTGAGGGAGTTCTGCTCCTCTGTACTAAGTTGATTGACAAGATTTTTCTCCAGCACAGGAACCTTTGATTTAGGTTGATTGGTCTGTGGCTCATTTTCAACTGGGGAGGCAGCAGCAGGTATATGTTGTCGTATTCTACCTGTAGGAGCTCCATGCAGATTACCAGATCCAGGAACCCCTTGGTGCTGTTGGTAGCCTTTTTTATTAAAGAAAAAAGTTAGTATAGGGGTAAATTTCTTTCCACCTATAGAGTCCAATTATTGCAAAAGGCAATGAAGTGACTCATCAAAAGGGATTACCAGCTGCGGGTCTCCAATTTGCATTGCTATAGTTAGATGCAGCTGGAGTCACTGGATGACCGTTGCTGGCAAAATCAAACACGAGGTTGCTAGGAAGCATAGCAGGAAGAATGTGCCCTTCTCTATGCCGCTCCAACAAATAGAGTGCAATACAGAACTCCCTGACAGAAAGCATGCTATCATTATCTTGATCGGATAAGTCCCACACTTGCTTTAAAACCTCTGAAAGATGTACACAATTATACACTCATGAGAATATCGACTGAAAAAAAGAACTTTAAAAAACAAAATTTAGAGAAGATAACTTCGCTAAATGCCTAAAATCAGGAAGATTGATCCAGCTAAAATTTGAATTGCTAACACGAACAACCATGGCACCAAGCAAGTTTAATTATGAAATGGGGGGTGTGTCTCTCAAACAAAAAATCCAACCACTAAGGGTTGGCATAGTTGTCAAGAGGGTATTGAGGAACTAAAAGGTTATGGGTTCAATCTATGGTGGCCACCTACCTAGAAATTAATTTCCTATGGATTTATTTATCAATCAAATGTTGTATAATCAGACGGTTGTCCCGTGAGAATAGTCGAGATGCACGAAATCTGACCTAGACTCTCACAAATATAATATATATATATATATATATATATATAATGGAAT
>JBBMKA010000001.1:6844961-6858874 GCA_037833695.1 Sechiopsis laciniata
AGAAGGAAATCCAAGAGAACCCCCCCCCCCCCCCATAATTTTTTTTTATGCATTCCATCTGATCAATAAAATTGTTTCTTCCAAAAGAAAATTCAATGATGTGTGAAAAGTTACAAAAGCCTACTGAAACATTAGAAAAAAACATTTCCCATGAGATAAAAGATAAGAAAAGCTATAATTACAAATAGGGGGAAATCTATGGGACCACAAAAATTGCCAAATATGTGATATCTTCAATGCGCTTCTCCAAGAAAATATGATCATTCCTTTTGAGCAAAATAACAATCGGGAATGATGATAAATAAGAATCGGGAATGAAGATAAGTAGAAAATCGAAAAGGAGACAGCTTACAGAAAAATTTTAAAATGAAAAGTTTAAACCCGTCCTTTTAAAGTGATTTATACCTCTTGGCAGTCTCCAACTCAAGAACAAGTTGCGTGCTTCTTCACCAGTGATTTTTCCATCTCTATCTTTATCCACCTCGACAAAAACTTTAGTATACTTCTGCACGTCAGTCTGTGTCATTCTAGGCCAAGGGCGCTGAGACTGACCAGAAACAGAGTTCTGAGATCCTGTTGATAATCCAGAGGAAGAAGGTTGTGATATGCTCTGTTGATTGGGCTTCCCAAGTGGCTGATTCCGTGGGGGCTGATTACCAAGAGGCGGTTTCATTAATGAATTTTGCAAAGAATCAAGGGAGCCTGCTCTAACTATTGGTTGTGTAGCAGAAGGTATAGGAACAGTGACTAATGTGGAAATTTGATTGCCAGCAAGCAGTTTATCTGAGGGGACATCATGCTTTGAGGGTACTGGGCTTGCAGCAAAGAGATCTTCACCAAAATATGATCCAGAAGCAGTCCCATTTCCAGAAAAACCTTGCACTTTACTGTCCACAGGTGATGATGTAGCCGCCTTTGTTCCAGGAGCGGTCTGAGGCCTTGGGGGTAGAGGAGTTGTTAATCCTACACTTGATTGGCCAAATCCGACCTGTGTTCCAGCAGGACTCGCTCCTCTAACTGGAGGTTGTGAGGGTGTCCCCTGAACTCCACCAGCATTCGAGATGCTAGGATTTGTTGGAGGTGTCCCCACTACGTTACCTACTCCTGGATATCCATGTGCTAGATGGGGAGAAGAATTTGAAGTTGCCAAGGGAGGCCTTACTGATTGATTCTCTTTAGAAGGAACCAGCTGAAGATTTGTTGGGGAATTTCGAGCAACCTGCGATTCCAACCCAGAACTTTGGGAGGGAGTTGCAGTACCAATGCCACTCTGAGGTGTAGGTAATGCTGGAGTAGAATTGAACTGAGATGCAGGCAGGGCATTTAAATTTATTTGTGGAGCTGGTATTTTAGCTGCAGCTGGGCTATACAATGCTGCTTTCACAATATCGGGAGTTAACTCCCTCTTACTCTGTGCTACAGTGACCAGCCTAAGGGCATTATAAAACTCAGCCCGACCGAGGAAACCAACCTGTCTCGGGTCCGAAAGAGCCCAGATCTGCAAATAGATCAACAAAACAGTAACAAAGAGAACAAGAACTGAATCCAACATATCAAAACACAAGAGTAGAAGTTCTCAATTCTCAAACTATCAACCCAAATAGGTACCAAAATTTCAATTCCGCCTTCTAACAAAAGAAAAACCTACTGAGCTAAACCCAATCAACATCGATTTTCGTCAACTACAAACAGCAACCAAAAACCCACCACGCAAAGTGCAAAAACGGCACAACCCCAGATAAAAAACACAAACACCAAAAACAAGAAAGCAATAAAAAAACGGAGTGAAGAAGTTACCTGAGCAAGAACCTGTTTGGGCAATCCAGAGCCTTGAAAGAACGCAACCGCTTCAGCGCCACTAATTCGACCATCCCGGTCCAAATCGGCCCGTCGAAAGTAGGAATCGAAGAGATCCACGTTCACCGCTGGATTCTGCGCCGATGCCATTGCTGAATTCAAAATCTGCAACTCCTGGATCGGAGCAAGGAGCCAACGCAATCACGGCACGCGCACATGAGAAATTAGGACAGATCAAACACACATGGATTAAGAACAAATCAAAGAACCCTAAGAAATCAAAATTGAGTGAAATTGGAATAACCCTCGCAAATCCAATACAGAGAAGAAAAAAAATCGTTCAAAAGCAAAAAGGAAATGGAAATGAAATAGGACAAACACATCAGCAAGAGCAGGTTGAGAGATGGGGGGAGGGAGAGGTTTCTGTCGTTGAGAAAAAAATAATAATTAAAAAATAAAAATAAAAAGCATCGGACGATTTTCTTCCATTTTAGGCAATCCTAACAAAAATGTTTCTTTTTTTAACATGGTTTTCAAACATAAATGGTAATTATTTTGATTCTGATTGTATAATTGAATGGCTAAATGAGTAGTTTAAATGACATTTTGTATGACTCTGTTATGATATGTTATTCGATTATTTGATAATACGATTCTAGTATTTGGATTATACGAACAATAACACATTAAATTTGATGTATTCGAATTTAAAGGTAAAACAAATACAAGTAATAGAGACAATGAGAAAACATAATTGAGAGTAGTTCAAAATATTCTCTATCTTCATTGAGGAACCCATAACAAATTTGTATTACTAGTCCTAAATCACAAATGAGAGGAAATGATGAACTCTTAAATCTTATCAAACACTCTCCTTCAAATGCCTCTAAAAAAAATCTATCCATAAGAAAGTTTAAATAGGATGTTATCCACACAAAAATAATAATAATAAAAAAAAATAAAACTCAAACTCAAAAAATTTATCGTATGATAATCTTTTGAGATTATAAAAAATAAGAGTTGATAGATTTGAACTCACGACCTCTTGATAATTGAGTGTACATTATTGTAATGAACTATTATTCTTGTTGGCACTACAATAAATAACATATTATACTACTTAGTAACCGAAAATTATGGGTTCGAAACTCTCATTTTTAATTATTGTTGAATTAAAAAATAATAATAATAATAACAGTACATAGAGAGAGAGGGAGAAAGCAAACAAAGGCACACACGAAAAGGCTAAATGCATAACATTTCTTATTACATTCTATAGTTAAATTTTCAATATAATAATACTTTATTTATCAATTGATAGTTTAATTAGTGGCGATGGTAAATTATATATTGATATATTAATCGTAGATTAACCTTGATTCGAATTTGATATGCTTGCAAAATTAAGGTATGAATATTGAAAATCATAATTTCGCACAGCTATGTTTTTGTTGAAAAAAAATAGTTGGACCCTAATAAAACTTTTACATTCAGTTAAAAAATATTGAAAAAAAAAATCAACAAGGACCATTTCATTTACAAATATTAATCCAAATAGATTGTTATTTCACATCAACATTATGAGGTAGTAGTGAAAATTGCTATTAAATGAAGAAGGTAGATGATAAAAATTTGTAACGTGGCATTAAAGCTCATAAAGAGGCCCATTTTTAGGCCCACAAAGAGACGACCGACCTTCGTTGATGGACCCATGTTGAAACCCAAGAACTCTGACTTTTTTAAAAAACATTCGAGGATTGTGGTGCTATTTAATTTGATGGAAACGAATTCGAATTCAAGGAATTTTTATGTGTATATATAAAAAATTATAAATAGAAAAGTTTTGAAAATATTTCATATATGGTAGAAAATTGAAGTAGTCTCTTTAAAATAATTAAAATGTCAATGTTTCAATCAGTCAAACGGATAGTCTTCGATGAGCCAATCAATTCAGCTGATTGAAAATAATTAGTGAATTTGGTTATAGGCAAATAATGACAATGATAGAAATTGAATTCAATCAATAAAATGATGATTGAAATTTCTTGTGATGACCTTATTGGCTATAACTCCAAATCCTTGGACAATGTCTCCGACCTCCTCCTTCTCGTCTCCATCATCCGCCGCTAAAATCTTTTTCCTCTTTCTCACAATTCATATGTTATTTCAATTAATTTTAACCTAATTCATAATTTGTGAGTTATTTTAGTCCACAACCACGATAAGAAAAAAAATTAGATGATGCAATTTCTCCACCTCTGAAACTAGAATCCAACATTAATCTCGAATTTCCTCATGGTGAATTTTGAGAGATCCGAATGTGCGATTGATGAGACCGTAAGACAGTATAATGACGGGAAAAACAAATGGAGGTTATGGATGCTTTGGAGAAATGCAAACAGAATGGGTGTTTTTAAAATGCAATATAAAATATCGGTTAAAATACCATTTGATCCCCTCAACTTTAAATTTTCTCCCATTTTAGTCCATAAATTTTTAAATGTCTAAATTTTGTCTTATAAAACTTAAAAATAGTCCTTAACCCAAAGTTAAAAAATAATAATATTTTATATCTCTTCTACATATACCTCTTTCTCTTTCCTCCAAACCTTTTATTTTTCTTCCATCTTTTATTTTTCAGCCTTATTTCCTTTGGAAATGGCGGTGATTGTGGGTTAACATTGTGGCTTTCGGAGAGAGATCAATTAGGAGAGAAAAAGACCAGAATGAAGAGCAAAATCAACCAAATTCATCCGAAATGGAACAAACCCAGTTGTGAATTCGATGTCAATTTCAATGGGCACCCTCCAAAATCCCCAAATTCAAAAGCTATAATCCCTTTTGAAAATCCTCTCACTCCTCGATTTCAACTCCTTCAAGCCTCCAATGGCGTCCTCTGCTACTTTTTCGACCAATTTTTCTTCAATTTCCCCTTCAATGGCGTCCCCGGATGCTGGATGGTTCGTAAATCTTCTTCCATTTTAGATTAGATTGACCTACATTAATTCTGGGATAAGTTATTTTCTTTACTTATCCAATCTATAATTAGTTCTTTTCTTTCCCGTCGCCATGGTCGGAATCCCTAAAATTGCAGGCAGAAACTTCAATGGGTTTGGCTTCACGATTTTAAGCTTGCAATCCTAATTAAAATTGATAAATATGACCAAATTAATTCACTTTTAATAAAAATATCCAATGATCTTAATTTCTCTCAAGCTTTTGTGTTTGTACCCTCCTGCCATGCCATGCTTGAGCGCCCCCAAAAATTCAAGCAAAGAACATGGTTGCCATTTCCAAAACAAAAATAAAAGCTGAAGTAGAGAAAAATGGAAGAAAAAAAGTTTGAAGGAGAGAGAAAGATCAACTACTGTAGAGAAAGAGATAGATGTAAATGAGATATATATTTTTTTTTTTTTTAACTTTGGTTAACATTAAACCAAAGTCATGGACTGTTTTTAAGTTTTATTAATAGTTGAAGATCAAATTTGGACTTTTAAAAGTCCAGAGACTAAAGTGAGACAAAACTCAAAGTTGAGGGATCAAAGTAGGACAAAATTCAAAGTTGAGGGATCAAAGTAGAACAAAATTCAAAGTTGAGGGGTCAAAATTAAACTTTTGAAAGTTGAATTACCAAAATGAAACAAAATTTAAAGTTGAGAAACAAAAATGGTATTTTAACCTAAAGTATGCTGCTATAAACAAATTATTTTAAAAAACATGTTATGACACTCACGATAAATTCTTACATTTTAATCATTAAATATATACTTCCCTTCACTTCAATATTAATACAACCATCATATTTGGCGATTGAGTGATTAGAATATAAATTTTTTTGTTCAATTATATATATATATATATTATCGTTGAGTTAAGTTTACTTTAGATACTTCATGTTAATTGAAATATGCAATAACATTGCTGAAAGATGTATTTTGATTATAAAAGTAAAAAAATCATATTAGTAAAAGTTGTGGCTCAATCTATATCGACTTGTGTAATGTCTTGCATTCGATCTAATCATATTTGTAAAAGGTTGGTGACGATAAAACTCAACGATCACGAGTTTTATCATAAAAATCGATATTTGGCTCTCATTTTATTTTAGAGTATTAATAACCCTATAGGGTTTGCGGCCCTTTTCTCCAATTAGATTGCAAAAGAAATAGAGTTAATACATGCTTTCTACCAACCTACAAAAAAACATATATTGTTAATTAAGTTTATACATATGTGTATTAGTCTGAGCTCAAGTTGGTCAAGTTGAATTAAGTAAAAAATTAATCAATTCAAAAACTAACTAAACTCAAATAAAATGATAAATTTCAATTCAACTCAATTGAAAGAAAATTATAACACAAATCTCACATTTACAATTGAATTTGATAGTTTTGTTCTGATTATCATTTTTTTAACCCCTAATTTTACCAAAAAGAAAAAAAGAAAAAACTTAATAGCAAAGAAAGGAATGGGGGCAGCGACTGAATTGTGTGAAAAATAAAAAAGTGAAACGGTGCGGATGGGCGATCACGGTAAAAATGGAATAATTGTCAACAAATAAAATCTGACGGTCCAAAAATAATTCTCATTGGATTGGACGGCTTGGATCAGCCGAATTTGAATCTCTGGTACTGCTGCCTTAAAGCGGCCTGCTCCACTGGAATCCACTTGGGGGATTGGTTCTCAGTTCTTACGAGCCTGACAACGACTCCCATTCCTTCTTTTTTTTTTCTAGAAGAGGAAAAAAAAATAAAAAAATTCCATTTTTAAATTACCATTCGAAATTTATGTTAAATTATCATTTTAGTACCCATAGTTTTCAAGATTCTCGTTTTTATTTTTATTCTTATGATTTTGAAAGTTTTAATTTGAACTTTATGATTTTGTATGCTTATTTTTGTAGATAATAAACAGAAACAATTAAAGAGTATTGAGTTGAGTTGAACACAATAATGACATTGATAAATCTATATTTAGAAAAGTAACATCAAGTTGAGTTGGTTATGAAATTCTATTTTTGAAGTACATAATTGATTTATTAAGTCAGGTGTCTAGCACAGTTTTTTTTTTTTTTTTTTGGGTTTGATTTTTTGTTGGATGATTTTGTTCACTTTTTCTAACACTTAATTGTGATGTTATCTTAGTTTCAGATTATTAAATCAACTCATTATTGGCCACTAATTATTTTGTGTGATAAAATTTTTTTTTTTTTTTGAACAATGTGATCATTGTTTTTTGCGACATTGTAAATGTGTCATTGATGACCTATTAATATTTTGCCAATATTTCAATCACAATTCACACGTAGCACTAGTATTTAAAATATAATATCATTTTGTATTCGTATGAAACCAAAGCATTTTGTCTACCTCAATTGCAATGACCCGCAAAAAAAATGGTATAATAAGTGTCCAAGTTTAACTTATGTGTATATTAATTATTTTCACAACACAAATCTTACCAAATTTAGATATTTACAAAAATTAATAAAATATTAATTTCCACTAAGTGGCCGACAAAATTTAGATATCGAAAAAATTTAGTTAAAAATTAATTTTTTAAATTAAAATTAAAAACTATGTCAATAAAAAAAGAACGTGCCTATCACTTGTTTTAATTTAAAATTAGCCTCCTCATTAGTGTAGTTAACATTTTGTTATATTATTAATGATTATTTTTTACAAAATTAAAATTGAGCATTTTTTAAAGTAATTAAAATTGAGGCATTATTGAAGTTAAGTAAAAATATTTGAACTTGGAATGACTAACAATAAAAGATATTTAAGAAATAAAAAGATCGTAGGTTCTTTCTATAATTTGTCATCTACCAAACAATTTATTTGTGACTAAATTTTTTGTCACTAAATGTTGTAAAGTGTATGTCTACGAGAATAATCAAGAAATATAAATACTAAATAAAAACTTGTCTTAAATCTAGAGAGTAAAATATAAATATTTTTTTGGCAAATTTATTTGATGAATGTTTGTAAAATTGAACCTATCCGTCTAGCAAGCTAGTCGTCGAATCTCTATGAATATTGATTTTTATTAATAAATGACTCGAATGGTTTTTATATGCAAATTTTATACAGTTAAACAAATATAAAACAAGTCATTTATGTTTTGTCTTAATTTAAAAAGGTAAAATCGATATATTATTTGTTATTTTAAAACCCCATCAAATATATAGAGCCTTTACTATAGAAAGCATAGTTTTATTTTTCATAGAAATATGAATGTTCATATTTATTTAATATTTAGTGATCAAAACTAAGTCAACTTTTTTTTTTTTTTTTTTTTGGAAAGGACCATAACTTTTATTAAGACCTAGTTAGGAGGAGAGTGATGGATGTCTTTGCAAATAACCAACTGTTCATTTCATGGTTTTTAAATATATTTTTTAATTCATTATATTTGAAAATGACATATTTGGCTTCTAAATTTCTGCCAACGGGAGCATCTAACTCAATATTTATGTGTGTGTTTTAACGATTTTTTTTTTTGGGGTCAACTTTAAACATCAATTTTGTTAGTCCATTAAAAAACTTGTAGTATTATAATAATTGTAAGAAAAATTGAAGTCAATCTATCATCGGATTAAATTGTTTAAAATAAAAATAAGGATAAAATATTAAAAAAAAAATTAGTACAAGTTGGAGGAAGAGAATTATAAATACTGATTCTAGGGATCAAACTCTGACAGTGAAATGGAAATAGATCAACACCAAACTAGATAACTACCATTGACCCATTGAGTGTTAAAATATTAATTTAATCACTCTCATTTGAATTATATATATATATATATATATTAAAAACAAAACATGTTCTATGAATAAATTTAAAGCTTTATATATATTTAGATTAAAATTGAACCCGTAAAAATTTAGTCCCTAAATTAGAATATATCTCAAATTACAAATGATGTTTTTAACCTAAAAATAAACATAATCATGTCCGAACTGATACATCTATCTAAATGAGCCGAATTAAAGTAGTAAAAAATTAATATTGGAATCGGTTTCAAAAAAAATAATATATATATCGAAGTATATGTAAATTACAGAGAAAAAAAACACCAGAAAACAAACAATATTCACATGGACGACATAATCGTGTTTGTTACACTATTATATGGCTAGAAAATTTATGGTTATGTATATACTTTTTTACAATATACATACTAGTTACAAACTTTCATAGTAATGGCTCGTCCCTAGATTGTAGCATCGAAATATTTTGAAATGTATTATAATTTAAGTATTTTCTAGTCGTTTTGAACTAGAGATCTCTAAAAAAAGTATGCCTTGAAGTTCTTATTTTCAACCGTTGGGCTACTTCCTTACGACTTCATAATAATGACTTTGTAGTTGGCTCTATTTATCAATTAAATGCAATTGCACCAGAGCCGTTTTTTTTTTTTCCTTTAATTCAACTATAATTTTGACCTTTCAATCATATTTTCATATTCAACTTATACTACTGTTCATTACTAAAATGTTGAGTATAAATAATAAAGATATTTTTTAAATTGTAAATTTTACTCATCAACTATTGGAAAAAAACATTCACAAAAATCGTAATTAGATCCAAGTATAGTATAATAAATATATATTTAAAAATACTTTAGAATCTGATTATTTTTAATGTAAATTGAGGGAGTATCAAGAAATCCTATATAAAAAACATTGCTATTATCAAATAGATTGTTCACGTAATTAATTATTTTGTTTAGTCTTAATCCGTTTCAAATCTACTATTCGTAAAGTTAAAAATTTCAGCTATGGTTGAGAAAGAAGAATTAAAACGCGTATACCTTCGACTTAAATTTCAAAAGAGATTAATTGTGGAGTAAAATCTTTATAAAAGTAAGTGCCCACAAAAACTAAATCAACATAATTAGCTGTCTCCAACACTCCATTTCCCCATATTTCACTCTTCCTTTAAATACCCTTCCATTTCACTCCTCCTCCCACCGCTACCACCGCCGCCGCATCGGCCCAAAAAATGTCACTCCTCCGCCCCCTTCTCGCTCTTGCACTCATTCTCTGTACCCAAATCGCGGCGGCAGCTTCCTCTTCTTCGAAATTCCGGCCACAATCCGCCGCCATCAACAACCCGAAATTGCCGCCGCGAACTCTCCCCTCCTCCAAAAAATTCGAGGGCTCCTCCGATCTGGTCAATCTCCGGTACCACATGGGGCCGGTGCTCTCATCATCTCCGATCAACGTCTATTTGATTTGGTACGGCAAATGGGCTCTTCCCCAAAAGATTCCGATCAAAGATTTCTTGCTCTCCATCTCCGCCGCCGGAGCTCCGTCGCCCTCCGTCGCCGAATGGTGGCGAACGGTTTCTCTCTACTCCGACCAAACCGGAGCCAATGTATCCCGCTCCGTCGCCGTCGCCGGCGAATATTCCGATCTCCAATACTCCCACGGCACCCATCTCACCCGTCTCTCAATCCAACAAATCATCGCCTCCGCCGTGAAATCCGCGCCGCTCCCCGCCGACCACCGCAACGGAATCTACTTAATCCTAACTTCCGGCGACGTCACCGTTCAAGATTTCTGCAGAGCGGTTTGTGGGTTTCATTACTTCACCTTCCCGTCGCTGGTCGGGTACACGTTGCCGTACGCCTGGGTCGGACAGTCCGGGCAGCAGTGCCCGGAGGTCTGCGCGTATCCGTTCGCCGTGCCGGGCTACATGACCGGCGGAGGGGCTGTGGCGCTGTCGCCGCCGAACGGCGATGTGGGAGTGGACGGAATGATAAGCGTGATCGGACATGAGCTGGCAGAGGTGGCGTCGAATCCGTTGGTGAATGCTTGGTACGCCGGCGAGGATCCGACGGCGCCGGTGGAGATTGGGGATCTGTGTGAGGGGCTGTACGGGAGCGGCGGCGGCGGAGGGTATATCGGAGCGGTGATGAAGGATGGAGAAGGGAGGAGTTTTAATTTGAATGGGAGAAATGGACGGAGGTTTTTGGTGCAGTGGCTATGGAGCCCGGTTTTGAAAGCTTGTGCAGGGCCTAACGCGTTGGACTGACGAAGAAGATGAAGATATTTTGGGATTTTTGTTTTTTTTCTTTGCTTTTATTTTTTATTTTCTGTATAGGAAATATTGCGTTAAAGTTTAATTAGTAAAATTTAAAAAAAATAAATAAATAATAATCAGAGTAATAGCTAAACTTCATCAATTACTCAATTTACCGTCCCATTATTGAATCCCAAAAATAAAATGCAAAAATAAAACTACTGAGTTTTAGGTTGATTTTTTCTTTGTGAGAAAAAGTTCAAGGTTGTTTTTGTACTAAAAATAATAATAATAATTTAGGTTGTTTCAGTCCATTCACATATGAGTTTCATCCATTATTGCAAAATATAGTTGATCCATTATACTTAAAACTTGTGAATTTTATAGCTAAACTTTTAAATATCAGGAAATGCACAATTTTTTTTGACGGTATGCACAATATTTCTTTTGACTATTAGCTGATTAGAATTAAACTCTTGACTATTAGTTTTTTTTTTCTTTTTTAATAGATACTATTAGAATTAAACTATATATATAATTTTTACTTTACATTTTGTGATAGCCGTTCCATCAATGTTGAGCTATTATTTTAACTTTAAAAAAGTAAATGTAATATTTTAGATTTTGAATTAAGTTTATAATTTAAAGACTTGATCAAAGTTTGAACGATACATTTTAGTTTAGGATTTATTTTATTTATAAATTAGGAGTTTTGTTTTAGATCTATCTCAGTTTAGGAAATGATTATGCATTTTACACAATTTTGTAATGTTAGAGAGTTCATTAAGAAAAAAAAGTAAACAAGAAAACGGGTAAATTATATAGATGGATCATTTTTAAAAATTATTTGTGAAAATTGGTCGAATTGATTTTTTTTTTTTTGTAAAAATGGGTTGTGGCATCTCTACCAGAGACCACACCTGTTAAATGCCACTTTTGTTTTATCCGGTGGCGTCTCTAAGAGACGCCACATGCCCCCTCAAATTTCCATTCTTTCACGAACCTTTCTTCTTTTTTTTTTTTTAAATCATATAAATTCACTAAAAATATTGGGTTAGATATTGGAGTTTTAAAATATATTTCCAAATCTATTCAAATTGGGTTAGATATTCCAGATTTGTAATTTTTTTTTATTTTTTTTTGAATAGTCAATAATACCTTTTTACTTATAAGTATATAAACATAGTATATTATCTGAAAAATAAATTTCTATATCAATTATTTTTTAAACTTATTTCCCATTTTTTTAAAAAATAAACTTCAACCTTCATTTTATAGTTTCCTCTTAATATTATAATTAAGTACGTTATGGACTAAATCCTAAAATATATTGTTTAAAAAAAAATTCCTAAAATATATCTTCCTTTTTTTTTTATAAAAGAAAAATATAATAATTACGACTTAAAAATTCTTTGAGAAGAAAGTTGAGGTTCGTAGAAGGTTCGATTTTATTTTTGAAAGATTAATAATCACTTAAATGTTTGGCGTGAAAATAAAAGGTTGTTTAGTTATGATATTATTGAATTAAGAAAAAACGGAAATGGAAGTAATTGGGAGAGAAAATAGTGCCAGGCAATTTTGGAATTTATTTATTTATTTAGAATAAATTTAATATTTAAAAATATAATTGTTAATATTTTGAAATTGTGAGATACGTAAATATATTTTAAACATTTGTTTTTATAAAGGAAACATATTACAAAACTCAAATATCTAACTCAATTGGGATAGATTTAGAAATATATATTAAAACTAGAATATCTAAGCAATATTTTTAGTGAATTTATATGATTTTTTAAAAAAAAAAACATTTGCAAGGGAAGGGAAAATTGGAGGTGGCATGTGGTGTCTCTTGCAAAAGAGATTGACAGCATTCAACGGGTGTGACATCTCTGGAAGAGATATCACAACCCATTTTTATATAAAAAAATTAATTTGATCCATTTTCACAAATAGTTTTTTAAAATAATCCATTTATATAATTTACCCGAAGAAATCTGTGCTTAGTTAAATGAATTTAGAAATGGGAAAAAAAAAAACATCAATGTCAATTAATGTAAGACGTTCGAGTCGATATAATTGAATTTTTAAATAAAAACATCCATTGTATGGTAAAAAGAAATAGAATAAAGTATATTTTATTCATTTCTTTCTATCACAAGCCTTCTTTTTTATCAAATTCACAAGTCAAATTGTTCCCTGATCTCCAATAATTTCCTACATTGTTGAGATTATGGGCGGGAGATAGACGTTATGTGGGGTATTGAGATTTAAAAAAAAAATACATTTGAGTTATTCTATTATTATTATTTTAATGAGGTTAGTATGGGTTAGCACTATTGGAAGGTGTTTGGATGAGTAGTTACTTTGAAAAATTATTTTAAGTAGTTAAAAAATGAGGTTTTTGTTATAACTCGTTTAAATGTAGATTTTTATGAAAAAGTTGTATTAAAAAATTTGTTTGGATGTGATTTTTTTTTAATAGAAGAGTTAGAGAGAGTAGTTTGTTTGGGTGTAAATTTGAAATTAGAAGTTATTTTGAGTAATTAAAAATGAATAAATAGAAATTAGTGGTTAAAAATAAGTTTTTTTGAGTAGTTGAAAATGAATGATTAAAAATGAATAATTATTTTGAGTAGTTATAAAACTTCTTTAGATGTATCTTTTAAAGAGTAATTATTAAATGTTCGATCTAAATTTTCCTTAAATTTGACAAACAAACACCCTTTGACTATCCATCATTCCTTACGTTAGACAAATGCATGTTTTTTTTTAAGAGATTTTATATATTTTTAATTATTAAATTAAAAAATGAACTTTTTTTATTTAAAATAAAAAATGTTCAGTTTTTAAAAATTTTATTTTTTTTTGCACTAAAAATTTTCTATTCAACAATATATTGAAAATGAATTCAATCTTAACGTCATCATATCATAATTATGTCAAGTTCAACTGTTATTAGACAGTTTTGATAACTTTACCACAGATAAAAAGTAGTTGCAAAAAAAATCCGAAAATGAAATAGTGTTTATAACTCAATTTACAATAAATATATATAGCAAATACTAAAACAATCGATCAATATA
>JBBMKA010000001.1:6858974-6873458 GCA_037833695.1 Sechiopsis laciniata
AATTAAATATTAAAAAATTAGTTATTAACATCTCCTCAATGATGAAATTATAAATTAAGTGATTGATATAATAAAAAATATAGATATAATTTATGTGCAAATAGTAAATTTTCATATATTTGATATATCAATGATTACACGATATTTTTCCTGCTATTAAAGATTATCTATACTTAAAAAAAAAAAAAAAAAAAACTATATTTTAGATTTTATAAAATTATAAAAATTAAATTTTAATTTGATTAAATTCTCATTATTTTTTCAAATCAGACTAATTAAATTCTAATTTTCTTATTTTACCCTTCTTGATTTTATTGGTTCTATTTTACCGTCGAATTTACAAATATAGTCGGACCAAAGTCACGTGGGCCCACTTTTCAGCCCCGCTGATGGAAGCAAGACAGCTGTAATCCACTTTGCATACCTTTTCCCTTGATCTATTTTGCTTTTTCTAACTTTTTTTATTTTCGTTTTGGTAGTAAATATATATATATATATTTTTTAGAATTGTTGGTAGTAAATACTTATGAAAATAGTTTGACTTGAAAAATAATGGATCTAATTCATTTGTAGGGTAACATTAATAGCTATTTCCCCATAATTTGTTAGGACTCTTAGAATTAGTTAAACTTCCTATATTAGATATTCTAAATATAACTTTATTCATATTTTAATTAACCATTCTCCAGAATTTTGTAAATTTTTTAATATTATAATTGATTAGTATCGCTATTTTCGGCAGTTGTAATATCGTAATTATATAAAATTTGAAAATCTTATAAATAATGATGTAACATATACTACCCTTTTGTTTGTTGCATAAAATATAGTAAGTTGCTCAAGCCATTTCCCATCAATAATGAGTGTCTCTTTCATTTGTTGGACAATAGCAAATCAACGTTAGAAATCATAAAAGCTTTTCAAGTGGAGGAATAAGTTATGTCTAATGTTTCAAATTTATAACTTTAAAAAAAGCATATTTTTAAAGTTTAAGTTTTCAACCACTATATCATTCATTGAGAACTCTATATCAAATCATATTAGAATAATAGTACGCTGTTCCTTCACAATACCAAATATATGTTAGTAATTAATGGCAAAGCTTTTCTTCATGGTTTTAATCTATATTCCCATAAATATTGAGCTTGTTTTCTACTTTATTTTCCTCTCCATTTTTCTCTCAAATTTTATTTATATTTATATTTTTTTTCATTTTTATTGTTTATAAAATGGGTATAACATGTCTAAGTTTAAAGTTTAGTATAAAATTAAAAGTTTGTAACTGGAATTAACATAAACAGTTAAGTTTGAGGTTTGCTTTTTTTCTTTTCTTTTTCTTTTTTTAACGAGTACTTCATTAGATAATATATATAAAGAAAAACGTTACAACAAAAAAAAAAACAAATCCATATACAGAAGAACAAAATGAAAGAACAAGAGACTTCAAAATCAACAAAGGACCAAATAATAGTTGAGAGGTTATAAAGTCAGAAACTTCTATACAAATAATAATAATAATAATAAATAAATAAGAAAAGAAAGAAAAATAAAGTGAGATCTGAAACCTGTTTTGAATTAGTCTTTTGCATAGAGGAATGACAAAACACAACGTAAAAGACCAAGAACAATTATTGAACACTACACCAGTTGACGTTAAAAAATTGTTGAGGACTAAATTTATCAATATGATGATCACGGAGAAACAAAAACCCACCAAAGTATGAGTGTAGACAGTAGAGTTTCAAAATTGTAGTTAAACGAAAACTCTTTTGAATGGAACGTTCATCCATCACTAATGTAGAAATCTAAATATCAATCAGGTTTTTTTCTAATCACACCAACTGAACGACACAACGAGTCAATATTTTGTCAATAAAAACAACCAAAAGCAATCAAATAACTATTGAAAGTGTTAAACTAAAGGAGTTACAAATAGGTATCATATTTGATCTGATCCATTCAAGGTGACGATTTAAAGAGTCAACTGGATCTAAATTAGTTGGAAACTAACCAACTCACAAATGACTCAAGAAGTGAAAGTTAATCGAAGGATAGACATCTATCTTTTTGCTTAGTGTTTACTCTGTTTGAGAACACGTGTTTTTTATCCCAACATTTATAATATTGGTTTGCAGGTAGAGATATCCATTTTTCTCATGGGAACCAATCTATTTGATCGATTTGGTTCATTTCGATTGTTTTCCATTTTGGTTTTCTAAAATTTCAAATCGAATGGTTCAATATTGTTTCAAAAAAACTGAACCAATCTATTTGATCGATTTCGTTCGTTTCAATTGTTTTCCATTTTTCCTTCCACCCCTAGTTAACCTAGTGGTCAAATATAATTTTAAAAATATAAGATCTTCAGTTGCCACTACCTCATAAATATTTCCTTAATAAACAAATTCGACAATCATGAATTAATCTTTCTTTTTTTAATAAATTTAAGAGGTAAAGTATGCTTTTTCTTTTTTTGAAAAAAATATCTTTTTAATTCATAGGTTTGGAATCTAGTTTTAAATTGGTCAATATATTCCAATTTTTATCTCTTATATCTTAATAAGGCTTACTTTTAGTCTTTTAGTCTTTTTGTATTTTAAATTTACTTTTATCTTTATTTTCTTTTAAAATTTAAATTCACATAAAAATAAAACTGATCACTTTATTAATATACATTGAAATTTAAAATTAATCTAACTTTTTTGTTATCTTAAAAATTAAAAATAAATATTGTTGAAATAAAGAATAAAATATGTAATTTTACAATATGTGAACCAAATTAAAACGAGACCCAAAATTTAGATACATTAAAAAAAAAAAAAAAAAACTATGAATTCATAATAATGATAAACAAATTTAACCATCAAATTATTTCAAAAAAAAAAAAAATAATAATAATAATAAAATAACCATCAAATAAAAACCGCCCGAGCTTTTCCAGCTTTCCCAATTCGCAGCCAGCGTCGCCATCTCCCGTCTTCTCTCTCCTCTCCTTCACGGAGCTTCATAGGTATCCTTTCATTTCTGTTTTCAATTCAATTCATTTCTTGGATTCTGAGGTTTCTGTTTATTTTGTAATGTTCGTTGAGATGTGATTTTTGTGGTTTCTTCGATTCGATCCGTTTTGTTTCTGTTAGCAATTTATTTCCTAGATGCTTTAAAAATATTGTGTTTCTTTTTTTTGAATGAGTTATGAAAAAATGGAGCAACAATCAAAATAAAACTGTTAAGGAACTTGAGAAAAAACACAAATCTATGTGTTTCACGACTAAGTAATGGCATCAAAGAATTCAAAGCATATCTCGACAGAATGTTTATCGACCACTGCTGAGATGATCCGAGTGACTGTTTTGGTGTTTGATATGTTGAAATAATAGATTCATCATTAGTTGGTGTCTGTTTGAGTTTGTAATCACTAACCAGTGTGTTTTTAGAAATGGACAAATATGTGAAGCAAATTGATAACATCATGGCATGCAACGAGGCTGCCATTAAGAAAGCAAAGTACGTAGAGGAAGCAATAAAGTTATGCATAAAAAACTTGAGCATGTCACAGAAAATAGTTACAGACTTTATTGCTGATTTTGAGCGCGCACTCGCGAATGAGTTGAAGGGTCAGTTGGATTGTGGCTATAGTGGATGTGGCTGCAGGGGGCGAGGATGCAACGACCGTGGACGAGAATGTAGCGCAATCGCTGCTCGGTCTCGGGGATCCCCATCAACAGTAAGCATGAAATCCAGAAGTGCAAAGGGATTTAATACACTCTTAGTTTGTTAGTTTTTAATATCTAATATCCATATCTTTTAGGAAAGATACTGCAACAGATGACATAATTCTTGGAAAGAGCATGGTTCTTCAAGCTTGAGGCATATTCTTTTTTCATTTTTCTTGACTGTTTGATGAACTTAGTTTTCTACTTGATTTTGAAAGGGTTAATTGACTGATTTCGGGTTGAGAAATCAATTTAGGACTGTTATATACACTTTTCATTCTCTTTATACTTTTCATTTTTCACCCAACATTAACTTACTTTTACTTCATTTTCCACTAAACACTAATTTATTTATACATTTCTTCTCTTCCTTTCCTTTCCCTTTTCTTCTCATCTCATTTTATCTCGGCTCATCCTAGCCAAACATGTTTTAAGATACCAACAAAATTTATTCTTTGTTAATGGTACAAAAAAAGTAATAATTACTCAAAATACTTACGGACTCTTAGAACCACATATTTATATATATTTTAAATTGACTTTGATTAATAGAAAAATAAATGTTAAGGTGGTGAGAAAAATGTAAAAAAATAAAAAAAATAAAAACATGTATATAATATCAAAGGTGGGTAAGTAATTGTCCGTGCAAAAATAACTATGTAAAAAAAAAAAAGAAAAAAGTAAAACAACAACTCTACATGCCACGTATCTCTTTCCCCTTCTCGAACAAAATTTGGTTTCCAGACTCCCACGTGTCAAACGCACATTAGTTCATTGAAGAAAGTCACGTGACATCCCCTCAAATTCACAAAACTCATCCAAAAACCAATTAAAAAATTGATAATGGTCAAATAATTCAAATTACCCTAATTTCGAGGTTAGTTTTAATATATCTCTGTATACAAATATTTTAGGGAATATGCTACGGCAATGGTTGCATCGTCTATTTTAAATATAACATTTTTTAAAAATATTTCATATATAAAGTAATTTTAAGTTTTTTTTTTTCTTTTCTTTTGGAATACTCTAATTATGTACTTTCTCATATTGAAAACTATATATTATACTTATGAAAAATAATTTGTGACCTTGATTGAAAAATATAATAATTGAACACAGTATATGACATTGCTTGTGATATTAATTGAAAACTAAACGTGCATTTAATATAAGACTATATCTTGTACCGATCAAATCCATAAAATGTATTAATTTTTTCATCATTTTATTATGTGTGCCTGAATTTTATCGTATGCACAAATTTTTCTAAATAATTACTATTTATAGAGGGTTTTTTATTTTTTAAAATTTTTATTATACATGAAAAATCTTCAATATTTTAAGTGTTTAAAAATAATAGTTCAATATTTAGTAATATTCTTTTTTGAAATATATAATATTGGTTTTTTTTAAACCAGATAATAATACTGATTCTTAAAACTTATAAACATACCGATGCTACTTTTAAAAACAAATAACAAATGTAGCAAGCATGGATATCAGGCAATCACTTCTTAAACCACATTTGTCATTCATTTTTCAACCCACCCTATACTGGTAATTTTTTACTCCATTTCCCAATTTTTTTGAAAATCCATCTAACACTATGCTCTAATAATTAATCGACAACTTTTTTTTTTTTTTTTTTTACCAATTCATAACTAGTTATGCTAAGTTTATAGGAATCGAAAGAGTTGGTGATCTAGTGGATTCATTGTTTGGTGGTATTTCAGTTCAATATCATGATCACAAGTTTAATTTTCGAAATCGATAGTTGATTCTCATTTATTTGAGAGGATAGTTTTTAATTGATAAAAACATTTAAAAACATATTTGAATCGATTTTGACCTACTAGATAAAAATAAAACTTAAAACAAAAACTTGAATGAATAGTGATTAAAAAAAAAGGAGATGATGCTCACGTAAGCTCATACAAGTAATCATATATACATTTTCTAACCATCATAAAAAATGTTGAGATGCTAATAAAAAGTATTGAAAGTTAGATAAGAGGAATGTCATGAGTATATAAGTGATAACAACAAATTTTATTGGTTCAAGACATTTTAAAGGAAACTAAAAGCACGAGAGTGTAATAGGGTTATTCTCTCTCTCTCTCTATATATATAAAAGCATAGAGGAACCAATAAACCTTACGTAGAGGACACTACGCTCAAATAATATGAGAGTCAGATATTGATTTTCTGGATAGAACCCGTGATTATAGAGTTGAAATAGTTTAACACTAAACAACATAACTAATCGTGCCACCAATCCATTTGACGAATTTACTTGACATTTTTTTTAGTACAATTGAGAGAGGGAGACCACAAACTCTATAAAGTGGTTACAACTATTCAAAAATAAATAAAATACAAATATCAATTTCAAAAATTGAATCCGTGATGTTTAAGTGAATTTTCACCAAACAATAAAATTATCAAATTTTTGAAAAAAAGAACGTTAACATTGTGACGTACATGATCATCCATAAAAATAGTTTAAGTAAATTCATCACTAACAAAAAAGAAAAAAAAAACCAATAATGCTCGAAAAATTAAATCTAGCCCTAAAGTATAGAGTTTAGGAACATTTAAAATAATTAAAAAAAAACGAAATAGATGGAAAAAGAAAAAAGAAAAAGAAAAAGAATAATAGGGGTTTGTTTGTTTTATCTCTCCAGAGAGAGAGAGAGAGAGAGAGAGAGACGCGGGCTGGTAGAGAGAGAAACAGAGGAAGCAGCAAAAATGGGTAAGGTAGTGGAGAGGAAGAAGAAGAAGAAAGGGCGGCCATCGCTGTTGGATCTTCAAAAGCGGAATCTCAAACAACAAGACGAGCAAGATCACCACAACAACCATCTCAATCACAAAATCAACAAATCCACCGCAATTTCGAACCCTAATTACGCCTCTCCGCCTCCGCTCCGGCGATCTACTCGCCGGAATCCCAATCCCGATGCGGATGAACCAGAAGACGCCGAATACACCCAACAATTGTCCCGGAATCGCCGCGACAAGAAACTCAAGCTCGTCCTCAGATTGCACTCCCAGAAATCTCCCCTTAATTCCTGCTCTTCCGATTCTAATGCGGAGGGGGACGATAATGTTGCTTCCATTGATAGGAAGCGGAAGATCAGTTCGATGGCGGAGGGATCTAGGATCCGAGACTCCGAGAAGGTACTGCGATTTTTGCTTCATTATTTTGGGGTTTTCTTTGTTTTGCATTTTCCCCTTGTTGAGGAGTTGTAATTGTTTAGGCGCCAAAATTTGTGGGAGATTTTATACGTTTTTATTTCTGTGTGAGTGGAGAAAATATGTTGACGGTGTCTGATTGAGCTTTCCTTGAATTTCGCACCTTGGTTTTTCGAGTATCACAGATTCTCAGTCAAGGGTAGTTGACTTTGGCTAATTTGGAAATGGCTACGCTGAGTTTTCAGTTGTGATTCAAATTGTTATCTAATTTTGATGCTCACTATTTGATTTATTAGCATTTACTGGGTATTTATCGTCCATAAAAACGATCTGATTTGACTTTGATATTATAAACGAAAAAGTTCGGATTTGTCTTTTCTTCTCTCAATTATTTTCTCACTTGATAACTGCGTTTTTTCCCCATTCGTGGCAGTTTGATTCCTAGTCCCATTTACTTTTTAATAGATCTACTCTGTTTCTGGAGCTAACCATAATTGGAAAATTATTTGCTGAGTTAACTGTTGGCTAATTGGTTGTTTCTTTTGATGTTTCAGGGTGAAGAGCCCATTTCTGCTACAAACCCCTTGGAAACCCTTCAAGGTTTTTGTCAATAATCACACCCCACTTCTTTGAAAACTATGTTTGTGACTGATTTTAATTATTATGGACATAATTACAACAGGGTTGCATATGGATTCGGGACCCTCAACGCCTTTACCTGATAAGAAGCTTTTGATCTTCATCCTCGACAGGCTTCAAAAGTGTGTTTTTTCAGCTCATCTTTGTGTGTTTTGATTGACATAGTGATGTGCCTTTTGTTTAAAATTAATTCCCTCAGTGCTTTAATTCCAGGAAGGACAGCTATGGTGTGTTTTCTGAACCAGTGGACCCCAACGAGGTTGGTTTTGGGAGTGATGACGCATCAGCTTTTGGGTCTTATGACATGCTTTGTCCTATCTGTTCACTGATTTTACTTTTAAAATTATTATTTGTAGCTTCCAGATTATCATGACATTATAGAGCATCCAATGGATTTTGGGACTGTACGGGAGAAGCTTACTTCTGGAGCTTATACCAGCTTGGAACAGTTTGAAGTATGATAAGACTTTGCTGTTTTCTGTTTCATTTAAATCGTTTGTTTCCCTTTCCTGTTCAGCTGAACTCATGTTCGATCCACTACAAAATTGAAGTTTTTAACCATGCTAATCGAATTGCTGCCAGAGTGAATTTTCTTAACTGTATTTGGCTAATAGGATTTGAATAGGGTAGTGATTCAATTGATATTTTGTTTACATTCTGAATAGTGTAGCTTATGAACCTCCTTCACTCATGGTTTAAGCATTGTAGGCCTCATTACAGAGCTTTTTCCTTGATATTGTCCATGTTTTTTTTCCATATCCTTTTGGTCTGTCTATTTGGTTCTAAAATTGCATACGCCCTTAATCTTCCAACTGATTTTGTGGTCTATGAATCAATTTATATTAGTGAAGAGGGATGATTGATTCTGAATAAACTGGTTGTGTTCTAGAACTTAGTTTAAAATTTAACTACGCTTATTTTGATGAGCAACGAGTTATCACAGGGATACTACGTTGTTTTAGTTCATGCAAGTACTGTTTGAGATTTCGTGAGCTTTCTCCTTTATATCCTTTTGCAATCTTCTTTCCCGTTATCTGTTGTTCTCCCGTGGTCTATTTTGTTGAGTTGCTTATTTTTAAGGGAAAACTATCTTTTCAAAGTTGAACACTTTTACCAATGACATTTAAATAATATTCAATTTTAGTCCCTCAAATAAAAAAATCATTGGTTACCTAGCATAATGTTGACTAAAATAATGACTACACTAATTTTAAACTTCTAAGGGATTATTTTAGTCTTAGCATAAATTTAATTGTTTTAAAAAAAATATAAGTCTAAAAGTAAACTAAAAAAGCACACAAGGACTAAAATTGAGCATTTATTGAGCATGATTGAAATGTCATGGATAAAAGTATTCAATTTTGAAACACAAGGACCAAATAGAAACTAGACACCAAGTATTGGGACTAAAAATGTAATTTTCCCTATTTTTAATTATCTGTTGACTGTTGCTATTCTGCATAGGTATACACGTTGCTTAAAACATCTTATGTGCATCATCTGTTTTGAAGTAAATGGTTGTTTCTTTCAAAATTCAGACTGGCATAATCTCCTCGGGAATATATTTTCCCCATTTGTTAGTGGATCTTTGAGTGGTAGCCCAACAGCCGACTAAGTGCTTTTCTCAAGTTGTAAGAATGCCATGGTTTCTTTACTAATAATGATATAATGCCTTTTTGTTTGCAGAAAGACGTTCTCTTAATTAGTTCAAATGGAATGCAATATAATGCACCAGATACTATATATTTTCGGCAGGTTTGATTTGCACTGAACTTCCTTATGTCGTTTTTGTTTGTACTTTGCTCATTATAATAGAAGTTATTATGTTTTTGTCAGGCACGTACCATCCATGAGTTGGCAAATAAAAATTTTAAGGACTTGAGACAAGATAGTGATGGTGTTGGTAATGAACCAGAACCTAAAGTAGCTAGAAGAGGTAGGCCACCAACCAAGAATTTGAAAAAACCATTGGGTAGACCTTCCTTGGAGCGTGCTGGTTCAGAGTTTTCCCCAGATGCCACTCTTGCTACTGGTGGTGAAAGCACAATTCGGTCTAGCGATTTGAGGAAAGGATTTCATCATTTGGAAAAGCCTAGTTTTGCTAATTTTTCTAGCAGATTCTCCTTTCCTTCCAGTAGTGATGCTGCATTTAATTTGTTTAACCAGAGCAGATTTGATAGAAGTGAGGATATTACAGGTATGAAATCTTAGGCAAGCCCTTTTATTTTACCATCCACCGATTGGGTGCTACTAAGATACAATCTAGATATTGGTTCAAAGACTATTCTTTCCTGGCAGGTTCTGCATTGAGGTTTAATTCTGTGAGACAGGGCAAAAAACCAATTGTCTCTGAAGAGAATAGACGCGACACATATCAGCAATTTCAAGCGGCAGCTGCTTTGCTAGAGCCCTCTGTGTTGAATACATTTGATAGAGAGAGGAAGGTTTTAATGCCAGTATGTTTCTGACTTCATTACTGTCAACATTATCTTTTAAGTGCTGAATGAATATATTCAATTATAGTCAGAAGTTTTGAATCGGATATTTCCATGTGGCTCTGGAGTTGGAGCTGTCGCATCTCAAATAGCTCCTTGTTTTCAAAGAAGATGTAGAAGCATAGTTCAGGATGAGAAGAATTGGACTTTTAGTTTCTGTTTCTGATTTGTTACTGTGTTGGCTTGAGTATTTACTGTCCTCATTTATATAATATTGCCTAAAACATGCTGCTATTTGTTTTGGGGACTTGAATTATACGAGGAACTTATATGGACTTTTTGGTGGGATAACTTGCTCTTTATGTGAATCAGGTCGGACTTTTCTTGGAGCATGCTTATGCACGAAGCCTTGCTCGATTTGCTGCAGGTCTTGGATCCGTAGCTTGGAGAGTTGCTTCTAAGAAAATCGAAAGATCTTTACCAGCAGGTTCAGGATTTGGTCCTGGATGGGTTTTGGAAAATGATACCACACCAAAGAGGGTGTTTCTACCTCAAAATGAACTCTGTCAAATGTCGACATTGCAGCCCTTTCTTGGGCATGAAAGTTCTGCTGCAGATGGAAAACCTCTTGTTCCTGAACAAAAGGGTGTTCGATCATCCGAAAACTCAGAAGCTGACACTTCATTGAAGATGCACGAGGAGCTTTCGCATTTCGCCAGTTCAGATGGGCATTTAACCAGGCCTCCAACTGAGTTTGCTGCAGCTTCGTTGTCATCGTCAAGTATTCGACTACCTTCTGAACCCTGCGGGGGACAGGCTGAAGTGGTTGAAGGATTGAATCCCAGAAGTGATTTTAATATAATGGAAAGTAGTATTCCTATGTTGAAGCCTTCATTTCAGAAACACCAGAGTCCAACAATCCGGCCTGGCTTGAATGGATTCAATGGTGCTACTTATGCCTTTGATCTCTCTGCTCACAGGGGGAAACTAATAGGAGCGTCCGAGCCTGCTGGCGTAAAACCTCAGTCATCTCAAGGGGTCGAGGCAACCTCCAGGAATAATGCCAACATCATTCTTCCAGCAATGGTAACCAATCAGAATCCAAAAGAACAGAAATGCCTTGAAAACAATCCTAGTTCAACAAACTCTTCCAGTTCGTTGCTCGGGCCGGGAAATGAGGCTTTTGTCAACACGGTGACCGGTCCTCATTCACGAACACCACCAGAAGAAACAGATGCAGTAGTAACAACAGCAATATACAAACCTGAATCGGTTCCCCCTGACCTGAACGTGAGATTTAAATCACCAGGTTCTCCTAGCTCTAGTAAGGTGGACTCTGCTCACCCTGATTTAGTATTACAGCTCTGAGGATTACTGATTATTAATTAATTTTCAACTTCTTGATTAACCATAGAAATGGTGGGTTTGAGATCTGTTGCTCCTGGAGTAGAGACAAAGGTGGAGCCTTATCAACCTTACCAAATTGTGTTGTAAAAACATTAGAAGAGGGTTCATGTACAGATTTATGTATCCTAATTTTTTAGGTTCAGAGGGGAAGAGAAAAGATAGGAGCCAATTTCTGTCCTTGAAAAAGTGTACGGAGATTTATTTTTGTTTTTTTTCCTTTTTTTGAAATCTTAATATATTGTTTATTTTCTATTTCTTATCTTTAATAATCTCAATAATGGCTGGATTTGGTTGATAATGAATATGGTTTATTGTCCTCTAAATGATATATTTAAATGCCCTCAAATTTACCATCTTTTTGGTCGACATTGTTGTTGCTTGTTTTGACTTGGCTTGAGCTACACCATCAATTTGAATCCGCAAATTAAAGCATATATTAATTGAGTTATGTTTGTGCAAAAAAGAAAATGGAGTTTTGTTACTGTATCACCATTTACTTTATGTAAAGTATTATCATTTGACTGAAAACAAGGAAATAATGTATTCTTGATTATTTATGGGTCTAAATTTTTAAGGGGGTGTTTGGATGTATAATCGTGGAGTGATTATAAATAGTGATTATATTAATAGTTTGTTTGGATGCAGTTGTTTGTAGAAGATTTTGAAGAGTGATTGTAATAGCAATGTGTTTTTCTGTAGAGAGGTTATACGAGAGATTTGTTACTTTTTTGAATGATAGGACATTTATGATTTTTTTTTCACTTTTAAATAATGTCATTTTATTTATTTATTATTTCAAATCCAAAATTATTTTTAACATGTTTGGGACTTTCTTGGGTAATATAACACTTTATTTGTTGGTTTATTTTTTATTATTAAATCACCTTATTGTTTTTTTTTTGTGAGATTACTTTTTGTATCAATTATTTTTTATATGAATTTGACTTCATATCTAAAAAAATCACATGTAGATTATGAAATGATAGTTAATTTTAAATGATAAAATATATTTTTAAAATAGTATATTATGCGAATGAGAATAATTTACAATTAATTAGTGAATCAATTATATTAGGTAGATATAAGGAGAACAATAAAAATTTTAAAACAAAAGAAAATGAATTATAAAACTATCGTTGATTTAAAACTATGAAACATATCCTTAAAATACGATATTATATGGATGATCACAATCTATAGTTAATTAGTTAAAAATGAATACTATAATGAAATAAAAAAATAAAACTGATTCGAAACAAATTTATAATTAAATTATGAAACAAATCACTTAAAAATATAGTATAGGATGAAAGAAAAGAAAAGAAAATATCATAAAATATTGGAAAATAAATTTTAAACTCAAATTTTAGGAAAACAAAAACGGAAATTTTGAAAAAAATTGAAAATTTTTAAGTTTGAAAAATAAAAATAAAAAACAAAATTGAAGTTTTGAAAAAAATTAAAAAAATCAAAATTTTGAAAAATTAAAAAACGAGAAGTTTAAAACTTAAAATTTAGAAGGAAAAAAAAAAACTGAAAAAGTAAGAAAAAAAAAAGGAATTATAAAAAATATATTAAAAAAAACTGAATAAATAAATAAATAAAGGGATCGCCACATGGCACAATGGTGTTACGCCATGTGGCGAGTTGCAAACTACTAAAAAACCACTCCTAAAAACTGCTCTAAAAAAAAGAAGAAGAAGAAGAAGCTGCTGTGCCGCTCCATAACCCCGCCAACAAACACCTCCTAAATGATTACACATTTCATTGATCTAAGTAGCAAAATTCTTTTGTATTGGAAAAGTATTAGGTGAAGTTTGTTAAGGAAAAAAAATAAGGTATTAGGTGAAGTGTTTGGTTGTTGTGGGTTTTCTAAAGCTACTTTTTTTTTCTTTTTTTTTTTTTTAATAAAAGAAGGCTATTTTTTTTTTTTTTTTAAAATCAAATATTTTTTTTCTGGAAAAATATTTTTTTTTTATAGTTTGGAGTCTCTTCAATTTTCTCTATGTTTCAAAATTGAACACTTTTAATCCTAAAGATAGTAAAATTTACATAAAGTAATGTTGGCTAATATGATGATTAGACTCATTTTAAATTTTAATATATTAATAAAATAATTATTTTAATTTTGACGTTTATTTAATTTTTTTTAAATGATTAAAAAAAAAATAGATATTAAGTAAACAAAGAAAAACTTCAAAATTGAAAGTGAATATTTTTGCGTGAAAGTGTTTAAGTTTAAATCATAACCATCTCAATAAACCTAAGTCCTTGATCTAGGGGCTACAAAGGAAATTTTCTTCTTCTTATAGTTTGTTGACTATCATTTTTTTTTTCTTTTTTTGAAATCTTTGTTGATTATCAATTTAGTTGTGAAATAAAAGCACAAAATGTGACCGTTGAAACCAATTAACAAAAAATAATCGTTATGTTTAATTTGAGAAAAAATTAACGTTTTAGTCATTAGCTATCGGACCTAATTTTAATTTGGTGTTTATATTTTAAAATTAAATATTTTTACCTTTGACATTTTAATAATGCTTACTCTACCAAATAAGTTGGTGACGCAATTAATTATCTTGTTTGGTGTTAAACCATTTCAATTCCACACTTATCGATGGTGTCCTCTAATATTGAAGCTTGACAATGAAGATATATTTTTTTGAAATAAAATTAAAGGTCAAAAACCATTTTGGTATGATTTTTTTTTTAAACTTTCGTTTTAGTATATAAACTTTCAAATATTTAATTTTAATTATCGAAATTAATCCTTAGAAATAGTTTAAGTAATTAAAAAAAATTAATTCAATAAAACTAATAATTAGAATACAATAAAATATGAAAATATGTAGGATTTATTGTCTCTTTTCCCTCAATTTTTACTAAAAAAAATTAAAGTGAGAAAACTAATAAAGATTATTTTTTAAAGAAAAATAAATAAAAAAAAATCTACTAGATTAATTTGAAGTTTTTTTTTTTAATAATGAATTTTATTAAGTAAAAAGACCAAAATTGAAGGTTTTAATGTTGAGATACCAAAATCAAACACAAAGTAATATTGTAACCATTATTACAAAAATTTGGTTTCTTTTTTTTTT
>JBBMKA010000001.1:6877576-6904470 GCA_037833695.1 Sechiopsis laciniata
ATTTCAGCCCGATGGGCCAAACGCTTGAAAGGGAATTTTTCCTTTCCCTTCCTGACTCAACCGGGCTCAACAAACATATCTTTATGTTTTTTTTTTTGGAGATCAAGTATACCTTTTATGTTAATTGAACTGTTTTTATTATAAAAAATCTCTAATATTTTTAAAAGATTCAAAATGTCGGAAGACAATTATTCAAAAAAAAAAAAAAAAAAGTCAGAAGACAGCGGAAACAAATGGTCTCGTGTCCACCAAAAGTAAAGACATCATTTCTTGAAATGATTAAGATTATATTTGGGCTTCTAAATGATTGGGTTGGTTATAATAACCCAACCCGTGTTTGTCCTACCGTTTATTATGAACGGTAGTTACTTAATCGTGCATGCCCATTTATCTAAATTTACGTGTCAATTTATCTAAACCTTATATTTTTATTAAATATTTTTATGAATATTGACTATAAATTTTTCTTAAATTTTTCTAATATATATATGATATTTTTTTAACAAAATTAATTAGTGATTGTTTGAAATAATAACTCATGAATTGATCTTAACTAATAGTATATAATTTTTTATTTTTCTTTTTTATAGTAGTATATCTTTTTTTTTAATTAGTATATTTTATTTATTTCAAATTGATTCACTACTTAAACATTAAGATTTTGGAAAAATAATCTAAAAAAATAAAATATTTTGTGAAGAATAAAGAAAACAAAACTTAAGTTCAATATTAACTTAAAAAAATAACTTCTAATACATAACTACGTCAATATATAAGTAAAATATAATATGAAAAAAAAATCATTTTTTATGTTGTTCAATATTAATTATAAGTTTATTAAAAAAAATTATTAATTATTTGTTAACTTTTTTAACTTAAATTTAATTAACTAAAAACAATTGTAAACAAAATTTCATAACTCTTTAAACAATACCCTCCACTCCAAACACCGTTTATCATAACGCCTCTTATAATAACCTGCACCTCAAACACTATTTATTATAACCCACAATTTATCGTAACCATTCGTCTATAATTACATAATCGGTACTCCAAACGCACCCTAAAACTTGGAGGACTAAATTAAAATATTTAAACTTTGAACAACTTCAAGGACTAAAACTAAATTATTTCCACGAAGGAAAAAAAAATCAAACACGTAATGGTTGGCATTTTTTTTTGTTTTTTAATAATTTTGGCATTTCAATAATTTCTCTGGCTATTATTTTTTTTGTAATTAAAATTATATATTTTTTAGGTCAACGGCTCAATATTTTTTTTAGTATATATCAAAAGAGGAGGATAAATATAGATTCTCGGGACAATGGTGTTGAGCCCAAACAATAAAATCATTACGCTACCGACCCATTCGATTCAATCACTCATTGAGTTATTGTTCTAATTCGCTAATTAAAAACATAATTGTTTGTATTTTTTTTAAAAAAATACTTATATACTTTTCATATTCAAAATTTTTTAAAATTATACGTGTTTATGTTCTACCATGTTGACATATTTGTAAAACCATAAATTAGCCATATTCATTTTTTTAAGACAACATAAAATAAAACTCAGAGAAAAATTAGAATGTTTTGTTTGTTTTTTTTTTTAAAATTTTTATTATTATTATTATTTATAGATATTATCTAAGATTGGTTAGATACAACATTTCAATATTATTAAATAGAGAAATTGTAATGGATCATCTATTCTAACAAAATAATTACAAATGTAGTTAAATTTGAAAATAATTGTATCCATAATCATAAACACAGTTAAATACGGTATTTATTGTAATTATTAATACAATATTTTTTTTATCATTAATACATTATTATGTGTTATTAATACAATATTATGTATTTAATGTATTATTAAAACCATATTTATAATTATTTTTTAAATTTGATTAGTTTTTGTAAGTTTTTCTATTAAATATTCTCTATAATATTATAATTTTTTCAAAATTTCACATGATAACATGACCAAAGAGGTTTATTATGATATAGAGTCATGACTTCTCTAAATTTAAAAATAATAAAAGACTCAATTACATTTATGTGAGCATTTTTTAATTCATACCGAATGGGTAGTTGGTGCAGTTAGTTTTCTTGTATAGTGTTAATCTATTTCAAATCCACATTCACGAGTTCGAGTTCGAAAATTAGTATTTAATGCTCATATTATTTGAGAGATGTTGTACTCTCTATGTAAGATTTGATGAATTCACTTTCTCTAAATTTATACTAAAAAAGAGCATTTTTTAATTCATCGACAATTGAGAGGAAGATACTCAAATCTATAAGGTCTTCATCATTGAATCGACACTAATAAAACTGAGTTTGCTTTGAATGGTAAGTATATGAGCATTAACCAATAAATTTGTTTCATACAAATATAAAATTATATCCGAAAGATAAAGACACATTTTAATAAACATTTGAATTCTTATTTGAATTTATTATTATTATTATTTTATTTTTTTGCTTTTAAGCCATGATTTGGTTTTTTCGTTGTACATTTAAAAAATATTTTTTTACTAATTTATTTGACATTTAATCAAATTAGATTATGTAATTAACTATTCTACAAAAAAAAAAAAATGTAATTAACTATTTTATTATTTAAAAAATTAAAATTAAGCGAATGTAATAAAAGCATTTCAACAAATTCAAACAGCATAAAAGAAAATAGGAAGTAAAAAAAATACTTATTTAACAGTCTCGTTCCCTTGGAGAAGGAGTCAAACAAACCAATATATCGTCTTTGCAAGCTCCAGTTGGCGTGGCCTTCAATGGCGGAATATGGCGACGCCATAACTCTTCGACCCCACAATTCAAGTAATTTACATTCTTCCTTATTCATCAATTCTCTGTTTCTTTTCCTTATCTTTGAATTCAATTTTTCACCTAGTTTGATTTAAAACTAAGCAAACCTTCATGCACGGCAGTTGACTTTGAACAACAACCAGACAGATTTTCAATTCGATGTCATCTTCTTCAGTCCCCACCTCCTTTTAATTTCTGCGACTCAGTCTTCCTGTATTTTGTTATTCCAATGCAGTGTTGATTTTTTCATATATATGTATTTGCCCTTTAATCCGCGATCATTGGATCAGATTTGTGCATCGTATTTGATTGAGACATTTCTGATTTAATTGATCAAGATATGTACAGGTGGGACCTGGGGGAGATATGAACTATTTGACTCAGAATTTTGGATTGCCTATTTTTTGTTTCATTAGGGTTTGCCTTAATTAGCTTCTTCTTTTTTCCTTTTTGTGCTTCAACAGGAACAGAGAGAATTAGAGATAGAGAGAGAGATAAATGGGGATTTGTTGGGGTTCTCCTGTTGGTAATCATACCCCTCAAACTACTGGTAATTTCAGTTCAGGTAATTTTCGGCTGGTCTTCTTTGATATCAGTTTATTGTCTTGAATTTTGTTGTTCTAATTACTTCTATTTTGAAGTTTGTGCTTAGTATCTGCAGGTTTTTGCTCAAATTGTTTTTCCCTGTTGAGTTTTGATGATGTTCTTTCATGGGGTTTCTTTTAATTAGTCCTTGGAGTTATTTGTGTTTTGTATTGTTTATCAATCTTTAAGGAGGAAATATACTTCGAAACTCTTTTTTCACTCTTTCCATATGAGTATTTGTTTTTTTTTATAGTAAACGAAAACTATTTCATTCACAAAGATGAAAGTGAGGTTGTGGGTCAAGTTCTGAAACTATTTTCCACTCTTTCCATATGGGTATTTGCTTTTTTTGATAGTTTCATTGATAAAGATGAAAGTGTTATAGAGGTTGTGGGTCAGGTTCTGAAACTCTTTTCCACTCTTTCCATATGGGTATTTGTTTGCTTAATCTGTTTGGAGTTTGCTAGTTTTTGAGTTTTGGGTTGGGGCTTCTATTGAATTTTGATCCAAGACTTGGAGCTACATGCAGATAATGATAGTTTGTTTATGGCTTGAAAAAAAATGCCCTTATATGATTTAAATCTGTGGCTATAACAGTGGTATCCCAGACAACGAGTCAGACAGCGAGTCAGACAACATTATCAACGGTGAGCAACATATCCAAGTTCAGTACTTTCTCTGCAGCGAGTGGAGATGAAGCTTTTCCTAATGGCCAGATTTTGCCCTCTCCACACTTGAGAGAGTATAGTTTGGCAGAGCTCAGAGCTGCAACCAAAAACTTCAGAGCTGAGGCATTGCTTGGTGAAGGAGGTTTTGGCAAGGTTTACAAAGGTTGGCTTGAGGAGAAGGGAATTGGAAAGAAGGGAAATCCTATGGTTATTGCGGTCAAAAAGTTGAAATCTGATAGCGTGCAAGGAATTGAGGAATGGGAGGTAATTATATTGTTATGGAGATGAATACTCTCTTCTCTAAAATCTCCTCGAACAAACTATCGATTGAAGCAGAAAAAGAATTCTATATGGAGATTGTTCCCTGTACCTCCTAGGTTCTACTGCCAAGGTTGATGACTTGATAGCTTTAACTTTTTGCTGTCTCTTAGAGGTGGCCTTTGGATGAGCAAGGCCTTTCTGCAAACTTCTGGAGTAGACAATGAGTATAAATCTAAGAGTAACCTCTGAAACATGCGAAATCAAAAGGAAAAAATAAGAGAAAAAATTGGTATTCACTGTAGAGGGATTCACTTTGGGTAGAGTAACATGTGAACTCAACTGTGAATTTCTCAAGGAAAAAATAAGAGAAAAAATTGGTATTCACTGTAGAGGGAATCACTTTGGGTAGAGTATCATGTGAACTCAACTGTGAATTTCTCAAGTGCTGTTGAACCTTCTAAGTGCCGTTTGAGTACAACTCAACTAAAAAGGACTTGGGAAAAACACCATCTAAATAGACTTAGAGTATTCAAAAAACTTTCATCATTTATGTTTGTATCATTGATACACTGCTAACCTCTGGCAGTGAGAACTACCCTAAATCAGTTTTAAATTAGGCAAGATTGAGCTACTAGAATTGTCAACTGAAATGAACTACTTCACTCTGTTGGAAACTTTTATAATTTATATCTTCCTTGTTTGTGTTAATATATACATTACCAACCTCTGTCAACTTCTATAGATCGATACTTAATCACGGTTAAGACTAAGCCACAAGAATTGTTCACCCATGATTCGATCAATTTGTTACCTGACTTTTCCAATTTTGAAAATTACAGTTGCATACTAGAAATTTCTTTCTCCAAACCTTAAGAAATTTTTTCTTATAATAACCTTGTATGGTTGATTGTGCAGTCTGAAGTTGGCTTCTTGGGAAGTCTTTCTCACCCAAATTTAGTAAAGCTGTTGGGTTACTGTTGGGAGGATCATGAGCTACTTCTTACTTATGAGTTCATGCAAAAAGGAAGCTTAGAGAACCATCTATTTGGAAGTAAGAAAACTAATTGACGATATTATGCTATGATTTTCCAAAGAAGCTGGTCAGGACATTCATAGATACTAAAAAAAAGTTTATGCTATGGTGTTTCTTTCACTTAATTGTTACCATTATTATTTTTGTTGTCACCAACAGAGATCGATCTTAGTATGTATAAACAACCTTTCTGTGAAATGCAGGGGGTTCAGCAGTGACGCCGTTAGAATGGGATACACGGCTTAAGATCGCCATAGGCGCTGCCCGAGGGCTGGCCTTCTTGCACACATCAGACAAGCAAGTAATTTATAGAGATTTCAAGGCTTCTAATATTCTGCTTGATGGGGTAAAGTTGTATTTTGAATTTATGTGTAATATACAGTTTAAGAAAGAGCCTTTTGGTCATCCCAAGCAAGTAAACTGAATCTGCCTTTACCTGCAGTCATATACAGCCAAGCTATCGGACTTTGGTTTGGCGAAATTGGGTCCTTCAGAAAGTAAATCTCATCTGACGACTCGAGTTATGGGCACTCATGGTTATGCTGCCCCAGAGTACGTTACCACGGGTAGGATAAAAGCTTTCGAAATTGGCTGTTTATGTTGAATAAATCATCTTAATTCCACAACCGGAGTCTTTTATCTCCAAGAATTTATCGAGTTGATGATAAGGATGATGTTTATACCACAGGACATCTTTACGTCAAGAGTGATGTCTATGGTTTTGGAGTTGTACTAATCGAGATGCTGACCGGTTTACGCGCTCTTGATGAAAACCGTCCAACCGGTCAAGAAAACTTGGTGGATTGGATAAAACCATACTTATCACAGAGAAGGAAGCTGAAAAACGTGATGGACTTTCGCTTGGAAGGAAAATATCCATCCAGATCCGCATTCCAAGTGGCTCAACTAGCTCTACAATGTATCGAGCAAGAACAGAAGAACAGACCGCCAATGAAAGAGGTTGTCGAGACATTGGAACAGATCGAAGCTACGAATGACAAACCAACTGAGCTTAGAAACCGTGCTTCCCGACTAGCATCAGATCGGAATGCTCATCAGCCTCTTCACCATAATTCTCCACTTCATGTGAGACAATATGGAAACCAATCTAATCAAACACCACCCAGGTTTTGATAGATTTCAGTGTAACTGATTCTCTTATTCCACTCTCATTTCTTCATTCATATGTTTCTTATAGTTGGATTGAAGTTTGTTTTCTTCAGCTGTAAGATAGTTGGCAGAGAGTACACATTTATATGTAATTAAGTACTGCTTAAAGGCTGTGGATGTTGGAAATTAGGACAGGTTTCTGGTTTACTTGAATGTCAAATTTGTTTGCTATTTGAAGTAAAGCTGTTATTATTTTCTGCTTGTAGTCAAAACTTAAAAAGTGTTATCTGTAGAAGAAGATGAGGCCTCTTTTGTAATTAGAGAGATGTGATGATTAATTTATTTTGATCTTTTCAATGTATATCATTTTGGAGTAATTGTCCCAATTGTAGGAATGAAAAAATATTTGAGAGAGATTTTTTTTAATTAATTAATTTATTATTATTATAGAGGAAACTCCAACAATAATGAATAAAATTTTTTCTAAAAATGTGGAATTCAAACTATATTAACCTCAAGAAGATGTGAAATATTTTTAAATTTGACATCAAATGACAAGTGATAGACAAATTATGAAGAACACGAGAAAGTTGAGAAACTTTTAAAAAATTATCTTCTAAACATAATTTCTTTTCTTAAAGAAAATTTAGGGTTGATTATGATTGTTGTTGTTGTTTTTTTAATTTTTTTATTTAATGAAACGTTCATATTCCAAATTTACTAAATATGTTAAATCACCAATCAATGAAAAGTTTATGTTGAATGAGTTGAGATGAATTTAATTATATTGAAAATAATTCTTTTATTTGTGAATTTGAAAACTTTTTAATCACCGTATTAAAAATATTTTATAATTAAACTTATTCGTAGATTTTAACCGAAAGAACATTATATCTTATTTACTTCAAAGTTTTACCCTTGAAACTGGGAATATTGATGTCCACAATTGAAATTATTGGTTTAGTCAAACTTTCTGCAATTGTCAAGTCAAGATAATTCAGAAAGTCATGCAAATATTTATTTATTCTGAAATTGCGTCCGTTTAATTTAACCATCCAATTCATTAATAAATAATTTTTTGTACAATATGAAAGTCTACATGCAATATCTCTTCGTTCTTCCAAATCCACAACAAAATTTAAAAAATCAAGTAACCATTTATATTCATAACATGGTCCCTTTATTTATTATTTTATTTGTTGAGTCGTGTCCAACTAATTTATCGATATGATTAAATATGAGTGACATATAATTTGATCAATGTTTTTGTGATCAGGTTCCCCAAAAAAAAAAAAAAAAAAAAAAAAAAAATCTTTTTGGTTGGCGTTCTAATGTAATATTGAAATATTTCTTTTGTAAAGATTGTATATTAAATCATTAGTTTTCACATGATGTGATTAGGGATCCTCATATATTTGTCCAAAACCGAACCTATAGATTAAACAAAAGTTTTTTTTTTTTTTTTGAGAAAAGTCAATTTTTGAATATATAGATTAATGTCGGTTAAAAATATATTTAACCGAAATTTTGTCAATCAATAGATTTGATTAGTTTTTAATATACATTTTTTTAATAATATAAATAATATTAATATTTATGAACTCTAAATTACTTTTTAATTAATATATAATTATATAATTAAATTGTTCATTATTGTAAATTAATTTAATTTAAATCTATTTCAAAAAATTATTCGAAATACTTATTATTTTTAACTATTTCTAAAATTTTCATTAAAAAATGTATGATAAATATAATTTTTAATTAAAATTTTTAAATGAATTAACCGATTTAACCGATCGACTTCATTGACACATTAGAATTTTTATTGAAAACTGACACCAATCCACTGATCCCATCAATACCCTAAATGTAACATTGATTTTTCGTTAATTAATTGATAAATTTATACTTAAAATTGAATTTGTTTATTTTGGAAGTAACGTAGTTACTATAATAAAATTTTGTTCAATCTATTTTATAATTGTATTATTTTGATTTAAAATTTTTAATGGCCTAATTTTAGTTTAGGTAATTATCTACTATTTTTTATCTATAAATTTTTTTAAAAAATGTTCTCATATATATATATATATATATATTTGCACTAGAATTATTAATATTATTGAATCTATTAAAAAAAAAGACTTCAATTCATCCTAGAATCAATTGTAAGTTTATTTATTTATTTTTTAATTTTTAAATACATCAATTAAAATGAGACATTTGACATTTGAAAATTTAGGGATAAAAAAAAAATGTAGATTCAAAATAATATTTTAAACTTAAAAAAATAGTAATTATACATAAATTTTTTAGATCAAATACACAATATTCTCAATCTTCTTTATTCTCTACTTTTTCATATTTGTCGTTTTATCTCTTTATAAGGAAATTAGCCAAAAGGTGTACGTTCTTAGTTATGAAGCTATGAATTAACTTTTCAATGCAAAGTAGTTTGAACTACTTTCAATTGAGTTGTTCAATCAAATGGAGGGTACATGTCACTAATGGTTAATAAAGAAGTACATTTCTCGAGAGTTTCTAAGAGGTAGCCCAGCTCATTGAGACTTTAAATTTTGAGATAAACTTCTTCTAATGTTCTTGATTTGAAATAGTTAAAAAATGCTTAATTTAAATGGCTTGGATTTCCTTATAGAGCTTTTGATTTTTGAAAATATGGATTAAAATATATTTTAAATAATTGATACTTGAAACTTGTGTTTGTTTTGAATGAATAATTTATAATAACTATGAGAACATTTAGACAACTATGTTTGTTTTTGTAGGTTTTGTGTATGAAAATGTCTTAAAATGATGTGTTATACCAATAATGTTGTAATGCTTGAGGTCTAAAATTTAAATTAAAATTTGGCCCGCACATTTTTCGTGCCTTATCTTCTTCGACTTGGCCATGTTATAACCACTTTTAAGAGTGAAGCTTATTCACAGACTAGCATGGTTATTTTAAAATAAATGAAGGGCACTCTTATAGTGAGAATCACTTTTATCATGAAAGTCTTAGAAATTCATCTATCAAATGAAACAAAACAAATATGGTAATTTTTATTTTCTTAATTTAAAGGTATAAAATTTTGTCATACAAGATATCATTGAAGTTTTGATTGGACTTACAATTTTAACTAAATTTAATTTAATTATTCAATTTTGTATATTTTCAAACACACTGTTCTGTATTTGTAATGAAAAACCACCAATATTTTTATATAAGTACATGCAAGATAATAAATTGATTTTTTTTCAACCAAGGTGGGTACCAATTTATTATTATTAATTGGGATGAGATGGGATGGGTACCAACTTTTTTTTTTTAGGTATCTTATAAATGCATAAATTTAAGACTTCTTTCATTTGTCTTATTAACTAGTGATTGTGGTATCCAATGAAATTGCCATCAAATAATAATTCAACATTAATCAATTCTTTTCATATCCATTACTTGTTTGATTAATTATATTTTAACAACACAATCTAAAATTTAATTTTAAAAATAGATATTTGATTCTTATGTTATTTGAAAATAATACTATCATTATAAAGTTATAGGTTTTTTTTTTGTTTGAGTACAAGTTGGGAGAGGAGATTATAAATACCGATTTTAGGGATCGAAACCCGTAACAGTAGAGTAGAAATGGATTAATATCAAACCATATATTTAATCGCTCCAATGAAGTAATTAAGCTTCAAGTCATTTAATTTTTTGAATAAAAAAATAGTGAACAGAAACAAATTAATTATTTCATCAAACTTTCATTTATTAATCCTTTTAAAAAAACCATTTATTACCAATGTTTTATCGAACAATTTGAGAGGAAAAAAAAAATTGAGAGACATTTCTGAGAATTCTATTTTCCTTCCTTTGTTTCCTGATCTACCGACTTTGAAACGCGCTCTCATGGAGTTCGCCATTGCAGTCCTGTGCCGGCCAATGAAGACGAAGTGAATATCGAAGATACTGCCGTCGTTCTACTCAGAAGCGATACGCCACTGAACATCTCTCTCCGATTCCGGCAATGGAACTTCTCCGACGAAGAATTTCTCTCAGCTTGAATCTTCTGTTTCTCTTCTGCGTCTTATTGGTAACGAAATTTCGATTCCTATTCGAGCATTATCTATGATTGTTGGATAATTTTGTTCCGTTTCTTCTTTTCCTAGTTGAAATGTGGTAGTGAATTTATATATGTTGATCTTCAAGATCCTTCTCCTTCGGTCTGTTGCGATTGCAAGTTGAATTCCTCCGAGATACTGATTTGGTCTTGAAATTTCATTCTCTGTTACATCTGTTAGAGATTTGATTGCGCTTAAGTGAAATGAACCAGAATGTAGACTGTGATCATAAGTTTGTGCTTCTGTTATGTCGAGAGAGCTGTTCTACTTGCATCTTGATTTTCAGTTTTTATAAGAATTCATTTCCATGATTAGATCGTAGTTTTCGGATATGTAAGTTTTCATTTTCCTGATTGATGCAGTTTAAGCCTCTAGTTCAAATGGCTTGTTTCGATGCAGGTTGTATTTCAGGTTGGTCGCATTGGAGCGGATGCATCTAATGCTTCTCTCGCGTAAGACAATTGCTGAAATATTTTTCTTTGTTATCATGCTTGGATCTATGATTTCTGTCTGATGAATGAACATTGACGAGGCTTGGTTTTCTATATACTGCAGTCAGAATGGGAAGCCATGTGTTCATTGTGGAGATGGAGAGGTATCCCACTTGTATCTCTTAGTTGCATATTTCAAATCTGGTGTTCGGAATTCCTGTCATGTTGTATTTTATTTTAATTTGTTGGTAATATCCTTTTATTTGAATTTCAATTCGGTGATTTAGTTTGTTGGTGAATTCCTATAGTCCTGGTTTAATAGTTTCCTCATTTTAAGATATTAGTATTGATTGATCACACGCCATTTTCAAATTAAAAGACTTCAAACTGAGTACTTGGTGTTATCAGAGGTCTTCTTGATGAAGTTATGCTTTGATTCTGAGTTTTGTTGTTTCTTCCTCACATTACACAAGGACAATTAATTGTGGAATCCTTGCCATACCCTGAATTCTAGTTTTATTTTATTTATAAGTTTTCTGCATTCAGAAAATTATGCCCTTATTGACCAACTCATTTGTTTGCAGGAGCAAGAGATTGCAAATAGAATTAGCACCAATGAAGATGATAAGGTATTAACGTGTTATGAAGTTCCTAAATTTAGTTATTCTTTGCATGTAAAACTTACAGTATTTTGATACTCATTTGTTTCCTTTTATTTTAATTTGTTGGTAATATCCTTTTATTTGAATTTCGATTCAGTCATTTAGATGGTTGATGAATTCCTGTTGTCATGGTTTAATAGTTTCCTCATTTTAAGATATTAGTATTGATTGATCACACGTCATTGTCAAATTACAAGACTTCAAACTGAGTACTTGTGTTATCAGAGGTCTTCTTGATAAAGTCATGCTTTATTTCCAAGTTTTCTTGTTTCTTACTCGCATATCCTTAATTCTAATTTTATTTTATTTATAAGCTTTCTGCATTCAGAACCAGAAGTTCTTGCCCTTATTGACCAACTCATATGTTTCCAGGAGCAAGAGATTGCAAATAGGATTAGCACCAATGAAGATGATAAGGTATTAACGTGTTATAAAGTTTCTAAATTTTGATATTCTTTGTATGTAACACTTTCAGTTACAATGTTTATATTTGTATTATTCATTTCAAACAGGATATTGACATAATTGCAGCCTACAGTGATCCTTCTGGGGCTTTTCGCCTTGGAAGGGTCAAATTGAAGGATTTATCTGCCTCCTGGGTATGGGAAAATTCTATGGATGGAAACCACCACCAGCCACAGAGTGCATTGGTAATGTGTATATTTTTGAAGCTGAATAAGTCCACTTGAAGTTTTTTTTTTGTTTAGATAATGTACATGGTGTTAAAATGTGATATATTATCCTTATTGCTGTTTTGGTTAGTTTGTAACGTTCTATGATCCATTCAAGGTAAAACATCAATGAACGATATTTTTTCTTTTCATCTTGTTGTAGGTCACTAAACTATCATAGTGGCCTGATGATATTTTCCTTGTGCATATGCTCATTAATGTAATATAATTCATGGATTCTTTCCTTTCAGACAGACCCATTAGTTTCAGAAAAGAAAGTGGAAGACTCTGTGGATAACCATCCTGCTGAAGAAGATGAAGCTGATTTTTTTCATTCATCATCAATGAATCCAGTGAAGCTAAAACGGAGGGTAATCTTTCTGACATTTCTACTTAGCATACGCATATGCTTATTTTGAAGTAATTTTTTTGATTAATTACTCAGGAAATGAGACTGGAGAGGAGGGCTCTACGAGCTGCAAATTTGATTATAGAAGATAAAAAACTAATCAATCAGATGGCAGCTGCTGCTATTGAACGGTCTCAAAGCTTTGACACTACAGTAAAGGGAAAGTACAGTATTTGGAGGAAAGATTTTGAAAATCCAAAATCTGATTCCACCTTGAAACTTATGCGCGATCAGATCATAATGGCCAAAGCATATGCAAATATAGCTATGTCAAAGAACGATACCGGACTTTACAATACTCTAATGAAACGCTGTAGAGATAGTCAACTTGCCATTGGGGAAGCAAATTCAGATGCTGGGCTTCATCCGAGGTTTGAAAAGCTTCATACTATATTCTTGTAAACTCATGCCTATTTTTCTTGTTGTTCATGCAATGTTCTTTGTTTTTCTGTAGCGCACTTGATCGAGCAAAAGCCATGGGGCATGCACTTGCAATGGCCAAAGATGAACTATATGATTGTCTTACAATGTCAAGAAAGTTGAGAGCCATGCTACAGTCAACCGAAGACAACGTAACTGCTCAGAAGAAAAAGAGTGCATTCTTGTCTCAGCTAGCAGCCAAAACAGTCCCCAAATTCTTACACTGCCTCCCTTTACAGCTTGCAGCAGACTATTTCCAGCAGGGTCACCATCTTAATCCTAATATTGATGGAGAAAAGACGGAAAATCCTTCGCTATATCACTATGCGATTTTCTCAGATAATGTGTTAGCAACATCTGTCGTCGTCAACTCTACGGTGTTGCATGCGAAGGAACCTGAGAAACATGTGTTCCATATTGTCACAGATAAGCTGAATTTCGCTGCTATGAGAATGTGGTTTCTGGTTAATTCTCCTTCGAAAGCAACAATCCAAGTTCAAAATATTGACGACTTCAAGTGGTTGAATTCCTCTTACTGCTCGGTTCTACGGCAGCTTGAATCCGCAAGACTTAAAGAGTATTACTTCAAGGCAAATCATCCTTCTTCGCTCTCTGATGGCTTGGATAATCTGAAGTACAGGAATCCAAAGTATTTGTCCATGCTGAATCATCTTAGATTCTACCTCCCTGAAGTGTATCCCAAGTTGGACAAGATCCTATTTTTAGATGATGATATTGTAGTTCAGAAGGATTTAACGCCTTTATGGTCCATTAATATGAAAGGTATGGTGAATGGGGCAGTGGAGACCTGTAAAGAAAGCTTTCATAGGTTTGATAAATATCTCAACTTCTCAAACCCAAAGATCTCTGAGAATTTTGATCCAAATGCTTGCGGTTGGGCATTCGGCATGAATATTTTCGACTTGAAGGAATGGAGAAAGCAAAACATGACCGGTATATACCATTATTGGCAAGATCTGGTAAAGTCTACCTAACTTTTTTCGGCTTGTCCTTAACTACTTTGATATTCATTTAGTAGTTTCTTGACAAATGCCTATTTAGCTTGTGTTCTAAGCCTCATATTTGGTCTCCTGTCGTAAAAACAAGTATCTCAAACTTTTTTTAAATGCGGTATGAAAATTTAGGGTAAATTATGAAGTTAGTCCTTTTGGTTTGGTAAAAGTTAGAATTTAGTCCATGTGGTTTGAAAAATTAGAGTTTAACCTCTATGGTCAAAGAAAAATTAAAATTTAGTTCCTATAGTTTGAAATAGTAGAGTTTAATAGTCCCTATGCTTTGAGAAAAGTTAGAATTTAGTCTTAATAAAGAATCTTTACAAGACTCGATATGGATGGGCTCAAGAGTGAACTCACCCAATCAGGCCGTTTTTTTGTTAATACACACAATCAAATGGATGATTAGAGTTAAACAAAAATGATTCTTTATTAAGTTTCATTAAATCATAGGTTCCGAACTTTAGTTTTTCAAATTATAAGGACTTAATTATAACTTTTCTCAAATCATTGGGACCCAATTTTTGCTTTCAAATCATAGGAACTAAATTCTAACCTTTCTCAAACCATAAGCACTAAATTCATAGTTTACCCTAAAATTTAATAGCAAAGGATTGAAGTTTAAAAGTTAAAGTAGATTTAGACATTTATTTTGTTATTTTACTTTCCAAATCACAGACTCTAGTTAGCCTCATGGAGAAAAAAAATGTTTCTCTTGTTACATTTAGACAAACGTCAGAAAGCATAGCTTTCACGTGCATGTTGAACATTTATCATACAACTTGCAAGTATATTTTCCCATTCCTTGTGCATATAGCTCTTATTTTCTCTTAATTACACACACTTGGTGCTAATTGAAGAAACTCTTATGCAGAACGAGGACCGAACACTGTGGAAACTCGGGTCGCTTCCACCAGGTCTGATCACTTTTTACAATCTTACTTATCCGCTACACAGAGGGTGGCATGTGCTGGGTCTCGGATACGACCCTGCCGTAAACCGAACAGAAATAGAGACTGCTGCAGTTATCCATTACAATGGAAACTACAAACCTTGGTTAGATTTAGCTGTTTCCAAGTACAAGTCATACTGGTCTAAATATGTGATGTATGGCAACCCTTATCTTCAGCTATGCAACATCAGTGAATAACAATTTTTTCCCCTTCCACACAAATTTTCAATAGAAAGAATACAAAATAGATTCATTTTTGCTGTTCAAGTTCTAAATTTTTCTTTGCTGACTGCCAAATAAAGCTCTCAATATGAGGACAGGGGAGCCAGTTAGTTTTTGACTGATGATGGTTAGAACTTAGAAGATCATTTTCAGGTTTTATGTAAACAATTTCGTTAATATTGATAAAAAAGAAATAAAACAAATAATAGTCTTGCTTTGTTAACGAAAGCCATGAAACCTATTGACTTCGTGACTTAGAGTTAAGATTATCTCATAAGCTTAAATACTCTTTTAATATACTGTTTCTTACGATGTCACTTAAGATAAAACTACTTCAAGCCGAACATGCTTAACATTAAAGTTTCATGATTGAGTTAATAAAAAAATAGGTGCTCATTATTTGTAGAGGTAGTAATTATTAATTTTTTGAAGCCTTTTTTAACCATAACTTGAATATCCTCATTATCTCTTTCATTTAGATATGATCATGGTTCATTCATATAGCCCTTTCCTAACTTGGGTGTTACATGTCCACCAACTTCTTAAGCTTTGATACCAATTATAACCCTCAAGCTTATGATTCGAACAAGGACTTGGAATCCAAACGCTGCTTATCTCGACTTCGATATTTCTCTTCATCCTAGTCATGTTACCTACTAATATTTAAGTATTTTTAAGAGCGAATACTATCTTTAGAGACCTACACATATTCTTTTCATATGCTTCGTTCTCATTCACATGCTTCTTAGGAAAATTCTAAAGAAATCATTCAACATAATTGCTCTAAGTCAACACGTTTAACTTTGAAATTCTTATGATTGAGCTATTGAAAAGGAATGTGCACCTTATTGGTATATGTTATAACTATAAATTCTCTTAAGACTTTCTTAATTTTAGCTTGTATATCCTTAGCATTCCTCATATTCGAATGTGATCATATTTCTTTACTGCATCATTCCTATATTCGGACGTTACACGTTAATATAGTCAAATAATTGTCCTATAAAATTAATCGAGGCTTATCATACTGTTGTTCCTTTATCCCTCAATTTTTAGGATTTAATTGTCAAAGTTTATCAACTCCAAGTGTTAAATCCCATTTATCCCTTTAATTTTGTTGCACCCCAAAAGGAAAAAAAAAAAGAAAAAAGAAAAAAGAAAAGAAAAGGTGCATAATGTTTTTTGTTTGCATTCTATTTATCTTCCTCCCGCGCATTCCAAGTATTAGCAAACACAGAGCTGAAGCTCGATAATGGACCGAGCAACAAGGCTCTCAAAAGCCATTCACCAGAATTCCAACAACCCCAAACTAGCATGGCTTCTCTTCAAGCAAATCCTCTCTCCCCCAATCGCCGCATCATCTTCCTTCTTCAAAATCTCCCTTCAATCCGTTCCCGTAATTGCCCGCATCCTCATCGCTGCAAAACTGCACCCTCAGATCGATCATCTTCACCAACTCCTCTTGTGGCAACATCGCGATTTTGCTTATCCATCTGGGTTGGCTCTCGTTCGCACGCTGGCTGATTCGGGTCTCTTCGAAATCGCCATTTCTCAGTTCAGATCCCTTCGAGCCAGGTTTCCTCACGACCCTCCTGCTGTTTCTTTCTATAATTTTCTCTTTCAGTGCTCTTTGATGGATAGTCGCGTTGATTTTGTGATTTGGCTTTATAAGGATATGATTGCTGCGAGAGTGAACCCACAGACTTATACTTTTAATTTGTTGATACGGGCGTTATGTGAACTGGGGTATTTGGAGAATGCACGGGAAGTGTTTGATAAAATGTCTGAGAAAGGGTGTAAGCCTAATGAGTTTAGTATTGGGATTTTGGTTCGTGGGTATTGCAGAGCTGGGCTTCCTTTTCGAGGCGTTGAGTTTTTGGATGAGATGAGGAGCTGCGGTGGTACTGTTCCCAACAGGGTTGCGTACAATACTGTGATATCTGCTCTATGTGCACAAGGTCATACTGGGGAGGCTGAGAAATTGGTGGAAAGGATGAGAGAGGTTGGTCTTTCTCCAGATATTGTAACTTTCAATTGTAGAATTGCCGCCCTTTGTAAATCTGGGCAAATTTTAGAAGCTTCTAGAATTTTTAGAGATATGCAAATTGATGAAGATTTGGGGTTGCCCCAGCCTAATATTGTAACATATAATTTAATGCTAAAAGGATTTTGTAATGAAGGAATGTTTGAGGAATCCAAGGCTCTCTTTGATTCTATGAAACGTTCTGAAACTTCCTTGAGCTTGGAGAGCTACAACATTTGGTTGTTAAGTTTGGTTAGATGTGGAAAGCTCCTTGAAGCTCGTTTGGTTCTTAATGAGATGGCGGAAAAGCATATAAAACCTAGTCTTTACTCCTATAACATTTTGATATTTGGACTTTGTAAACATGGAATGTTTTCTGATGCAAGATCTATAATGGAACTAATGGGAGAGAGTGGTGTAGCTCCAGATACTGTAACTTATAGTACGCTACTGCATGGATATAGCCGTAAAGGAAAGATACTTGATGCCAATTATGTTCTCCGCGAAATGATACAGGCAGGTAGTTTTCCCAATATGTATACTTGCAACATTCTGCTTCACAGCCTGTGGAAAGAGGGGAGAGCATCAGAGGCTGAAGAGTTGCTACAAAAGATGAATGAAAGAGGCTATAGGTTGGATAATGTAACATGTAATACAATGATTAATGGCCTCTGTAAAACTGGGAATCTGGACAAAGCTATTGAAATAGTGAGTGGCATGTGGACCAATGGAAGCACTTCTCTTGGTAATCTAGGGAACTCTTTTATCGATCTTTTTGATGTTGTTAATAGTGGGAAACGGTGTTTGCCTGACTCGATCACATATGCAACCATAATAAGTGGGTTATGTAAGGAAGGGCGGGTTGATGAAGCAAAAAACAAGCTTCTGGAAATGGTCGGGAAAAATCTATCTCCCGATTCACTGATATTCGATACTTTCATACATAGTTACTGTAAACAAGGAAAGTTATCATCTGCTTTTAGAGTTCTAAAAGAAATGGAGAAAAAAGGTTGCAACAAGAGCCTTCGAACGTACAATTCACTGATACAGGGTTTAGGTAGTAAAAATCAAATATTTGAAATATATGGGTTGATGGATGAGATGAAAGAAAAAGGAATTTCTCCTAATGTGAACACTTATAATAACATTATTAGCTGCCTATCTGAAGGTGGGAAACTGAAAGATGCCACTTGTCTTTTGGATGAAATGCTGCAGAAGGGGATATCTCCTAATGTATATACATTTAGGATTTTAGTTGGAGCTTTCTTCGAGGCTTGCGACTTTGGAGCTGCTCAAGAGTTATTTGAGATTGCTTTAAGCATATGTGGTCACAATGAATCCTTGTATAGTTTTATGTTCAATGAGCTTCTAGCTGGAGGTGAAATATCCAAGGCCAAGGAGCTTTTTGAAGCTGCATTAGATAGATCTCTAGCCTTGAAAAATTTTCTTTACAGGGACCTGATTGAAAGGCTCTGCAAGGATGGAAAGTTAGACGATGCTACTCTCATTCTTCATAAGATGATGGACAAGCAGTATAGGTTTGATCCTGCAGCATTCATGCCAGTGATTGATGGATTAGGTAAAAGAGGGAACAAGCATGCAGCTGATGAATTTGCAGAAAGAATGATGGAAATGGCTTCAGAAACCGGTGTCCCCCAACATGAGAATAAAAATATCCGAGGAAGATCAAATAATAATGATGAAATTGATTGGCACAAGATAGTTCACAGGTATAAAATATGATTCTTTATAAACATATTGAATGTGGTTCTTACTTATCTCCATTAGTTTTGCTTCTTTTTTGGGTATTTGCTTAAGAACATTGGCTATGCGACATTATTTAAATTCCACTCAAGTGTTAGTTGATTTCCTATTATTCATAGTATATTTTAAGAAGAATATAAGATGCTTGGTGATCGTTTAAAATTGAATGATTTCATTTCATAGATGGATTTCCAGCAACCATTTTATCTACCCTTAAAATTCTTGCATTTTGTTTGTCATAAGAGCACACCTTTTGAAGAATCGTTTTTGTATGTTTACTTTTTCTCTGTTTATCTCTCTGCATTAGTCCATAAGACCTAGTACTATGATGCATATCTTTAGACAGTTTGTTTGTTTTTCCATTGCAACAAGTATGATGATCCTTTGAGGGTCTTTTAGTGTCACAACCTTAAATATAGAGTGAAAATTATCTGCTAACCACTTTAGTAGTGGATTGCAATTTCCAGTTATCAAATCAGTTGAACTTTAGGCCAAAAATAGTTTGAACAATCAGGCTATTCATTAAATTAATTTCTCTTGTGTTGTCAATGAATTCTAAGTTTGTTCTATGTTGTCATGTCCCTGGCTTGGTTGTGCACAACTTCAACAGAAACGATGGCAGTGGGATTGCACAGAAAACTCTGAAGCGGGTGTTGAAAGGATGGGGTCAAGGAAGTATTTCAACTTGACAGCCACAGAAATTTACCACAAGTGATTACTGGGATGGCGATACTTAAAAATTTTCAAGCTCGTGAGGGACAAGAAAACATAGGAATATGCTAAAACTTGACATCGGATCTACAAGTCAGGGAGCCAAGGACATCAGCACATCAGGTAGAACTATCTTTTTTGGATTCTTTTTAACCAAGTACCATAACAATGAGAAGTTAGTTAGAAGACGATGAACTTTGTATGTAATTAATCTAAACTAATGTAATTTGCTATATTATTAATATTAACCAAGAACATGCTTATTTTATTTTGTCTGCTTGTTGAGAAGAAAAGGAACAATTAGTAAACAAGCACCGTGTTTTTGTTGAACATCATGTAAAGTGGAAACTCGAGCACCATTTGGTAGTTTCACTGTGTCAGATTGACGACACTGGCAATAATTTGTTTTACTACATTGATTTTTTTTATTGGCACGTGTAAAGTTTTGAATTATTAGACTCTCACTATACATGGAAAGAAGAAGAATGAAAGAAATAGAAATGCAGAGGGTCCATCACATTGTTATGCATTGACATGGAAAATATTAATTTAAAATCATCGTATGCTAGAAATATGTCTATTGTGAAATACAGTGCTCAGTATGAAATGTTATACAGACAGATTCAATATAAATAAACACCGTTTGGGGGTGGGGAACTGGTTTAAATGCTCATAGAACCTCTAGCTTTTCATGACACGTACTTTAGCCAGAAATTCTTAGAAGCATTTATTATTTATTTTTTCTGCTATACCATTTATCTTCATAAAAAGATAAAAATGACAAGATTCCTACTAGTTTAGTCATCAGCTGAGTATGCCAGCACTAGAAAAGAAACTGCTTAGTTATGAAAACCATGTTATAAGTAATTAGTGTAATGGTTTCAGGATGGGCTGCTACTGCCAAAGGAGCTTTCTCCATTGGAGTTGGAGGCGAGGCAGAATCTGATAGATCGTGTGAAGGATGTTCTATATATATATATATATATATATATATATATATATATATTTCCTTACGTTCTTCAAGGTCTGCATCACATGTCAAGAGATCGAATCCATTCGTCGACGACTCTGTTAATATTGGCCAAGTTGGTCTGGCAATCTCTAGCGCTGCGAACCTCTGAAACCCCAACTTGGGTGCTGGCTGGAAAGTGCACCCGCCATCTTGTGTTTGGCCACCCGGTAAGGGGGACGTAAACTATCAGCTGTGTGAGAAAGACCCCCTACTCATATATGTTTTAAATATTGTAAGGTCAAGCAGTATGTTCCATAACAATAATCGAGGTGCGCAGAAGCTGACTCGGACAGTCAGATATATCAAATTTAAAAAGAAAAAGAAAAAAGAAGGACTCATGGATGAATAGATTAGGTCTCTCGATTGATCCGTGCGTACGCAAGAACGGGCAAGAAGGGAAATATTCATGAAAGAGATCCAGAAGATAGCAGCCCCATTTACGAGCTGTACGTTCTCTAATAGTAATGTCCACCAAAATTCCAACTGGAGAAAGCAAAATTGAGAGTTGGAGTATTAAATTAAGAAATTATGAATGCGAATTTATCACCTTTTTCTCTTACCTTTTTCTTTCTCCTTCTCTATTTTCTTCTTTCTGTTCTCATCGACCATCATCGCCAACCAGACACAATCTCACACTCTAATTCGCCTCCTTTTCTTACAATGCTTTTCCTAACTATCTTTTCGTGATGCCACTCCTTTGTTTGCCACTATTAACATTGTTGTGGGGGTTTATTCTTGTTATTTATGTCGTAACATGTTTAAGTTTGAGTTATGAGATGTTTTTTTTTTAAATTCAAGATATTAGTACAAGTTTGAATTGATATAAGTTGTCATTTTAGTTGCTGGAATATATATATATATATATATATATGTTATTTTGATTGTTCAAAATTTGTTGGATATGACATGTTTAAAGTGTATTTTCAAGATCTCTAGATAATTGGGATCAAATATCATATATATATATATATATTAAAATAAAAAATAGACATTTCATGACGTTTATAGAAAGTCATTATTAATGTCTTTTTTGTAGTAATACATTTGTCTTGGTTGATTGATGGTAGACCAAATTATAGAATCAGTCTTGAAATGAAATTGATAGGAGAAAAATTTTGGAACGGAGATGGACTTGAATTTTGAACAACCATGACCAATTCTACATTTGATAAGCTTAAACTCAAAATTGGATCACTTGAATTTATGTGTCATGAATTTGATTGAACTTTGAACTTCTTGAAATTTATGTTGATATCAAATGTCTAAATAATTAGGAGTTACTCATCAAATTCAAAATTTTCCAACCTCAACACAAAAGTGAAACAAACATCAAAATATGTCTTGAACTTCAATGATATCTTGGATTCAGTGATTTTGTCTTGAATCTTACTATTCACCCCTTCTGTGCTCGTTTTTTTTCAACTTTGAGTCATATATATATATATTTTTTATTGAAATCCCATTTCATAGCTTGAATTTGATTAGCTTCGAATGTTTTCAATATCAACTTAAAAATGATTTTAAGTTATATGAACTTGCAATTTGTTTTCCATCAACTATAATTTGATGGCAGAACAAATGTTAGAATTTGTATTGAATCTTGAGTAATTTTAATTGAGTTGCATTTGAAATTGAACCATGATCCTCCTTTGGATTTGGATTTGGTATGAGCTTGTTGCAACATGCATTTTAATTTTGGGTAGAAAAAAAAAAACAAAAATCCGATATTATCAAATTTGAATATCACCCAACATTTCAATTGAATTCAAGTTACAAATTTAGCGAGAATCCATACATAGGTATAATGGATTTTAGATTTTATTCTTTTGAATCAATAATGAAAAATAAGCTAGATCAAAACCTATAAAATCTCACATATGAATCCAACCAATTATACTTGCAAAACTTCAGTAAAATCTTTTCCAAATCCATAATTCTTTACAGGCTGCTTGCTTTTTACAAACTCAAATAAAAAATATGTAGTTAGATTTTTATTTGATAGGAAAATAGATCCTATCCTCAATTTTTTTGAAGTATAACATCATTCGTGAGACAAGTTTGGCTCGGATCATCAATTAATATGTAGACAAGTTTTTTTCAAAACGTACCTAGAAAGTTTGAGTTACCTAGCTACTAATTCAAACCAACAAAAATAGTACATGAGTTGTATTCATAATAATTTAATAGTGATAGTTCAATAGTTTTCTTTTAGAAAAAAAAAAAACATAGGTATATTATTTATTGAAAAGATTAATAATGTAGTAATTCATAATAGTAAAGGAAATGCATAGATAATATTCATAATAATATTATTACATAAAGAAATAAACAGACACGCAATTGACATTATCGCAACCCTACCCCAGTTTCTGGATTAATAAATGTGACTCTACCCTCCTTTAGAAGTTCACGGGATAATCTATCAATTCGACGACCATTAGTATAGGAATCTTCTGATTCACTCGCATCGCTTAAATCAGTGAAATCCTCCAAATCAGTTAAATCCTCTAAACTGGCCAAATGTTTCGACTTCTTCCTTCTAGACTCATTCATTACCTCTTCCTTTGTAAAGTCGAGAGAATCTTCGAATCTACACTTGTCAGAATTATTTCCGGACAATTTCATGTTTTCAATGAATATCTCAAATCTATATAGAAGTTCTTTCTCGCCCACATAATGCTTGTCGTTCGTTGACATCCATGACTTGAAAAACTCCCAAGAGTCTGAAGACTCAGCTTTAGTCATCTAACATATAATATCACATTATAATAACAGGATTCAACTTAATTAAATTATAGAACAAGTTTAAAAAAACGTAACATATAGAGTGAGCATACGATAAGATACATACTTCTCCAAACTTAGCAGGCTCAGTTGGATCAAAGGTGTAAACCTACAAGTTGGATTATTTATTTGCTCATTATTTCAATATGTGTCATAAAAAGAAAAGAAAAGAAATGAACCTTGATGTTTGTTCCTTCAAACTCATCTGATTCAGTCAAATGCTCATCCTCTGAATCACTGAAATCCTTATAAGTCAAATCACCATAAGTAACATCTATTTTAAATATTTCAGGTTGATGTAGTTTTTTTAGCCTTGCTTCAACCTCATTCCACGCCTTAATGAATTTCAGTTCTAAACTTAGTTTGCTCACGTTCTTCTTCCTATGGTCGAACAACCAAAACCTCAAACAATCATAAAAATCTGAAGTCTCTGCTTTAGCTCTCTAATACAACATAAAATATAAGTATTAACCCAAATTTCAAAAGCATATATAGGATTAATATAATAATAAAAATATGGTTGATCACAATTATTCCTAATTTGTTAATTCACGTCATCTAAAAAGAAAAAAGGAAAAAAAACCTTGAGAGGATCATCTGGAACAAACTCATCTTGGGCAGAAAAATCCTCAGAATCAGTTAAATCGTGTGGACAAATAGTTTCATCATTAGGCAATCGATTCAGGAAATCATTCTCCATCTCTTTCACGGTGAAGTCTGTAAATCGATTAAACCTCAAAGTCCATGGATTAGGTAGTTTATGTTTATAGTGATCAATCAAATTCATTACTTCACTGAATATCCCAAACCTATATACTAACTCTTTCTCGCCCACGTAATGCTTATTGTACCTCAACATCCATGACTTGAAACAGTCCCAATACTCCGAAGACTCGGATTTTGCCATCTAAATGTTACATAACATATAAAATAATTCAAGTTAAGCATCATGGAATAGTCTAATGTTAAAGTAATTAAATGGTACAAAAGAATTTCTAATGACAAACGTCAAAAAGCATAACATGACATACTTGTCCAAAGTCAGCAGGTTGAGTTGGATCAAATGTGTAAATCTAGAAGTTGGAACAAAATAATAATAATAGTTAGTAATAACATTAATATTATTGATGATTATGTGTGATTGATAAAAAAAAAATAATAAAAAAATAATAATAATAATAAAAGTTAGAAAAAGAAGAAGAAAGAAACCCTCAATTGACCCTTGGGTTTTCCTGTGCGAAAATTCCGTACGAACCCAAACCGATAACAAGAAGAAGAACATGAACGCCATCCCGCTTTCACACGTCCGCCCATATTGGCTACCTTTATAATTACAATAATGCAACATAACACCTATTTGTACTATATTATATATTTTAATTTTGGAAATAAAACTCCCCTCCAAAATAACCAATTCCATATATGTTGGTTACTTGGACAGTAATTCAATGTCATAATTGGTTTTATATTCCATAACAGTTCATCAAAACTGTATTTTAACCAAATCTTTATTTTTTATTTCTACTTGAAAACTTTATTTTTTCCTTGTTTATGTACTACATAATTGTTACTTTACTTGAGCAGTATCTTTTTTTTTTTTAAATTACATTAATTGCAAGTGAGGATTCGAACTCATTATCGCTTAGTCATTGGATATACATAATTCATTCCACATTTAATTGTAGATCATTGAATTTTTTTTTTTATTTGTTATTATGCATTAATATTATTTTAACAACTTTAATGTATGATGAAAAAAATTAAATAAAATGTTAAGTTTAATAAATGAATACTTCTTATTTATAAAAAATAATAATAAAATAAATGAATACTACTCTATATATATTTTTTATGTTTCATTTAAACTTATATGAAATATATAAGTTAATATTAAACATGGAATGACTCAATTGGTTAAAGAGAGTCTTGAGGTGCATGAAATGGTGAGGTTAAATCCATGAGATCACTTACCTTAAAATTAATTTCTTACAAATTTTTTTGACATCTAAATATTATAGGATCGGACAAAGGACTAGAGATGAGAAAAAAATACTTTAGAAGAATGGAAGTGCTTGTTAAGGTCGGGGCTGTTTGTTTAAGGTTGTTATAGAGCTGTTAGTAACTAGCTATTGTATTGCTCTATTTTTTATTTTATTTTTTTATTTCAGCAGTTTTAAAAGGGAATAGAAGAGCTGTTGCACATCCAGTTTTGCTTTTCCAAAAAAACGAAGAGCTGTTGCAGTATGCCACGTGGTGAACCGACAAAGTGCCATGTGGCCACTATATTTTTTTAAGAGAAATATTTGCATGTTGACTAGGTAGCATGCAGCCACTAAGGTAGTCTAATCTTAGCCATACATTTTATTTTTAATTTTGAAGAATAATTATTTAAAAGAGAAAAAAAAAAAAAATAGATGACCAAGATTAGGCCACTTGGACAACATGCAAATATTCTTTTTTTTTTTTTTTTTCTTTCCATTTTATGCTTTTTCAAAAGTTTTTTTTGTCAGTTTTTAATATATTCAATTTTTTTTCTTTTTTGAAAATTCTATTCTTTGTCCAGACTTTAATATTAACTTTTATTTTTAAATTTCAGTTTATATTTCTTTTTCAGCATTCCAATTTTCAGTTTAAAAAAAACATTCCAATTTTCTTTTTTTTTTTTCAGTTTTTTATATATATATTTTTTCAAATTTCAAAATATATATTCTTTTCAAAATATTTTATTTTTATTTTAAAATTAAAAGATTTCAATTTTTTTTTTTGCAATATTTCAGTTTTTTATTTCTTTCAAAATTTCAAATTTAAGTTTTAAATTTTTTTTTTTTTAAATTTTTTATGATTTAAATTAATTTTATGAATATATATATATATAAATAAAATTTTCACTTTCATATAATATTATATTTAAATGAAATGTTTCGTAATTTTTATTTATGAGTACTTTCATAATCAATTTTATTTTTTTAATTTCATAATTCAATTTTTTTTGTTTAATTTTTTTTTATATAACTTCTTATCTAGTTTTCATGTTTCCTAATTTAAAATTAACATTTTTTTTTTGAAAAAAAATTAACAGTAGTTTTATAATTCATTTTCTTTTGTTTCAATTTTTCTTAAAAAATTTTAACTTTTTTTTTCAAAATTGGAGTCTTTAATTGTTTTTCAATTTTACTTTTAAATTCTTTTATATATAATTTTATTATA
>JBBMKA010000001.1:6912286-6927328 GCA_037833695.1 Sechiopsis laciniata
AATGGTATTCTAGAATTCTCTTCACCATTCTTAGACAAATGATGTTCTAGAATTCTCTTCATCAATCTAGAACATATATGTATGATCTAGAACCTTCTTTGGCCATCTAGGATAAAGTTGAATGATCTAGAATCTTCCAATATTATTCAACAGGCATTATAGTTCCCTTTTTTGGCTTGGTTCCCTAACAGGGAAGTGTAGAGGCCACAGCTAAGGTTTTCAAGATATTTAACGAGAAAATCAGAAAATATTGCAATGTGACATTGCTCTCCTATGCATATGCTGGAATCGGGAACGAACTTAAGGTATGGATACCTGGCAGAACCTACGACAATTAGGGATACTCTATTGAGCTAGGTGAAGTTTTCTTGGTGAGTTGGTTTTGAATGCTGATGCTTTGATGCTAAATTTAATTATATGATTGGATAATTTGACCAGGTTAATGTTATGGACACCTTAAGCAGACTGAGCCATGATACAGATTCTGAAGTAGCGATGGCGAGAGCACAGTTTTTTGTTTACTTTCATGTTTGGATTGCATTTTTTGCAGTTGCATTTTTTAATTCTTAAATGGATGTCACAGGCGGCAGTTATCTCCTTAGGTTTGATTGGTGCGGGAACTAATAATGCAAGAATACTTGACAAGCTTCGAAATCTTGCTTGTCGTTACTACAATGACGAGAGCTTTATTTTATATATAATGACACTCCTGCAATTTTCCATTTTTGGGGTTCTCTTTCTACTTTATGCTGAGAATTAGTGACTGATCCCTAATTTATATTGTAAATGTTTTCAGGTCAGGATTGCCCAAGGACTTGTACGATTGGGAAAGGGCCGGTTTACTATTGATCCTTATTATTTTGACTGATTTTTATTAGAACCGTAAGTGACTGCTTTGCAGCGGATCTTAGTTCTATTAGTTGATCTCTTGGAAGTGTTTTTTTTAAAAAAAATGTATGTTTGCAGGAGGACCAAACTTGCAGGATTAATAATTACTTTGCATGCTTGTGTTGATTTGAAACCTATTATCATAGGGAAACATCCCTATATGCTTTACTACTTAGTTGTGTTAAATTTATGCAATTGCTTCATTTGACCACAAGCTTAGCTTAAGCAGTTCATTCTTAATTTTGATGAATAGGTGCCTGACACTTCATGATAGCGATAGATTTCATGGTAAATATAAGTTGTGTAGTTGTTCTCCTTGACTCCGGATCTTTTTTGTATGGATTTTATTAGAATACAATCTCTCCCTTTGTTGTTTTAGTTGGTCGATTCAAACCACTGATCTCGTGTTTGTTTGTTAACTTGCTGCTTCTACTTTCCGTGAATTTGTGTGTTTATAATTTTTCCACAAACAAGGAAGGTTAGAGTACATGTAGAGCTTCTGAATATTATTTTCTATAACAACTTTCCAATCTCATTCCCTTTTTATCTTTCCAACTATGGATTTTTCTTAAGATTTTTTTTTTAAAGTTTTTTTTTTAATATTTGTATATATATATAAAAGAGAAAAAAAAATAAGAATCTTGTTTAATAACCTTTGCCATTTGTTTTCAAAATCAAAAAAATTTTGAAAACGATAAAAAGTCAGTTTTCAAACTTAGTAAAGGTAATGGAAAACTAAAAATGTATTTGTTATCAAATCAGTTGGTATTTTTCAGTTGGTGGATCCTCTTTCTTACTCTTCACCTCGATAATGTTGTTGATCCAATAAAAAAGTTCTCTTTTACTTTCAACTACAGTGATTGTTTTCCTACCTGGAAAGTAATCTACTTTTTGTCAATTAAAATTAAAGTAACCTTGATGAATATGAAGACTAGTACTTCCTTAACTCGATATCAAACACAATCTCCCATCAATTTTTTTTTTCTTTTTTTGAGTTCATGCTGAAGATTTAAATTCAAAACTTCTTTAATCATAAACACGTACTTATACCGTACCATTTGAGCTATTAGCTCTAGTTGACCTTGTCATCAATGCATCAATTATTGCAACATATAATCATTCAGGATCATTCAAACATGGAGGTTGAAAGTTATCAATCTACTCATTTTTTTTAGTTAATCTATTAAGAGACATTCCCCTCAAGGATGGATAGAAATGAGACTCCCATTAAGATTATTCATGTCTTAATGATGCCTCACTTACTATGAATAGTACAATTACAAATACGAGCCATGAATACGACATGAGGATGTAGATCAAAAGGAAATTTGACAACATGTCGGCCAAACTTGAATCTTAGAATTTAATTAAAAAGGAAAAATACCACAACGATAGTAAATGGGATACTCAATGTTAGCTTTACATGAAACCTACTCAGATTCTGATTCAAAGCCAAATATGATGAATAAAATAGAGAGAAACCATCAATCAATCTCAATTGCACAATAACATACTGAAAAGAACGAACTCTCCAATTTATGTATAGAAAATTTGCAAATGTGTGTAACTAAATATGGAGCCTATTGAACATTTCTTCATACCCCTAAAAGCTAAAGTCATAATTCAATGCTACAATAATATACTAAAAAGCTAAATATGATGAACAAAATAGAGAGAAACCATTAACAATCTGAAATGCACAATTAAACTTGTATAATTTATTAATAACTAGAACCAACTTTCCAATTTATGTATAAGAAATTTGCAAATGTCTACCTAAATGTGGAGCCAATAATAAAGCATTTCTTCACATCCCTTAAGCTAGAATCAAATACCAATATTGCTACAACATGTACTAAAATGCCTAAACTACAACATATTAACAAAGAATAAAAGCTTTGTTCTTAAAGGCCCAACCTGAGATCCAGAGTGAGGCAAGAAGAATATGAAAAACAGGAGCCATCATCATCATCATCATCTTCAACAGGAGCAGGCATGTTCAAATCCAAATCAACACATAATATACGCTCATGTCCTGTTCTTCTCGAAATCGTCCTAAACACAGCATTTTCCTCCATTTCCTTATCGCTCTTGGCTATGGCGAAGCAGCCTTTCACATTCTTATGACTTGCCCTATGTCCTCCAAGCGCCTGGTGCGATTCAAACACTTTCTTACAACTCGAACACTCGAATCGAAAATTGGAAACCTTATCGATGAAATTAGGGCTATTATTGTTCGCAAGCATAATCAAGCAATCGGCGAGGATCTGATCCTCGTCGGTAATCAAAGATTCGTCGAAACTAGAGCTAGAACGAGAAACTGAAATCGGGCGGCGAAAACTAATCGGCGGATTAATCCCTCGCCATTGCCGCTCTGGATGACACCTCATATGGCCAAATAGCGCTTTGTTCGACCAGAATCTCTTCCCGCACTCCGTACACGGCTGAGTGATCTTCGGCGCGTTAGGATCCGGCTTCTTGCTGTACTTCGCCTTCGAACTAATGTCGACGGCGGAGGAGTTTTTTTCGTTTCTGGATCGATTCTTGCGTGGATTGTGGCGGCGCTTGGAGGCGGAGATGGAGTTCAAAGTAGTTAGGTTCAGCGGAGTGGCGATGGCAACGGAGTTGATGGTTGCCTTCATGGTGGAGAGAGAGAAGAAGGAGCTGAAAATGAAGGAACTCAGAAAGGTGTAACAATGGCGGATTTGTAGATGGAGAAGACGGTTATTTGTTTTGTTCTGTATTCTCACAAACATGGCGGTTTTTATTTATTTATTTATTTTTAAAGTTAGTTATTGCTGTAGTTACGGGCTTTACGGGCGCGATTTTCTTTTTCGCGCTCTTTCAACTGACTTCAGTCATACCGGGTCAGATGCGATCGTGACCGTTGATTTTGTACACGAGGATTGTGTGTTAAAAGTTTAATTTATTTATTTTAAATTAAAATATTATTTTAATCTCTTAAATAATATTTTTCTAGATTGAACCGTTCTTAAAATGTATCAACATGAATATAACTCAATATAAATTAATAACCAGATATAATGTGTTCGAAAATAATTTTCTTTTTTAAAATTCAACCGAGACTTAGAAGAAAAAAAAGAAAAATTAAGAACTCTTAGCCATTACATTTATCATACCAGCCATATTTGTATTGGCTCTATAATTTTTCATTTCACAGCTATTAAACACAGAACAAAAATATTAATAAAATATTGCTTGTGATCTAATATTAACAATAAAAAATTTATTTAGTTAAAAGGGTGGAATGTTATTATGGACCTAATCAACATTTATAATATTTTTGGAAAAAAATATTCAAACAGCTTCTAAATAGCTAAAAGGAATAGTAATTAACTATGATCACATTGGAAGCAGTTGGTTATGAATTTCGGTCTCAAATATGGTAGATTTAAAAAAAAAAAAAAAAAAACTTCTTAATAATATTTTAATAAAATTTAGAAAATATTTCTGTCAAAATCAACATTTTTTCTAAAGATATCACATTATCCCTTATATCATGTAATTTTAAATATCTAATTTTAATTGGTTTAATTTGATTTGTATAGGAGTAAATTTGTATTTATTGGAAATGCAAAAGACTTACTAAACATAGAACAAGTCAAGATGTGATGTTAGACCATCGATACTCCAATGACTTAAGTTAATTCCTTAGAGAAAAGAGGAGAGAAAATCAAGTCTTTGACAACTCTTAAATAGTTTTAGATGGCTTGCCTTTCTCTTATGTTTTTTTAGAGTTCCTTCTCTTGATGTTGTTGAATATAAGTAGTATCCATCAAATGTAACCGTTGTTGTCAGATTAATGGCTTGTTTAATGTGCAACGTTTGAGTTACACAATATTTAAAATAGAATGATTTATTATTTGTAGAGCAACTCCAACGGTTTGTGTTGACCTTCTAATGGGCTGATATATCTTTTTTGTCTTGTTGGGTTATGCTTGGGTCGAGGTGACCTCCAGCAAACTAGATTTCATCGAACGATTTTCTTATTTGGTTTTTATACCCATTTAGGTGGTATTGAGCAAGATCCAAATAAGTTGAATCTACTCGATCTATAAGGATCGACAAGAGTGTTAAGAGATAAGGGTCTAGTTTCAAATAATCGAGAACATCTCCGACCCATTATAGAGTCCGCGTACCTCTTCATCTCATGGTGGGGTAAGGACTCCATCCCTAAATGATTAGAGGTGTCACCTCGATTCTTGGACATAATCTTAGGTGCCATTTAATGAGTAAAACTCAATTTTGTTCGTCCTCCATTTTAAAAGTTTAAAAGTTTAAAAGGGAGGCTTTTTATTTTTAAAAAAGAGAGAGGCTTTTTTTGGTACTAGATTGGTGTAAAAAAACAAATTATCTCTTCTATCATTTCTTTAAAAAATATAAAGGTGACCAATAATTCATAAATATTTAGTTCCTCAAAATTATATTGACTATTAACTAATCGTGATAATTTTTCTTTTTCAACATTAAGAGTTTAAAAAACTATAGAAAAGCTACTAACAAAATTATCATTAAATGTATATGATTTCAAACTTTTATCATTAATCTAAAAAAACTTAGAAGATACTAAATAAGTTAGGAAAACTAAAAAAAAAAGCCTAAAATTAATCCAATTTTTGTTTCTCAACCATTATAGAGTAATTGAGTAGTTGCATTAGAAATTTAAGAGGTGAGTTGGGGTATGTCGTATGACTTTAATCATGATCCAGGCAAGCTTGCCTGAACAAGATATAAAAAAAAATAATAAAATAAGAGTAATACCTTACAACCACATATTTTTACTTTTTTGCATTTCTCTCTCCACTTTAGTATTTCTCTGTCCATCAATCAAAGTCAATTTAAAAAAAATAAATAAAAACATACTCTAAGGTGGATAAGTATTTCTAAAATACTTACTCACCCTTACCTAAGTATTGCTAATAAAATAATAATCTAATTTGCGTTTCTTGAATTACAAATAAATCAATGAAAAACAAGGCCTGATGGGCCAACAATATCTGATAAAATCAAAATGAAGGCCCACCGTACGATGGAAACCCTATCTTGCCGGACTAGAAGAAGAAACTCCAGGCCCGATCTTAGAACGTGGAATATGCGATTCAGCTCCATTTCTTCCATCTCTCAAATCACACATTCATCTGACGCGATTTCATCACTCCCTTCTCAAATCTCAACCTACCTTCACCAATTCATTCAATTCTCTCCAATTCTGTACAGTAATTACTTCAATTTCATTTCGTGTTAACAGTATTTCCCCTCATTGTATTTGTGTAGATAACGTTTTAATCTCCTGTTTTCGTTATCGTTTCGGAGTTTTCAATGTTCCTTCTGCAATAGGTTTTGCTTTTTCTTTTGTTTTTAAGAGTTTCATCTTGCTGATCGATCTGTGAAAGGGATATGGGTGCCGACAGTGATTCCAGCGAGCATAGGGTTGAGGGCGGGGGCGATGGTGTTTCTGTTAATATTCGTTCTTCTAATGGCTCGAAATTTTCGGTGAGGACGAGTCTTGATTCTACTGTTGGGGCGTTTAAATCAATTCTTGCTCAAAATTGTGATATTCCAGCTGATCAACAGCGCTTGATCTACAAGGGCCGCGTCTTGAAGGACGATCAGACCTTAGCTAGTTATGGTATGTTCTTTTATCATTTTTTTGTGTGGGGGTTTTGTGATGTAGAATTGTTAATCTGGAAGTCTGTGGACTAAAGTTTGGTGGGTTAGTTCTCTTTTTGTTTTATTTGCGTTGTGTTTGAAGTTTATTGTTCATTTATTTTTATTTATATTTTATAATCGAGAATTGGAGTTTTGCCTCACTACATACTAGGCTCGGACTAGGAGATGACATGAGATTTTACAAGCTCACTTGTGGATTGGGATCTTCAAAAGAACATACCTTGCAGATCCCAAGCTCTATCAATGAAGCCGTCTATTTGGGACTGAAGTTTCTTGTTTATTATTTTGAGTTTTTTTTCATTTCTTTTTTTGTTTTTGGAAGAATACGTAAATGTGAATTTTTGGGGTTGTTTTTCAAGTTGTTGTTGAGTTCATTTGTTCCCTAGGATTCCCCTAATTTTTTGGACAGTACTCGCCTCTTGCATCACGGCTTCTCTTTGTCTTGATTCTTTTCTTTTCCCTGTCTTGAATGTTTCTTTCTCTTTTTGGGTACAAGGTTTACCGTTTTCCAATGGGATGTTTGGGAGTGAATTATTGAAAGTGATTTTCTTATAAACCTTTTGAACTTTTTAAATGCAACTTTTGTACCATCAAAATTGGTTTTGAATGATTGAAGGCATGTATTCCATCTTGTTGGGTCTGTGTACAGTTTAATCAAAGGTACAGATTATAATGCAACAACTGTGGGTGGTACTTGTTTGGTTGTAATGCTGAATCGATTTTACATTTTGGTGATGTGTCTCTCTTTTCTCGATTTTCTCAAGTTGGTCTATGTGTCCTAAGTCTTGTTACATTGCTATCTCATTATATTATAATTAAATGTGAGTTTGTGAGGCGACACACCTAATCTTGTATTCATATCAACATATACAGTACAAGCTTTCGTTTTCCATTCCATTCCTAGAGGTGGAGTTTTTATGTTCATAGCAAAAATTGGCCGAGTTATACAAGTATATTCTATTTGTAATTTGGCTGATTAATGTGAAACTTGTTTTGCACCAATAAAGTTTGCATATTTGCTGTTGTCTGTAGCCTTGTTTGCATTAGAAAATCACTTTGACCTTGTTTCATTAACACTCTGGCACTTTGTGCTGCAATTGGCGTTGAGTTTATGTTATATTATTTGCATCCTGTGACCTGAAATTGATTTCATGTTTTTTTGCCCTTTTTTTGAAGGCTTACAGGCAGATCACACTATTCACTTGGTTCGTGGGTTTGCCCAAGCTTCATCAACACCTTCTGCACCTGCTACAAATGTTAATAGTACAAGTGCTGAAACTGCTCCTGGCGTTACTAGAGGTGTTGGTTCCACTGAGAGTGGTGCTTTTGGAAATGCTGGCCTTGGTGCATCTTTATTTCCTGGACTGGGTTTCAATCCTCTTGGTGGGGGTGGAGCTGGACTTCCCGAGTTTGAACAAGTGCAACAACAGTTGACTCAGAATCCAAACATGATGAGGGATATAATGAACATGCCTGCAATTCAGAACTTGATGAATAACCCTGACTTGATGCGGACCTTAATTACGAGCAATCCTCAAATGAGGGATATTATTGACAGGAATCCAGAGCTTGCTCATATACTCAATGACCCTAGCATCCTTAGGCGGACATTAGAGACTGCAAGGAATCCAGAACTCATGAGAGAGATGATGAGAAACACCGACAGAGCAATGAGTAACATCGAATCTTCTCCTGAGGGATTTAACATGTTGAGACGAATGTATGAAAATGTTCAGGAGCCTTTACTGAATGCAACAACGATGGCTGGAAATGCTGGGAATGATTTGAGTTCAAACCCATTTGCAGCTCTTCTGGCAAACCAAGGGGGTGTACAAGCAAGGAATGAGTCTAATAATTCTTCTACTACAGGATCTGAAACAACAGGAAATGCTGCTCCAAATACAAATCCACTTCCTAATCCCTGGGGTAATAAAGCAAGTGGCAAACGATTGCCACTTACTTCCTTACACCTCTTGGTTGCATTCAAATGACATAACTTACATTTTTTTTTTTGCTTTTAAGTGGAGTTAAAATGTGAAATCGAATGTTCTTTTGCTTTGACATGATATATTCAAAATAGATTTATAATTTTATGTGGTTGTTTCCTGAAAGTAGTCTTGTTTATCCATACTTGGACTTCTATTTTTTGTTTATTTTGTTATGTTTTTTAATTTTCTTCTTCTACACTATAATTCTTTTTTTTCCTAAATTAAGCCTATGACTATCTTCCTTGAGTTTGCCTGAGCTTGTTTGGCTTATTCCATTGTAAATTTGAATCTCCTACCATTCATGGGAACTGTTTTCTCCATTTCCTTCATCCTATTCATCACATCCTTACTGAATGGTGACATATTTTGATGTTAATTTCTAGGAGGAACTCAGACCACAACCAGACGACCTACTCCAGCTGGTGATGTAAGGCCTCCGGGTATTGGGGGTTTTGCTGGTGCCATGCCAGATGCATCCCAGATGAATCAGTTTCTGCAAAATCCAGCTATATCACAAATGATGCAGAGCCTCCTTTCCAATCCTCAGTATATGAATCAAGTGCTGTGCTTATATGATAATAACTCCTAAATTAGTTAAATCCCACTCGTAAGGTTTTGTAATTCCCATATTCTTTGTTTTGAACTATAGATTCTCAGTCTCAACCCACAACTGCGTAGCATGGTTGATATGAATCCTCAATTAAGAGAAATGATGCAAAATCCGGAGTTTGTTCGCCAATTAACTAATCCTGAGATGATGCAGGTACAACTTCTAAGGCATTCTAATCTTGATTTACTTGACTTTATTTCATTGTTTGGAATCTGTAAGGCGTGATAATGGTTCATAATAGCTTATTGATGATATCCTTGCCGAATTTTTGTTTTCTATTGAAATACATTAATTTTCTTGGTTCGTTTCTGCATTTCCTGCTTGCAGCAAATGCTATCAGTTCAGCAGTCACTCCTCTCTACCTTAAATCGACAGCCATCATCTCAGTAAGTCAAAATTCCACCTCGAATTCACATTATTCTGCCCCTTTGTAGACCTAATACTAGTCCGTTTGAGACTGCGGTCTGGATCACAATTTTATATTGAATGTTGTAGACTTATCATCATATGCCATAACTGTTTTTCTTACTTTTGTAATCAAACTTCATCCAGAATGAATTGAGGCGTAGTAACTGTTCAGTAGTTTAGCCGGAATTTGAGCAAGATGTTATATTATAGTTGTATGATTAATTCTCGTAAATTTTATGATTACTATGGAGCTAAATGGGATTTTTATTCCACATCAATCTTTTGATTACTTGCTACCTTATACAGAGATTCTGCTCAATCAGGTGCTGCTGCAGGTATTTACTGAAGGATAACTTCTACGTTTGATGTTTTTCACTTTTGTTTTCCCACATGATCAACATTTCTAAGTTGCCTAAGTTATAGGTGTTCCTAACCCTGCTGGATTGGATATGTTGATGAACCTGTTTGGTGGACTTGGCGCTGGCGGGCTGGCTGCTGCAAACAATCTCAACGGTTCGATCATCTGCTCGCTACGCTGTTTTCTTTTTATTGTAGCTCATCCTGCTGGGTATCTTCCCAGTTCTCCTTCATACTTAAGACCAAATGTACTTTCTTTGCAGTGCCTCCTGAAGAACTATATGCAACTCAACTTTCACAGCTCCAAGAGATGGGTTTCTTTGACACCCAAGAGAACATCCGAGCTCTACGCGCTACTTCTGGGAACGTCCATGCTGCTGTCGAGCGACTGCTGGGAAATCTGGGGTAGTAAGTTGAGCAGATCCTACCCTTTTCTTTCGAAATATAATTGGGATTTGTCATGCACAGACAATGTACTAGTGAAATTTTAGATCTACAGACACAAACAGCTGCACATGCCAGAGGCATACAGGTTATGTTTTGGAATTTGAATAATTGAAATTCCCTATGAGATAGAGATATATATAGACTTGTTGTGGATATAAGTTCTGGATTGCTATATTTAGTTTGCTGCTCTCTTCCCCAATTTCAACCCCCCCTCAAAAAGACTTGTAAATACATTTTAAATGTTTCAAATTCTCTGGGAACTTGATGATCAGCAGCAGTCTTTGTGTTCTCTCACCTATTTTTTTTTAATGGTCAATGCTGATTTTTGGTTCTTTGGTGCTCTTGACTCGTTCATTTTTTTTTTTTAATAATATCTATATGTATCTGGGGTAACTTAAATATGCACCTCGACTATCTCACAGGATATATTGTTGTACTCTATAACATTTGGGTGTCGAGTTGTAGGAAATTAATTCAGAGGGTTGGCATAAATTGAATTCATTACATTTTGGTTTTTTAAAGCTTATATATATATATATATATATATATATATATATTTGGAGAAATTTTAAAGCCTATTCAACTACTAGACTACGTAGGTTGGAACTTATTTGCTCTTAATTATTATGAAATTGTTTCTAATTCATTAGTCCTTAATATTTATTTAATATTCTACGTGTTATCTTTGACAAATAAAGGTTGCAGGGTAGGGAATTGGTTGAAATTTAGAGCTAGGCTTAAATATTGGCCATCTCTTCTGGGATGTAAGACCAGAAATCTTCCCTTGTTTTTCTATACCTGAGTTTAATCGGTATAATCTCCAAACTCCAGTTTGTATTTTTGAAAATAAAATAAATGAATAATTTGATATATATATATAACTATCATATGTGATCTTATGGAAGTTACTAATTATTTTGATTTGTATTGTATAAGATAAGAAATTTATACTTGAATTTTGTTTTAATTTGTTACTTTTCACTTGTCTTGAAACGATGTGTTTTTTATCCAATTTTTCTTATCCACTCCTGTATGTTAAACTTAAAATAATATTTGAAGTTGGTAAAAACGTTCCATGTATTGTAGGTAAAATATTTTAATACAAAGACGTTGACTTTGTAGGTATAATATTTTAAGCTGATTTTTTTTTTTTTTTCGAAAGCATATTTCAAGCTGAATTTGGTGCTATTAAATTCATAAATAATAACTAACCCAAGTATTCTCTAAGCACAAAGTTGCTATACTAAAAAAACCTAACATAATTCAATCTTCCTCAATTTATATATAATTTTTGGTTCATTATCCATTTAGTTCAATAATAATTAAAGGAAGGTAAACTTAACCCTCCAAAATCATGTTTGGTGCATAGTTTTGAACAAATTAAGAAACACGTTAATTTAATTTGGATTTGCAAGTTATGGTTAAGAAAGACAAATCATTGATTTCAAATTGTGGTTAGATGTTATATAAAATCAAATACCTTTTGTTTATTCAATTAAAATTTCAAATACTAGAATAGTAAGTACTTTTTTCTATGAGACAGTTAAATTATTATTTTTTTTAGTATAATAGAAAATGAAAAGACTCGAATCACAAATATTATAATTGTTAATATTTCAAGATTAAGTTGAGCTATAATGACTTTGATAGATAACTAAACTAGTAAGTTAACACTAGCGGTATATATTGCTTGAGTTGAGTTGGATTAACACAATTTCTTGGACTTATTCAAATTTTTGAGTTGGTTAATTCGCTAACCTGTTCATCTCTATGTATTAGAGCAATCTAATCCAATTCTATATTTTTGGGCTGGGTTGGATTTTCATATTGTATTAATCTTCTCTTTTCTCTCTAAAGACTAATTCTCATAGTCTTTAAGTATGTAAACAAATTTTTTTTTTTTAAAACTCACAATACTATACTTGAAACTCAAGTTGTATTATTCTTAATTCAAGTTGGATTGAATTGAACAAGTCAAAAAATCGATCAATTTGAAAATCAATCCAACCAAACAAAAATTATAAAATTATAACTCAATTCAACTTAGAAACATTAGCTAATTAACACATGTGTATATACATATATAATGACGTCGGACCGAAAGAGGTGGGAATCGTCCACTATTTCGTTGGCTCTTACTATTCGTCTTCGTTAGAGAAGCTCCACAGAGGAACCCACCGTCGTCTTCCCCTTCATAATTCAGGCGCCGGCCGACTCCATAAATTTCCAATTCCTCATTTCTCTTCTCAGCTTGATCAGATTCCTCAGCTATGGCTCTCAATCTCCGACAGAAACAAACTGGTAAGCCCTTTTCTCCATACTTTTTTTCTTCTTCCTTAAGTCTCACACAGATCGCCGCCACACACAAACCTCACGATTCCGGCGAATTTCATTCCTCCGATGTCCTTTTTCACTAATTCCGTCTTCAATTCATCGCAGAAAGCATCATTCGTATGTTGAATCTGAACCAGCCTGTTACCGCAACCGGTACGGCCAACGAAGAGGTTTACAAGATGCTGATCTACGATCGATTCTGTCAAAACATCCTCTCTCCTTTGATTCATGTCAAGGATTTGCGCAAGCATGGCGTTACGCTTTACTTCCTTGTTGATAAGGACCGTAAGCCTGTACACGATGTGCCTGCTGTTTACTTTGTTCAAGCAACTAAGCATAATATCGATCGTATTGTTGCTGATGCCTCTTGTTCTTTGTATGATAGCTTTTTCCTTAACTTCTCGTCTTCTGTACCTCGGCCGCTGCTCGAGGATCTCGCGGCTGAAACGTTGAAATCGGATTCGATTCGGCAAATTGCGAGGGTACATGATCAGTATTTGGAATTTGTTACTCTTGAAGATAATTTGTTTTCGTTAGGTCAGAGGTCTAGTTATGTGCAATTGAATGATCCCTCAGCAGGGGATCGTGAGATTGAAGAGATTGTGGAGAAGATTGTTGGTGGTTTGTTCTGTGTCTTGGCTACACTTGGTGTTGTGCCGATTATTAGGTGCCCACGAGGTGGACCGGCTGAGATGGTTGCCATGGCGTTGGACCAAAGGTTGAGGGATCACTTGTTATCAAAGAACAACTTGTTCTCTGAAGGTGGGGGATTTATGAGCTCCTTTCAGCGCCCGATCCTGTGCTTATTTTATCGTAATTTTGAGTTGTCTGTTGGAATTCAACATGAATTTAGATACCGGCCTTTGGTGCACGACGTTCTTGGGTTGAAACTGAATGGGTTGAGTGTTAAGAGTGAAAAGGGTGGAATGAATTATGAGTTGAATAGTTCGGATCCATTTTGGTTGGCGAATGGATCCTTGGAATTCCCAGAAGTTGCAGTCGAGATTGAGACACAGTTAAACAAATACAAGAAGGATGTTGACGAGGTCAATAGGAAGACTGGTGGAGCTGCTGATGGAATAGATATGATAGGTAACACGAAGCATTTGATGAAAGCCGTTAACTCATTGCCTGAGTTGACCGAGCGAAAGCAAATCATCGACAAGCATACTAATATTGCTACTGTATTGCTTGGTGAGATTAAGGAAAGGTCCCTTGATTCGTATGCAAAAAAGGAGAATGAAATGATGTCTCGAGGTGGCCTTGATCGGAACGAGCTTTTGGGAGTGCTTAGAGGTAAAGGCACTAAGATGGACAAGCTTCGGTTTGCTATCATGTACCTGATCTCTTCTGAAAGCATTAATCAATCGGAAGTCGAATCAGTTGAAGAGGTTCTAAAGGAGTTGGAAATTGACACCAGTGCATTTCAATATGTGAAGAAGATAAAATCATTGAACGTCTCGTTTGCATCTGCAAATCCTGCTAGCAGAGGAAACATTGTCAACTGGGCTGAAAAGCTATATGGACAATCAATTAGTGCTGTGACTGCTGGTGTAAAGAATCTATTATCTACTGATAGGCAACTCGCATTAACGAGAACTGTGGAGGCTTTGATGGAGGGAAAACCAAATCCTGAAATTGATTCTTATCTCGTGCTCGATCCTCGCGCTCAAAGGTCAAGTGCTGGAACAAGCAGTAACCATTTAAAAGGACCATTTAAGGAAGCAATCGTGTTCATGATTGGTGGGGGTAATTACGTAGAGTACACAAGTCTGCAGGAACTTTCCCTGCGTCAGCAGCCAACCAAGCCTGTCGTATATGGTACAACAGAAATTCTAACCGGAGAGGAGTTTGTCGAGCAGCTTATGTTGTTGGGGCAGAAGATGGGGTTGAGCAGTGCTGGTGTTATTTCCAAGTAAATTAGTTCATATCCTTAATGTTAAGCCTGTTGGAGTTATTTTTTGATTGATTTTATAAGCGGTAGAATTCTAAATCTGTCTCACATAGAACACTTCAGTTACGGTTGATCTATACTTGATCCTAAAGCAGCCTACATGATTTTCAAGTTGATTACTTTTGATCTCTTGGAAAATCTTCTTTTTCCATTGTTAAATTGGCTACCTTCGAGCTGAAGTACATCATTTGATGAGCAAGATCTATCTAACAGAACCAATTTTGCTGTCAGCAGCTTGAGAGGAATTAACTTACTGAGTACGTGTTATCATTCTGGTATGTCTTAAACAAATATATGAAGCTTTCCTTGCTTTGTAGTTTCAGGTTGACAAACATTTGTGCTCCATGCATGATTTTGTTTAGGTA
>JBBMKA010000001.1:6927428-6959165 GCA_037833695.1 Sechiopsis laciniata
TATATATATATATAACAATTACTTTGTGAAAATTCCAACAACCATCTACTTTTGTAACAATTATATATATATTTTTTACTACATTTGATTCTCAAATAAGTAACAAACTATATGATGTATTAAAAGTACTATTTTTTTTATCAATAGATTAGATCACTTAAACATTTGTAAATTATTTTTTAAAAAGTAAGCATCATGTTTTTTAAATAAAAATAAGCATCATCTTTAAAATATAAGTATATATGGTTTTTTCATCAAACAACTGTTTTTTAAAAATTAAAAACAAAAACATGAATGAATAATATAAAAAATGTTAATAGCTAGGCAATAGTATAGCTATTAACATTTTTTATACAATTGATTCTCAAAAAAAAAAAAAAAAAAAAAAAAGTATACAATTTTGTAAGCAAATATGAACAACCATAAAAAATAATAGTTTAGCTACACAAATGTATGTCAATGATTCGAATTAAAATTGATCTATAATTATTATTGATCTTAAGGAAACAATAATTAACATATTTTTAAAATTAACAATAATTTAGGGCAGGAGTTCTACTTAATAGGAACACTTTTTCATGGGGCAGCAATAAACATGAACCTTATCAAAGAAGTTATTAGTGGTTTGTAACTTTTTTTTTTTACCTTTTCAATGGCTTGTAAATTTAACCATTTTTTTTTTTTGAATTTTAAAGAAAAATTGTGGTAGATAGTTCAATTTCACAAAATAATTACAGATTTAGGTAAATTTTAAAAATATTATATTGATAGTTAAACATACGGTATGATTAATACTCGTTACACAGTATAATTTAGAGTATTAATACAATAATACAATATTATATGTTATTAGTACAGTTATTAATACAATTATACGGTTTGTTTGACTATGATAAATTATTATTTTTTTATTATTATAAATACTTTTTCAATTTGACATATTCCTAAAAAAACCCAATTTTAAATCAAAATATGCATTCATTAAAAAGGCCAAAAAGCCCAATAATATCCGGTAAATACCAAACTAAGGTCCACAGTACAATCAAAACCCTAACTTGCCGGACAAGAAGGAGCAAATCCAAGCCCGATCCTTAAAAGAAATATGGAATATTCGATTCTTCGATCTTATTCTTCAGTTTACTTCATCGATCTCTCAAAATCACACAATTCATTCTCTCCATTTTTATACAGTAAATACTTCAATTTGATTTCATGTTACAGTATTTTTTCCCATTGAATTGCTGTAGATACCTTTTTCTCGCGTTTTAATCTGCGGTTTTCGTTATCATTTCGGGGTTTTCAAGGTTTCTTCTGGGATAGGGTCTGTGTTGGGTTTTCTTTTTCGAGGTTCAATTTGCCGATCGATCTGCGTCGAAGGTTCATGGGTGCCGACGGCGATTCCAGTGACCACCGTGTTGAGGATGGTAGCGATGGCGAAGAAGGAGGAGTTCGTGTTTCTGTTAATATTCGATGTTCTAATGGGTCGAAATTTTCTGTGAGGACGAGTCTGGATTCCACGGTTGGGGTGTTTAAATCAATTCTTGCTCAGAATTGTGATATTCCAGCTGAAGAACAGCGCTTGATCTACAAGGGCCGTATCTTAAAGGACGATCAGACCTTATCCAGTTATGGTATGTTTCCATTCTTTCATTTTTTTGTAATTTTTTTGGGGTATTATGTGATTAGAATTGTTAATTTAGAACTCTGTGGACTAGATTTTGGTGGGTAATTCTCGTTTTGTTTTATTATGATTGATTTTTCTGTTTATTATAATTGAGATTTTCCCTCGTTTTTTTTCCTCTTTGGAAGGATTTGTGAATGCTAATTATTTAGGGTTGTTTTTTCATGTTATAGTTGGGGTCATTTTTTCCTAAGGGAATCTCCTAATTGATTGGACTGTAAGCGTCTCTTGCATCTTGCCGGCTCTTTGTCTTTAGTCTTTTCTTTTCCCCTTGCTCAATTTCCCCTTTTTCTTTTTAGGTACAAGGCTTGCATGTTTGGGATTGGTGTATTAGATGTCATTTTAATATTTGGTTTTGCAATCTTTAAAACAATTTTTCTAACATTCAAATTGATTTTGAATGATTGAAGCCATGTTTGGGAGTGATTCCGAACCTGGCAAAAGAACCAGAACCGTTTCAAAATTACTCTAAAACATGTCCAAATATAGATCCTTGAATTGATTGCAAGTTCTTTATATTCATATCCTGTTGGGTCTGTGTATAGTTTTATGAAAGCAAGGTACTGATTATAGTGCAAGAGCTGCAGGTGGTTGTGTTCTCACTTGGTTGTTTGTAATGTCTGAATCGAGTTTACATTTTGGCTGATAATCCTCTTTTTACTTGACTTTCTCAAATAGATATGTATGTTCTAAGTCGTATGACAATTTTATTTTATTCTTTCAAAACCAAATATTGCATTACATAATGTGAGGACCATTCTATCATATATTTGGATCAAGATGTACAGTACGAGCTTTTGTTTTCTATTCCATTCCTAGTGCTGGAGTTTTTATTTTTATTTTTAATGTTCATAGCAAGTATTGCAAACCAGAGCAATAGCTCAATGACACAAGTGTCATGGAAAATTGCTCATGGGTTTGAATCTCTACATCTCCAATTGTTGTTGAACTAAAAAAATGTTCATAGCGAGTATTGGCTGAGTTATATGAGTAATTTCTATTTTTCATTTGGCTGATTAATGCGATATGCATTACACTGATAAATTTTGTATTTGCCCATTGTCTTCAGTTTTGTGTGTATTAAACCTTGACCATGTGTCATTGGCAGTGGCACTCTGGCATTTTGTGCTGTTATTCGCATTGGGGATATGTTTTCTTCTTTGTGTCTTTCCTGTGACCTGAAAATTGACTTAATATCTTTTTTCATTTTCTTTGTAAAGGTATAGAGGCAGATCATGCTATCCACATGGTTCGCGGTTTTGCTCAAGCTTCATCAACACCTTCTGCACCCGCATCTAATGTTAATAGTAGAAGTCCTGAAACTGCTCCTGGCGTTACAAGAGGTGTTGGTTCCACTGAAAGTGGTGCTTTTGGTAATGCTGGCCTTGGTGCATCTTTATTTCCTGGACTGGGTTTCAATCATCTTGGTGAGGGTGGAGCTGGACTTCCCGAGTTTGAACAAGTTCAACAACAGTTGACACAGAATCCAAACATGATGAGGGAAATAATGAACATGCCTGCAATTCAGAACTTGATGAATAACCCCGACTTGATGCGGAGCTTGATTATGAGCAATCCACAGATGAGGGATATTATTGACAGGAACCCAGAGCTTGCTCATATACTCAATGATCCCGGTATCCTTCGACAGACATTAGAGACTGCAAGGAATCCAGAACTCATGAGAGAGATGATGAGAAACACTGACAGAGCAATGAGTAACATCGAATCTTCTCCCGAGGGATTTAACATGCTGAGAAGGATGTATGAAAATGTTCAGGAGCCATTTCTGAATGCGACAACGATGGCTGGAAATGCTGGGAATGATTTAGGTTCAAACCCATTTGCAGCTCTCCTGGCCAACCAAGGGGGTGCCCAAGCAAGGAATGAGTCCAATAATTCTTCTACTACAGGATCTGAAACAACAGGAAATGCTGCTCCTAATAGAAATCCACTTCCTAATCCCTGGGGTAATAATATGCTAGTGCTAAACCATTGCCACTCATATTCTTATACCTTTAAGTCTAGTTAAGTACAATTTTGGTTGCAATTTTGATATATTCCACCCATAATATTGCAAGAATCTAATGTTTTTTTTCTTTGACATGATATGTTTTAGATAAGATATATGATTAATGATTCTCTGTTGTTGGTTCCGTGAAGGTAGTCTTGTTTATTTGTGCTCTGACTTTTACTTTCTGCCATGTTCTTTTAATATTCTCGTACTATTGTATAACACTGTTTTGCCCAAATTAAGATCACAACTCTATCTTTCTTGAGTTCGTCTAAGCTTGTTTGGCTTATTACATTATAAATGTGAATCTCATACCATTCATTTGGGAACCTAACTTCCCATTTCTTCATTCTATTAACATGGAAAGTCCATCACATCTTTACTGAATGACGGCATATCTCAATGTTAATCATTAGGAGGAACTCAGACAACAACCACACAGCCTACTCGAGCAGGTGATGCAAGGCCTCCTGGTATTGGGGGTTTAGGAGGAGCTGGTGTCATGCCGGATGGGGCTCAGTTGAATCAGTTTCTGCAAAACCCAGCTATTTCACAGATGATGCAGAGCCTGCTCTCCGATCCGCAGTATATGAATCAAGTGATGTGCTTATATGATAATAATTTCTGCTGAATTAGTTCAATGTCATTTGAAAGATTTTGTAATTCCCATTTTCTTTGATTTGAACTATAGGTCCTCAGTCTCAACCCACAGCTACGTAGCATGGTTGATATGAATCCTCAATTAAGAGAAATGATGCAAAATCCAGAATTTGTTCGCCAATTAACTAATCCTGAGATGATGCAGGTACAACTCATCAGACGTTTTAAACTTGATTTGCATGACTTCATTTCATTGTTTGGAATTAGTAGCCATTTGTTGTAATGTGATGATGGTTCATAATAGCTTATTGATATCAGTACTAAAATTAGTGATTCTTATCCAAAAAAAGATATCTTTATTCATTACTAAAATTTTGTTTTCTATTAAAATACATTTATATATTTCTTGGTTCATCTCTGTATTTCATACTTGCAGCAAATGCTATCCATTCAGCAGTCACTCTTCTCCACCTTAAATCGACAGCCATCATCTCAGTAAGTCCAAATTCCTCTCTTATTTTCATTATTGTGCACCTTTGTAACCCAAATACTAGGCCATTTGAAACTTCGGTCAGGATCACATTTTGGATGCTGCAGACTCATATTCACACAACTGTTTTTTCTTTTCCTTCTATAATCAAACTTCATTCAGAATGAATTCTGTGGCCTAGTAACTGTTCAGTAGTTTGATGGAATTTGAGCAAGATCTTATTATTGTACATCCTTGTAGATTGTATGATTACTATAGAACTAAACGGATTTTTCACCTCACTTCATTCTTTTAATTATTTATTATTTCTTACAGAGAATCTGCCCAATCAGGTGCTGGAGCAGGTATAGTGAGGATAACTTCTCATTTGATGTTTCTCACTTTCTTTCCCCATCCTTTCTAAGTCGCATAATTTATAGGTGTTCCTAACACTGCTGGATTGGAGATGATGATGAACCTGTTTGGTGGGCTTGGTGCTGGCGGGTTGGCTGCTCCAAACAATCCCAACGGTTCGATTCGATCATCTGCTCATCACATTATTTTCTCTTCATTGCAGTTCTCTAATACTTATGATCAAATGTGATGGAACTTTCTTTTGCAGTGCCCCCAGAAGAGCTATATGCAACTCAACTTTCACAGCTCCAAGAGATGGGTTTCTTCGACACTCAAGAGAACATCAGGGCTCTACGTGCTACTTCAGGGAACGTCCATGCTGCTGTCGATCGGTTGCTGGGAAATCTCGGCCAGTAAATTGAACAGATCTACCTTCTTTTTTTTCTTTCGAAATTTAATTGGGATTTGTCATTGTAGACTATGTAGCAGTGAAATTTTAGATGTTCAGACAGAAACAGCTGCACATGCCAGAGACATACGTACAGGTTTATGTTGTGGAATCTGAATAATTGAAGTGCTCCACGAGATAGAGATTTATAGACTTGTGGATATAAAGGAGTTATGGATTAATATATGCTCCCCCCAAAGAAAAAAGACTTGTAAATACATTTTTAAATGTTTTAAATTCTATGGGAATTTGATTGGCAGCAGCAGTATTTGAATTCTAACCTGTCTTGTAATGGTTGATGCTGCTTTCTGCTGACTTTTGTTTCTGAATGTTTTTTTTTTTTTTTTTTTAAAGTTTGGAGGAGAGATTCGAATACATGACATCTTAGTTATGGACATACTCTTATATTGCTATTGTTTTTTGTTGGCATTTCTCTGGATTTCTTTGGCATTCTCATTCTTGTGGGGGAGCTCTTCTGCCTCCTTATTTGGTATCTGCCTTTCATTTATGAATTTGGTTCTACGATACAATATTCTCTAGAGTTTAAGGGTCATTGTGTGAAGTAGAGTTCAATGGTTATTAGAATAGTTGAAGTATATTCACACGGATATCACATAAAAGAAAAAAGTTAATTTTGTTTGAGATTCGGAATTTTAGAGCTAAATATTGATCTCACCTTACATCCTTTGGAATATGTAAGGTGCGAAAAAATCTTTTGGAATACAATGACAAAAAACTTCTCTTGATTTTTTCTTTGTATTTTCAAATTTGATTGGTGTAGTCTCCGAAATTCCCAATTTATCTTTGAAAATGAAAATTGAATGGTTCTTTTTTTTCAGCTGCTATGTACTAAATTTATATATATGTATATTTTAAACAAAATGTGCATAGCTATGTATTAACACCTATATCAATAAAAATAAAAATATATTGAAGAGAAATGATTGGACTTGGTAAAATTGTTTACTATTATATATTTTTTAAATTCAACTATAGTTAGTGATGAGTGATTTGAATATGTAATCTTTTGATTTTTTTTAAAAAAAATTTAAATTGTAATCTTTTGATTATTAAATTTAGATCATGCATGATGCTACTAAGTATTGTTTACTTGATAAAATTATTATGAATTTATCTTTTTCCTCTTTTTGAGGGAAGAATTTGAAGGTTTCATATATTTTTTACCTCTATAGTTTGTAGATTTTATTTTTTAATTTATCATAGCTAAGACTCTATTCTTTTATTATTCTTTGAAGGAGTGATTTGAACCTTTAAAATGAGAAGTATTAATATCTCATCTCATACTAGTTGAACTACAAAAAAAAAAAAAAAAAAAAAAGTTTAATTGAACAAAAAAACATCTATTTCAATTGGAATATTCAAACAAAGAAAAAAGAAATCAATGATATTGTAAATAAAAAAGCATAAAAATAATAGAAAAAAACAGACCACCAAACAAACATTTCTGAACTCAACCATTCCCATTTTTTCGAAATTGAAAAATTACACAGCAATTTCCTCGTGCCGCCAGTCGTCGCTCCGCCTCTCGCCGGCGATATCCTTCCATCTCCGCCTCTTCTTACACTGTTCCACAATCCTCTTACAACCTTCAAATCACCAATCCAACAACCTTCATTCCAATCCCTTACCGCAGCCGCAAAGATTTCGTCGTGATAAGCTTCGCCGGATCGAATCAACCTGCCGGCGATCCGCCGCCGCCGATGAGCGATGCGCGTTATTCCGGCTGCGACTGAAGAAGATCGCTCGATCGAGGATCGATGGTGACAAGAATTGACAGAAAGAGACGATAACGATTCAAGTTGGAAATTGGGCGAAAAATTTCTTCCCGAAGGTTGCAGGGAACGGGACGCACGGGACTCCGAGGTCACGTGCCTTCCCCGTGCTTCTGGTGCACAGTTCCCCTAGGGTTTATTCCTCATTCGGGTATAGATTCCTCTCTTTTCGTCTCTCTCACCAATCAGCTGGATGAAGCTTTGCGGCGTCGTTTATTGACTATTCTATCATTCCGTGCTTCTGTTTCGTGCATTTCATGGTGATTTCCTTGGTTTATTTTTGTATTTTTTTTTCTTTTGTTTCTCTATTTTTTTGGGAAATTGCTACTATCATCTTCATTCCCGTTAAGAGTTTCAACGATTTCATTATTGCATTCAGAATTTGATTTTTTATTCCTGGATTTTACCCCAAAACTTATTAGTATCTCACAATCCTCTCGCCTCTCTTCTATCTGGGTTTGCGGAGTTGACTTAGTTTTCTTCGTTGTAGAGGTTAGTTGTTGCATCTTTACCCTTTTTTGGCTTAGGTGAAATGAGCACAAATTTGTACCAGGTCATTGCCCGAAAATTTAATGGATTCCTTAGGCCCTTCGATGACCATTTGGTTTTTGGATTTTTTATTTTTAAGCTTGGTTTTACTCAAATTCTCTACAAATGTCCTCATCTTCCCTTAAGGAAGTAAGGAAGTACATGAATCTTAACTAAATTCTAAAAAACAAAACAAAAACCAAAACCAGTATTTGGAAACTATTGTTTTTTTTTTGTTAGTTTTCAAATTTTGGTTTGGTTTTTAAAAACATAGGTTAAATGTAGATAAGGAAAACCATATGTTGCAGTAGTATTTGTAGGCTTAAATTTCAAAAACCCAAAACAAAAAACCAAATGGTTATCAAAAGGGACTTTAGTTTCCAACTTTCACTGTTTCATCGGAGTAGTTACGGCAGATGAAGCTTTTTACTGAAAATTTTATCTTTTTGAAATAGATACTTGATGCTTCTATCAATCATCGAACATTTGCATCAGTGTTGTATTAACGGAGCTGCGATTTAGCAATGGAATCAGTTCTTAAAATGTTTAGAGTTTTGTTTAGAATTGTGAAAACTCAAGCCGACACTAGACATGCCTGGTGATGTAAAACTCGGTTAATTCTTCGTTCTATAACAGTGTTTGAAGTTTGTAGATGTGGTACCTTCTTAATCAATGATTTGGTTAGGATGTCTGGTTGTGTGTATTAATTAGACTGTCTCCTTTCTTTCAACTGAATAAGTTTATTGGCAAACTGTAATGTCTTTTTTGCTTTCCTTATGTGTATTTCAGGTAATAGAGATTATAGACTGAAGCTGTAAAGTGAAGATATCGATTTATTTCAACATATCAATGACCTACTCACCTCCAATATGGGCGACATTAGCTGCTGCTGCATTTGTTATTCTGACTCTTATCCTTTCACTTTATCTATTGTTTGAGCACCTTTCTGCATATAAGAATCCAGAGGTTTCCTAATTCCATGAAGATGCTTTCTTGTTTTGTAATTTCTTTAATTTTCTATCAAAGAGTATAATTATCCCTGGTTTCCATTTCTCAGGAGCAAAAGTTTTTGATTGGCGTTATCCTAATGGTCCCAACTTATGGTGTAGAATCAGTAAGTTCTTAACTGAAGGCTTCATGTTGACTTAGACAAATATTTATAGATAGATTTCTTATTTCCGTTCTTTCTATCTCCTTATTGATTGTAACTAATCTGAAACCTCCCTCAACTGATTATTCTTCCTTGCTCAGTGGATATCTGATAACCTTTTTTACGGGAAGGAGAATATTGACTTGAGCAGTTGAATAACATGCTCTTACGGCTGTATTACATATATTTGGAACCTTGCGACTTCTAGGTTCTTATTGATTTTTAGACTAATATTCAACATGACATTTGCTACTGGTCTTCGATTTTTTTTATACCTTTTGGCAATCACTATTTGATTTTAGAGATATAGTTTTCCCCTTGAATTGAGTTTTTTTGTACTCTCTGATGCACCAGATATCTTGTGTGCAAATTCACACCCTCTCTTTTTCTCTTACTTGGTTTATTGTGAACAGTTTCTATCATTGGTGTACCCATCACTAAGTATTTATCTTGAGATACTGCGCGATTGCTATGAATCCTTCGCTATGTACTGCTTTGGACGATACCTGGTTGCGTGCTTGGGTACGTTGTTTAAAAAAGATTTCTGAAAGTATTGTAGGATTATGACAGAAGCTATGGGTTCTAATTTTGAACGAGTCTTGGCTTGCTTTTTTGACAATATTCGCCATTCACCTTTCATTTTTCTCTTCATTTTCAAAATTCCAATTTTTTCTTTCAGTTTTCTCAGGGGCCAAGCCATCTACTGATCCGTTAATTTATTTATTTTGTATTTTTACTAGGTGGAGAAGATAGGACTATTGAATTCTTAGAGAGAGAAGGGCGTTCAAATACCATGACACCATTATTAGAACATAGCTCAGAGAAGGGAATCATCAAGCATGTTTTCCCTATGAACCTTTTCTTGAAGTCCTGGAAAATTGGTGGATGGGTTTACCTTGTTATCAAATTGGGAATCGTCCAATATGTATGCCTGCCACTGACCATCCTTTCTTATCCAATGCCTTAATATGATTAAAGAAGACTAACGGATTTTCTCCATGGCAGATGATGATAAAGTCCCTCACTTCTCTTTTGGCTGTAGTTCTTGAGAACTTTGGCGTTTATTGTGAAGGAGATTTTGATCTCAAATGCGGGTAAGCCAAAAATTCTAGTATCTCTGTTGCTCTCACTCTAAGTGTTAATTTTGTTTTCTTAATTCATGTAATGAGGTTTTCTTTATTCTTTTTATTATTTATTTACACAGTATTTGGATGATTGGTTTATGTATCTTGTTACTGTTAACTTTGATTCGCTAATGTGTATATTCTCAATTTTTCATGTCGTTATTTTGAACCATCTGTCAATCGGATTTGTCCATCTATGGATTAAATTGATATAGATCTATCAAGTTGTCATGAATTTCTTTATGATCTACATCATTGTTGAAGTTCTATTTTGTTTCTGTTAGTTTTTATGTTCTTTTGTTTCCAGCTTGGTTTTGTTTTTGAGTTGGCTAAATCTCAATTAATGGATAAGGGTCACTTATGGTAGTCTGAAATTTTGGAATTCAGTTTGCTTCATTGGTACCATTTTATCTTGTGGATTACTTTTTGGTGTTTAATGCTTAAATAGATTACTATAGCTGCATCTGGCTATTGTTTTCTGTCAATTTGATACTACATGCAGCGAAAATTTTCAGTGATGGTTTGAGCATTTATTTTGTAGGTATCCTTATATGGCAGTGGTTTTAAATTTCAGTCAATCATGGGCATTGTACTGTCTGATTCAGTTCTATACAATTACAAAGGATGAATTGGTACATATAAAACCATTGGCCAAGTTTTTGATGTTTAAATCTATAGTGTTTTTGACTTGGTGGCAAGGTATTGGAATTGCTCTCCTATCCGCCTTTGATTTGTTCAGGAGTCCTGTAGCCCAAGGGTTACAGTTTAAGTCGAGTGTCCAAGATTTCATCATTTGTTTAGAGGTAGTCATTTCTTCCACCTGAGTCTTTCTTTTCAGTTGTTTCAGATCTAATCTATAAATGGTACTATTGATTAACTCTTGTCAGTCTTGCCTAATAATATTACGTTACCTCTTTCTGAAAAGCCATTGTACCCTTTGATGTGTTTGGCCTTTCTTATTTTCATGTTGTTTTACCCTTCTTAGCTGGCTATGGTGACAAGTAGAGTTCATGTTTAATCTACCTTTGCCATGTCTAAATTGTGCACTTGATTCTTGGAAACTTGATTTAGAAACGACGAACTTAATAAACCACTTGTTGAGTTTGATTTATTTTATACATACGATGGTATACAGACCTTTACAGGTCGAGCTTGTTCATTGAAAATCAGAAGAATTGCGATCCTGCAACTCATAAGTTCTTGATTTCTGTGTACTTATAAAAGCAGCCATTTCTCTTCTCATTTAGTGGTGCATAATTTTGTTTTTCAATTTATTGTTCTCATTCCACGAAACAATCTCTTATTTTTCTAGCAACTTTAGTTTATCAATCAACACTAAAGAACTCCAAAGCTGAATGTGACGAGTTATCATAAATTTAATTATATCAACACAACTGTTCTCATTTCTGTGCTTTTTAAGAATGCAGTTTGTAGTGGTTAAGTGAAGTGAAGCCTGATTTTTGGTTAGGAGGAAATAAGCCGTTGTATTCTTCTTGCGGTTCATCCTTTTCTTTACTCACCCCAAAAGTGTCATTTGATTATCAATGCTCATATCCACAAGATTGATTTTTAACGCATTTATTATTCATCCAGAACAGATGGCCATTGCTTCTGGGATTCACTTGTATGTATTCACTGCAAAACCCTACGAACTTATGGGAGACCATTATACTGGGGATGTTTCTGTTCTTGGTGACTACGCGTCTGTCGACTGTTTTTTGGATCCAGATGAGGTCAGGGATAGTGAGCGTCCTACGAAGTTACGCCTACCCCAACCAGACACAGAAGACCAAGACCTCAGGATGGGAATGACAATCAAAGAGAGCGTCCGAGATGTTTTCGTTGGTGGTGGGGGCTATGTAAGTTTTCTCCCTTAATTCTATATATTACATCCTTTAATTTATCTATTTGATTGGTTGTTGTGCTTTTTTGCTTCTTAAGGTAACTTGGCACAATAGTATGGCACTGAATACATACATACAAACAAACATTATGTCTGTATGTACATACGTATATATATACATATTGTCGCTCACGGGATAGTAGATAAATAATAGAGAACTTTAAAGTAAGCACTAGAGAATTTACATTTGCTCTTTTTCCATTAATCATGCTAGCTACTTTCTGTGGGCCAATGAGCCTCTGGAAGACAACAGAGAGTTCTTACACGAAAAGTAAAGTGGGGTTACATTTGATAATAAAATTTGTGGGCCTTTTGGTCTTATATTTCTTTAGTAACTCCAGTAATTTATACTTGCTGAAGTTACCTTTTGAACCTGCTTACAGATTGTGAACGACCTGAAATTCACAGTAAACCAAGCAGTCAATCCAGTGGAAAAAGGCATAACAAAGTTCAACGAAAAACTACAGAAGCTGTCCCAAAACATTAAGAAACGAGACAAGGATAAAAGAAGAACAAAGGATGACAGCTGCATTACGTCACCCACGCAAAAAGTCATCCGAGGGATAGACGACCCCCTTCTGAATGGGAGCTTCAGCGACAGCGGTGTCATAAAGGAGAAGAAGAACCGTCGAAAATCAGGTCATGTAAGTGCAGAAAGCGGCGGCGAAAGCAGCGATCATGGTCATGGCAAGTACCTATTCGGCGGCCGCAGGTGGATCACCAGAGACTAGTAAAGAAATAATAGGTACTTACTGCCCTTATATCCAAGCAAGAAAAAGAGGAGATGGTTTGTGATTCACATATCAAGTAAACTCATAATATCTAAGGCGCATTCTGCTTTGTGTGAACCCTCTCTCCAATGGCAATGGCAATGATGAGAAGATTCTTCACCAGATGCCAAGGTAATTTTTTGGTGCACATGGGATAAATGAAATCTATGGTTTATAGTGCATCATGATTACAAGCTATTCTTGTAAATAGCTATGGGTATCAGAACTGGGATATTTTGCATATTCTATTTGTGGGATGGACATATATATTACTAGAGAGATATGTTAAAATCTTATGAATTAAATGGTTTTACCAATCTGAAAGTTGTAAGCTCCTGGAATCATGCAATGAGAAAGCTTCATATTACAACCCTGCTTCTTTTTTTTTTATTCATTGGAATTGATCTGAATATGCTTTTGGAAGACTGATTTCAAGTGACGGGAAAAGTTGATATGATTGTTTTTTTTTTTAAAGACTCAACAAACCTTTGAGAAAAGATTCAAACTCCCAACATTTCCTATATCATATTAGTCGATGCTCAACTGAGTTCAGCTTTGGTTGACAGACAAGGAAGATCAATCACTTTGAACTTATTATGTTTTCTTCTAACTTAGATGAGTGATTTTCTTATTTCTGGTTTATGTGACACGTTTGTGTAACTTGAAGTTAGGAGTTCGATCATGTGGATTTCCACGAGTAATATGAACTCAAATTTATGAAATTGCTTCATATAAATACATAGATTTTTAGCGACCACTTTACATAATGATGTTAATTTCGTTTTCTGTTTTGAAATTTATGTTTTATTGTAGTTTTCACCTCTCTTCGAATGTTGAATTCTTAGCCAATTTTTTTTTTTAAAAAATCGAAACTTGTGTTAAATTTTGAAATTTTTTTAAAAAGTAGATAAATTAAAGCTACTTTGTTTGCTTGTTGAGATTAAGGAAGATCCCTTGATTCGTTCGCAGAAAAGGAGAATGAAATAATGTCGGAATGAACTTTTGGGTGTGCAAGGTAAATGTACTCTGATGGACACACTTCGATTTGCTATCCTGTACATAATCTCGTCTGAAAGCATTAATCAATCAACAACCACGAGTAGCCATGTTCATAATCTCGTTCAAAACCATTAATCAATCAACCATGATGAATAACTTCGTGATCATAAGTGTCTTAAGAAACTAAAAGGGTGTGAGTTCAGTTCATACTAACCACCTACATAGAAATTAATTTTCTAAGAATTTTTTTTGATATTTAAATGATGTAGGATCAGACGGTATATCATGTGAAAATAGTCGGGTGTACATAAGTTGGTTCGAATACTCACGAATAAAAAAAAAAAAAAAACCACGAACCAATAGAAAGTCTAAGCATGGAAGAGCATTTAGTATGTAAAGAAAATAAGATTGTTGAACAAAGGTCTGTTGGAACAAGCAGTAGCCAGTCTGCAGGAATGGAACAGCCTCTCAAGTACAATAGAAACTCTAAGTGTAGAGGAATTTGTAGAGCACTTTTATGCTGTTGGGGCAAAATATATGGGTTTGGGCAGAGCTGCTGTATCTTCCTAGTTTATCTTCCTAGTAAACTGTTCACATCCTTAGTGAAAAGAGTCTTGAAGTTATTTTTTGATTGATGAAATATAAAGAGTCTAAATCTGTCTGGTACTCAACGACCGTCTCATTGGTAGAGACTTGAGATAAGACATACTCTCTTAGGGTGTGTTTGTTTTTTGGACATGAGAAGTGGTTAATAACCACTCTTCAAAAATCCCTCGTTTGTTTTTTGTAGTAAACAACCACTGTTAACCACTTTTCAACCTCTCTATCAAATTTCGCAATAAATTTTTTTAAACTTCACATCAAATTTATCACTCAACCTCTACTAACCTCAATCCCCAAACAAGTAGTTGATTACTCAACTACTATTAATCTCAATCCTCAAACGAGTAGTTAACCACTTCAAACTACTATTAACCACTTCATTCTCTTCCACTCCACTCCATTCTTTTCTACCAAAAACAAACAGGAGGTCTCATGAACTTTATTGTTATCCCTTGTTGTCTCTTGAATCCAAGTCGGAACGGGTGTGAGTGCTCCATGTGGAGCAAAGTTTTGATATCCGGTTACAAAAAAAAGGGTCTAAATTTGTCACAGAGAAGACTAGAGTTACTATTGATCTCTTCTCAGCCTTATGTACATAGCAGAATAAAGCATACACTTCCTTAGCAAGTTATTCAAGAAGACCTATTCATTGATGTTAAAATTTGTGGGATAAACAACAAAATGAGAAATTACAAGGCTGGAATTAGAAAAACCTTCAGAAAAAAAAAGTAGAATTTAGAAAGAGATAATATTAAGAAATCTGAAAATATAATAGCTAAGGGAATGCCCGAACCTCGGTATTCTGGAAATTACTGTGCATAAACCAAAATGGACCATTCTTGGAAAGCAATCTGCATAATCAAACAATAAAAGGAAGTTATAAACGTCTGCGAAGAATCAGATGAAAGACAGAGTTTCAGATAACAACTTCAATACTCTCTTATTAGCATTTTTATTGATGCAATTATGTGGGGCCTCACCCCGAGTTTACGAGAGAAAGAAAGGTAAATTTGTTTCATGTCATGCTCATAAATTCAGGCACATCAGATTTTTTCCCATCTAAAACTACTTTCCAGCTGAAAATGAAGGCAAATTAGTGTTGCCAATAACGTGCCTAAAATGTCGAAACAATGGCGCTTCTCTTCGAACTCATGAGCTTCAGCCCCTTACAGGAGTTTTCAATAAAGAAATTAAGAAACATCATTCAAAGCTCTTACTTAAATCATGCAAAAACCATCACTTCAACAATCTTTGGGTAAAAATTTGATTATTGAATTTTTCATCATAAGATTATTATTTTTTAAATGAAAACTATGTATAATACTACGTCAAAAAAAAAAAAAAAAACATAGTTTGCGCCTGAGTCCTTTACATGCTAAAAATCACTTTGTTAAAGATTGATTAGCAATCGGAAAGATTGAAACTATTATGAGTTGACCTAAGAGGGTTTTGAAGATCCAGATGTTAGGTATTCAATCTATATTAGCCACCTATCTAGAAATGAATTTTCTACGGATTTCTCTGACATCCAAACGTTATGAAGTTAGGAGGTATATTTTATGAGAATAATTGAAGTGTGCGTACGTTAACTCGACACTCACATATATGGAAAAAAAATGGCAAGAATGAAAGTAATTGTGAGATTCTACCTGAAAAAACCAGCTGCAGTACGCAGGCCCATAAAGAGGGACAAGCCAAACCACAAACCACGAAGTCCAAAAACAGAAGAAGCATATAGCAAAATGGAAGAAGAAACAGCCCCAACCACCATCTACAGGTAATTAACAATATCAATCAAGTCATATTTTCTAAAGAAAGGATATTTCAGTCATAATTTCAACTAAAGAAACTGTTTACCATAGAGTAAGCAGCGTATGGGAAGTCTGAAACACCAAAATGCAGACCATCAAAAACAAATGCCAGAGAATTCAAAGGTTGAGTGGCACTAACAAACTGTAGAAGATTCGTGAAAACATCAAGTAGGAGAACTCACAATTTATCACAGTAACGCTTGCTAGAAAAGTTTATGACTACAGAATTGTATAGCATAGCTTACCAAGACTCCAGTTCTAACAATTCCTAAAACGTCAGCATCCTTGGTGAACAAGGTGGCAAGCGAACCAAAAGATAGTCCAAGGATTGCAAATAATATGGTACCGATGAGCACTCCTATCTGTACGGTACGTAAACAAATTCATACGAAGCTCCACTTCTATTTCAAGGATCTTATCCTAGCTCAAAGAATTCTCATCGTACTAATTAAACACAGAAAACCGTACCTTTAAGGCGAAGCCAGTTAATTCCTTTGCAGTCTTGTAATCACCTTTTGATACAGAGCTAGCGATCATAGCCTATGAAGATAGATGATTTCAAGATGGGAGGGAACAAATAAAGATGTCATTACTAATTCCTTAATGAAAAGAATCCGAGGTTTTAGATCATGATTTGAAGAAGATAAGACAAAGCCATAAATAAACTGGGACTTCACTACTTCATAACCAAGTTTTATATGGTAGTTTTGTACTTATTGGATTGAATTTCAGAAGTTTATAACCTTGCATTCTTTTGCATTTCATTCTCAGCTCAAAAGAATGTTCGCTTAGTTTTGCCTGTTCTTAACATATACAATCGATTTTCTAATAAAATAAAATATTATTGTTGAATAATAGTTGGTACAAAAGATAACTGGTTGATTTTTTCTTATATCTATGAGTATCCAAACCAACTTGTGCCCTCTCAGACGACAACCACCTGACTCCACTACATTTGATGTTGAAAAACTTATACGATATATACTCCTAGGTAGTGGCCACAAGGGTATAAATAATGAAGGCCAAGACCAACAGAAGTACTTATTGTTAGCAAAATACCAAGGTGTAGATCAGAGTTTCTTCCTACTATGGCTAAAAATTAAAGTCAAAAGAAAATAATATTGTTACAAAGAGGGGGAGAGAGCGAGGGAGGGAGAATATTCTGAATATTAGGTCTTCTGATGAAGAGAATAAGCTAAAAGAGTAAAGAAAAAAGTATGAACCTGACTTGAAGTACCAAGTGCATCAGTAAGGAGAGAAACTGCTAACCATACTTGCACACATATTTGGTGTGCAGCCATAGCCACTGCACCTTGACGTGCAGCCATTGATGTACCCAACGTCGTAGTGCTTAAAACAGCAAGAGTCCTTCCGAGAAGAAAACCACCTAGTAGCAGACTCCAAATCATTAAATTTTAAAAAAGTGGGAAACTTGAGCACATAACTAGCCAGAAGAACAATAAATCTATAGTTAAGTTTGATCGATCATTTTCCTTAAATGCAGCATTGATGCAATAGCATATATTCCAGCTTTCTTTTGATTTTGAATTGTGATATGTACTACTATTTTGAAGTTCAAAAGATGTGAATGATTCTAGAACAAACAATTCAAATGATTCCTCCTCCATCATGCATATAAGATAAAAATTGAGAGTGAACATTGAAGAAAACAAAATTAAAGATAGACAACCAATGTTTAATCAGTGGCTTTTAAGTCTATGGTTTCAGAGTTTGACTTAATACCAATGACTATACAGTGATGGCTATTGATGTCGCAGACAGAAATCTCCCATAAGATATCATTTTTTCTTATACTTCTCACAGGTTTGCATCAGACCTCTCTCTAAACAGTATGCTGTTATTAGTAGTAAAGATAGGGAAACTGAAGACAGTGCTGGACATTGCTTGTGACTAAAGCTTAATGAAAAGATTACTCCCAGGAACATGACATTAGTAATAATAAAACTTCTACAAGATGTTTTTTTTTTTTAGATTACAACAATTGGGGGTAGGGGGATTCGAACCCATGACCTTTTGGTTATTGAGTCTACACTAATGCCACTAAACAATTGCTTATATTGGCACTTCTACAAGATGTTGAAGTAAATGAAGATAAGAGTTCTAAAATTACCAGATTTCATGAATACACCAAATTGCAATGCACCAAACTTTGGCGGCAATAGTACAGCTCTTTTATTGAGAAACCATAACATCAAAAAAGAAATAACATATCTGAAACATAGACTGGATAAGTTTGGAGCCTATGATAAAAAAATAAAGGAAGAAGATCAATTAGAAGTGAACATACTGAGACACAATGGTAGAAATTGCTGCTCCAGTTGCCCCCAATTGAAAATAATATATTAACATCGGAAAAAGACAGACCGCTAGCAAATTTCCGATTCCTGTAAATGAAACATACAAATTCAAGCAGAAAGATAAGTAAAGAAAAGAAAAATTGATTAAAAATAAGTTCCACCATTAATATATTTCTAGGTTTCATGACTAGATCCGTGCCTAGACAAAGAAGAGGAGTTTTAGTATCTTTAAAGCCCCGAAAAACTCCTTGAAGGGTCAAATAAAGAACAACAGCAGGAGCACCAATGGCACGAAGTGAAAGAAATTGTTGTGCTGGAATGCGCAAGGACGACTCCTGTTAACAAAATGAACCAACATATTCAAAAAACCATAGAGATATAGGTCTCAACAAGAAATCTATTTTCCTAATACATTTACACTATCTAATCAGCACCAACAATATGTCGATAACATAACCATGTAAATATAAATCGGCCGTTCAAAGCATCACATGAACTGGCTTCCAATTTTACTTACTGAAGAAATGCCCATGATATTAAGAAATACACCAGATCCAAAATACAATGCCAAAGCCTCAAAAAGTCCAATCCCAACTGCCAACAATAGGGCTGTAGAAACTGAAGATAGCTGCTTTCTCTCGGATGAATGCGCAGCTAGTTTTCCATCAGTACCGACTTCTAAGGAATGTACTTGCATGAAAATTAATTTGTTGTTAGATGTCAAAATATAAGTTAGAAGGAAAATGATCCTTAAGTGTAGCACTGTGCAACTAGTTTTCCATCAGTACAGCCTTCTAGGAAAAAAGTTTTTTCAAGTCAAAGAACCTGATGAAGGATCTTCAATTGCATGCTTTGAAATATCCTCAGCAACAAAAGAAGTAGCTACACTCAGTAGAGGTATATTAAAAACTTTTGATATGTAGTTAAATATGTTTATAGAAACACCCGCTGAAGCCAGCTCCAAAGCACCTGCAGAAATGTTGAAAATGGACAAGTATGAAAACTCTAGAAAACACTGCAATGCAGAAATAGCAATAACTACGTCACTTCAGCTAGTGGAAGGAATGAATGCAGAAGTAAGGTCAGTACAAGTTACAACTTACACCACATAAATAGGACCTATCCCAAATGATTCCAGAAGGATGTTAGCATCCAAGAATTCTCATCAAGCTCATAGCCTAACATCTAAATAGATAAATTGAGTTTAAAAAACTAAAAAAGCTTGTATCCGAACATTTTTACCTATCTTTTCAAAATATAAACAAAGCTTCTATTATAAAAAAAAATAGTTATCAAACGGGGACTGAGCTACTGAAAGAAGTTACGGGTCGAATCCTCCCACCTCCTTGTTGAATTAAAAAAACTAAGTTTGTTAACACAAATATACAACCGTACATTCCAATAATATATGGTCAACTTCAAACTAAGTTAGGATCACAATATTCAGTTCCAAGTATGAAAATAAAATAAAACGAATTAAATGAACGAAAAAATGATAACAGAACCAAACCAAGCAAAACACGTAAAGAAAAAAATATATAACAAAATAAGCAAACTAACTTGAGCACTAATTAAACTGACCTCTACTGAAAAGAATCTAACAGGGCAAAGAAACTATAAAAGAACAGAATTATTGAGTTCTGTAAAATGAAACCTAAAACTAAAGATTATTGGTACTTCTAAAGATACATGCCTAATCTTCCAATGTAAGCAGTCTCCATGAGTTGTACAAACGGTTCAATAGCTTGTCCAGCAATCGCAGGCGCACATAGAGCTAAGAGCTCACGCTTAACATTCAGAGGTTTGCTGATAGTGTGGAAGTTCTTTCCACTGCCTGCATGAAAGTAAGAAATGTCAACCAGTTCTTACAAATTTACTAACTTAACACTAAAGATCAATCTATGAAAACTCAGCTAACAAGAAGGTAATCTTGACTTCTTACGCTTCGCCATTCCGGTCGCTTAAAATGGCATCATCTCCTTCTACACACAAACTTTCATCCACATCCGAGGAATTCACCTCACAATCTGAGCTCAACTGATTCCTAGCCACAATAAAACTAGCATTTCTTCGATGTACAACAGGTGAATTGAACGGGTCGTTGCGTCGAGAACCCGCACGCCAATCTCCAACTTCATTTCGATTACTTAAAACCGTGCTACTAACTTGGGAAGTAACACGAACAACCCTACGCCTCAATGTTACAGACAACCACGTATCATCAGCAATTGCTTTCTGTTTCCCTACTATTCGACCCAAACCACTAGAAACAGTCCCGTCACTTACTTGACAAGCCATTTCCAATTGAAGTTCTGCAAATTGGCGCGTAAATATCATGAACAACAAATGGAGCAAAAAAAAATCCTCATGTTCATACCATTTTCATAATCAACCTCACAACTCTCTTTTCTTTATAGGAAACGAAAACTTTTCAACAATAGTCCAATCGTATTAGGATCCCACAATTGTCCGACTTTGAAAAAGTGGAGAATCCAACAAGCATTTATAAGAGATATGGGTTACTCCCCTCATTCCCAAATGGTTTTGAAGTGGAACCCATATTATCTAATAAATCAAAACATGTTACAATAAACTTTTCCACTGAAAAATCAAAATGAATTTTAGTATCCACCACACCACACAACACACATAGTAAAATCCATAAGCAATAAGAACTCGAAGCGAATAAGAAAAACAGAGCAAGAACTGCAAAACATAAAACGAAACAGATCAAATATATGGAGTGGGAGTAGAGAAACACTGGCCTTAGCGGTAGCAAAAATGGAGTTAGGGTTTCAGAAGGAAGATTCCATTGAAGATGACGAAAACGAATACCGATTTTTCAATCCCAAGTGGAAGCGCCAAAGCAGAGAAAAAAAAATGGCGTCAAAGTGGAAGAAAAGTGAAAGGGAAGTTCTTATAAAATTCAGTTGAAGGTTTAAAAAACGGGAAATAAAACTTGCCTACTCTTGGCAGCCGGCACGTCACGTGGCAACAACTTATTTTTATACTGTTTTTTAATTTTTTTTTCATAGATTTTTTACCGTATTAATTTTATTTGAAAAATTATAATAGATGGGTTTTTCTCTCAAAATAATTCCAAAGTTAAAGCAAATATTAAAAAATTTACATTTATAGTTATTAACACATTTTAATATCGTATTATAAATAATTATTAATATCAGTATTATAACAAAATATGTAGTACCATCACTATATTTACTATTTTTTTAAATTAATTATTTTTTAGGTTTAACTAGTCCTTTAAATTTCTCTTAAAAAAAAACTAGTCCTTTAAATTTTCCATTTTATTTTTACAAATTCTTTTACAATCAATATTCAATTGATTCATTCAAAATATTATAGTAGTTGGCTTTGCCAAACATTTCATATAAATTCATAGTTGAATGAATAGATTGGATTTTTTTTTTTTTTTTTTTTTTTTTTTAATCAGAGAATAGATGGGATTAATAGTTAAAAGAAAGTTTTAATATCTAAGAAAATATAAGGTTTTTTAGGAATATGTCAAATTGAAAAAGTATTTACAATACTAGAAAAAAAAATAGCAATCATAGTCACATATATTAATAATTATATTGTATTATTATAGAGTATTATTAATGATAATATTATATTAATACACAATATAAAATAATACTATATAATGATTATCTAGTATAATTATTTGTGAAATCGGACTATCTACCACAATTTTCATTTAATATATGATCATCATTTACTTAAATAGCAATGTAAAAATAGCACTCACAATTTTTTTTAATCATCATTCAATCAAATTAAGACATCAACAAAAGTTGCCTTTCATGTTGTTATATTTGTGTTTGGCATTTTTTTTTAGTACAAGTTGGGGAGAGGGGAAACAGAAACCCTACAAATAGAGTATTACTACTCTCAATTCTTGGGATCAAACTTGTAGTCATGCTGTTAAACTGGATTTTTACCAAACAATAAAACCATCAAGTCATCGATCATTTTGGTAAATAACTCTAATTACTAAAAATATTAGACTAAATTTCAACTATCATTAAAAATTTATGAACATGTTTTAAGTTATGAACTTTGAAAAACTATTATTTTACAATATCATATAATTTATAATTTACTTATTCAATTTGGCAAAAACAAAATGATTGAATATTATACTTATCAGCGTTTTTACATTCTATATAATATGCACTTAAAATTTGAAATTTAACATCCACACACTGAAAATTTAAAAATTCTGTCTTAGAAATTAGCAATTTTGAGAAACAACCACTACCAAATGCATAATCATCCCAAAAACAAAGCAAGGGAAAATCCCACTTCTTATTCCTACAACAAGATTCTTATCACAATATGTACAACAAATTAAACTCATCAACTTCACTCAAACTGTTCAAGAAAATTACATTACAGATCAAACTCAAATTCACAGCCAACAATCTCTTCTAATCCAGTTGATCCATCCATCACGAGTTCCCGCCACGAAGAGATTTATTTCAACTCGATTTATTAACGATAAAAGAGAAGAAAAAAAACTAAAAGATGACTACTTGGTGATAAAATACAAAACATTAATAATCCAAGTACATTGTGTCTATATGATAATACATGACATATGAAAGAAGGAAGTTATACTTCTCACTGAATGAGGAGAAGACCAAAAATCAGTAGATGCATAAAGACAACGAGGTAGACCAAACTCAGACCTAGTGAACCCGTACTCGATGCGTCATTTTGGTTACCTGCTTATACATGATAGGAAATAAGTCAGATTCTAGGTTCAACCAACACTCCCCTCACTCGTGGGCTTTGAAATTTGAGAAACGTCCTACAAGTGGAATTTGGGATTCAAACTCATGACCTCCTACTCTAATACCATATTGGAGAATATGGGGTTTCACCTCAAAACCAATTGACAATATAGGGAGTAGCTCATATCTCTTTTATATTCTTATGAAGTTTCCACTCTTTCCGATGTGGAATCCTTAACACCTTTTGACTTTTTGAATATTAATTTCATGCTACTCTCAAACGTGATGATGTTAAAGCTCTAACCAGTGGTAGTTTTGGAATATTAGTACGATATTTATAAGGATTAGTTATTGCTATCTAGTTAAATAGAAGAGTTGAGAGTTCTTTGAAGTTTAATATATTTTGGTATTGTCTTAGATAAAGATTTTGAGAGAAACATAACTCTCTCAAAAGGCTATTCTAATGTAACCTCTATTATATCGTAATATAGTTCAATTTGTGATTTTTTGTTAGCGGTGTTTTAACGGATGATTTTGAATCTTTGATCAGTAGGTAGTATTTTTTTCTAGAGCAAAAGTAATAGCAACGTCCAAACTCCAAAGGCCCCAATATTAGAGTATATATTTGTATATATATTAGAGTTATTGGTAATCTTTTCCTTATCAGATTTACTCTAGATATTCTGGATTCTGTTGTGTATATATATACTTCCCCATAGAGGAGATAAAATCGTCGAGTCATTATTCTCTCCATTATTAACCTCAATACCCATGTTCGAAAAACCAAAATGCGTTTAAGTAGAGACAAAGTTTGCAGCTAACCTTCAGAACCAGGGCAAGTGCCCAGAGTAGAAATATTTGTGAAGATGGTTTGTTTAGAGAAACCAGCATAGGCACATGTAGTGGTGATGCAACCAGAAGTTGTTGAGTTACCAAGGAGCAAACTGCTACCTTCACATTGCATGGCTGGGCATGTTGACCAGTTTGATGATTTCAATGAGGATGCCTCCAGCTGTGATAGCTTACAGTCAAGACTGACAAAAAAAGAAACCATAAAAAAGTAAGCTCCCTAACTTTAGCAACGATAAATTCTGAGTAAACAAGTTCTCAATGAACAAATTATTCAGTATGCCACCACTTACACCCAGTTTTTTGCAGCATCACATTCACACAACACGCAGTTGTTCGCCGTGTAATCGTATGTATCGTTAGAGAGGAGGAATGGGAAGTCTAAAGAGTCTTGTCTGATCACAGATGAACAAGCTGCAGATAGGTTTCAAATCAGGTAACTTTTGTGATAATGGCATTTGTTGAACAAAAATAAAGGATTTTCAGTGATGATAATGACGAAAAGTGTATCTTCGTTGAACGGCTAGTCAACTCATAAACATTTTCCTATCTCCATCGCTAAATGAATGACATAATATTCTAGCATATTGATGAAGTTAATACAGTCTAGCATCCGGATGAGAGTTAATAACAGTGTTTGTATGATGATCATGAACAATGGTAAGCTAATAGACAACAATACTGTTACAAATTAAAAAGGACAACATAGTAAGAACTGTGAATGTATAAAAGGCAAAGTTACAAAGAAGAAAGCTATTCAGCATCGACAATAAACAAGGTGGAAAAAAGCTAGGTCTCATGGATGTCAAGGATCCTACCTCAAAAAGATGAAGAGACCTCCAAAATTTCAATAAGATACAAAAGTCAACTCCTCTTGTTGTTAATTGATTTTACGTTAAAACTCATGTTTAACTAATAATGGAACCATTTATGAGAAAGAAACCTAATTTTCGAATACAACATAAAAAAATTGTAACAAAACGAGCCAAAACAAAAACAAGGGTAATCTAAGGTATTAAACCTGGAGACAGACCAAGCCTGTTCTCAAGACCTCTCTACTAATCTTTCTAAAACTCTAATTTATCTCAAGCCACAAGAACCACAAAAAACTGAAAAAAGATCTAGCATACAAAATCATCCATCCAACCTTTAAAGCTCCTCCATCATATTATGTGGGACCTTGAGCATAAATAAAACTAAACATCTAAAAAAAATATTCCAGAGCGAACTAATAAAATATGATAAAGGTCCTCAACCGCATCCTTTACAAAGGGTGCACCATTATGCCAAACAAGGGAGCGCATCACCCTCACAAATGGTCTAATTTTTAGTGATGACTCTGTGGATAAGATAGTAATCTTTTTCCTCACAAGCAATTAAGAGCTTTTAGTGACAAGTCAAATAAATAAATAAACAAGGTAATTTTCAAATCCCTCCACCACAAAGGAAAGAAGAAAAAAAAAACAATAAGAACAATAGACCATTTCTCTACCGCCTTACCCTTTTCTTTTGGTTGACTTTGTCCATTTTCTCTTTTTCACTAAGAAAATGCTAAAACTACCCGTCACCCGCATCCAATGGTGTGAAAACATCAGCAATAGCATAGTTCAACATTAACTATTAAAAATGTATATCGATGACTAAGAGGTCAATTCGAGTACTCCACCCTTATTATTGTTGAACTAAAAAAAGAAGGTGTTTTCTCTTTCTCTCTCATTTTTTTAATCTCAAAACCTGCAACTAAAAGTGACATCAAGGTGTTTGCAAATATAAAACTACTAAACTACGTATTGTCTCAAACATCGTGACTTAAGTATTCAAAAAGTCAAATGCAGGCATCGTCTCAAATTCAACAGGAGGACAAACAAATCCTGAAAATCAGGATCATACCATACAACCTTAAATCATTGAGGAATCTACAGAGTTTCAAACAAATAAAATAAAAGTGCCCTCATGTTGACCAATAGACATACTTAGCAAAATAACAGCTCTGTTTGGTTCTTAAAAAAAGAACTTTGTTTGGTTAATGGTGCAAATGTTCTTTGATAATAGTGTTGTTTTTTTTTTGTATATGTGAGTGTATAGGTCAACCTACACACACTTTGACTATTCTCACGAAATAAGAGCCTGACTATATTACATTGGTCGTCAAAGTAATTTGTAGGAAATAAATTCCTAAATAAATTACCAACATGGATGGATACCATAATCTTTAAGCATTTTATTATTTACTAGGCCCTTATTTGATCAATAAACCGATGATTTTTATAAGTTTTGGATAATCGTGATGGAGAATTGATTTAGTGTTGTGATACTTTTCTTCTTATTTCATTTTATTTTGGTATACAAAACTATGTGAGGAAACTGCTCGAAGGAAAATAGGCAAACGGATTACCTTAATTTCTTCTTATATACACATACATACATATATATGTGTATATATATATATATATATATATATATTAATTGCAATTTTTATCGACATGTGTAAAAAAAATCTTTAAGTTTTATGTTGTTGTAGATGTCTATACTTTTGTTTGCTAAAAAAAACTTTCAAGTTAAAAAGAGAAAATTAGAAAATAAATTCAAATCAAAATTCTTTATATATATGTGATTGTGTGTGTGTATGGGAGAGAGAGAGAGAGAGAGAGAGAGAGAGAGAGAGAGAGAGAGTCAAACTAAGAACAAAGAAGTTTTTTTTTTTTTTTGAAATCAACTAAGAACAAAGAAGTTAATATGGTATATAACTATAAAAGGAACCCTCCCCAAAAAAGAACTTTCTTTTTATTATTATTATTTTTTTAGATTACAACAATTGGAGATGATGGACTCGAACCTAAAATATTTTGATCATTAGGTATACACTAATCTCGTTGAACTAACGCTCTAATTAGCGTTCTTTTTATTTGAGTTTCACAATAAGTTGGGAATTTCTCAAAAACAAAAATAATAAGTTGGGAAATTCAAACTTCTTATCTCATACTTTATACAAATAACTCAGGTTGGCAAAAAACTAGAGAACTATTAATTTATTTGTTTGTTATTTTTGTTGATATATACAGAGTGGTAAGCCATTCAAAGAAGAAAAGAAATTTGGTGCCTCGTCATCATTTGGTGACTGTATACCAAGGAACTTTCAAAGGAACCATTGCTGGATTCCATTATCTATCTTGCTATGTCATGGGCAGTGGGCACACATGATTTTTTTATTTTTAAAATCAAATCTGTTTTTTATTTTAAAGATTATAGTGTATATAATAATAATGATCAATGTTAAAAAAAAAAAGAAGTAATGTATTTCCTACCCCAAAAAATAAATATATTTGCTAATGATTTTGTTTTTAACAATTATTGAACCAAAAAAATAACTGTTTATTTTATTTCAATTTATTTTTAGAACAGAAAATAGGGTTACCTTTAAAAAGAAAAGAAAAAAAGACAATAACCTACAAAAGGGTTTGGATTTATTTATTTTATTTTATTTTTCAAGTATACAAGACAAAAACAACAAGCAAAAAGTTTATTTCAAAAAAAAAAAAAAAGAAAAAAAAAGGAAAAACACACACACAACAAGCAAAAAGCCAAAAAAACTAAAAGTAAAAACAGTTCGTGTGTCGAAAAATTCTTCACTCGAGAAGTTCCATCTTCACCGAAAAAAAGACAATCAGACTTTTGTTCTTTCACTTTTAAAGTTCTAACCCTAAATCACACTCAGAATTAACAACTAATTTGACAAAGCGAAAGGGATTGAACTGATCCAAATTAGCCCTAGAATTGTTCAGAGTCATAAGAAATCATATCATCAATTTCAGACAAATTCAGAAACGAAGAACACGAAATATAAATAAGAGAATAAACGGAGAGGAAGACGAAACAAACCTTGCAGAGGAATATCAAGAACTTGGGAAGCTTGAAGATCTCTCGGATTCACAATTCCATTCAGCTTCAAAATCGTCTCCTCCGATACATTAAACCTTCCAGAAATCGCCGAAACGGAGCTTCCAGATTCCACCAAATGTCCGTAATGGACGACTCTATTTCCCTCCACTTCGTCGCAGCTACACGGCAGAGGAATCCACAGCTTCTGCCCTACCGTAATTTTACTCGGATCCGGAACTCCATTCGCGGCCGCAATTTGCTGGAACGTTACGAGTTTCGCGAAAGTGATTTCCGCGATTTTGTCGAGGCTGTCGCCGTTCTTGACTTTGTACACCGGATGCTGATCGGAGAGACCAGTACCGTTTGTGCACTTGCAGTTGAACGGAATCTTGATCTTTTGAGACGCCGGTAGGGGAAAGTTTGACGAGGTGTTCGCCGGAAGGTTGTTGGCGCCGAGGAAGGAGAGGAGGTGTTTGACCTCGAAGAGGTTCTTTACGGCGGCGATGGTGGTGGCGTTTGGCGGAATGTAGTCGATTAGAGATCGGCATTTCGAGATCGAGCTGCAGTTGAAACGCGGCGGTGGTTGAGCAACAACTGATGTAGCGGCGATGACGGCGAAAACGAGGACTCTGAAAAACATGGTTCCAGTTCCGGAAGCCATTGGTATCTATCTCTTCTTACCTTCTTTTGGCAGTTTCCAAGGTTCTGTTAGGGTATTAATGGCGGATTGAGGTACTGTTCTAGCAAAGTAGATAAACTTTTAGGGAGAGAAATTCAAATGCGATTGGAGAGAAAAAGTAGAAGCCGCCATTAAAGGACTGGAAGAAGCTTTTTATTAATGCTGTGAGAAATTTGGGAAAATATGAACTTAGGACGAAGATTCTTTTTCACCGGATAATTCGTGGCATTATATCGTTTTCGATTTAAATTGTCTTTTAAAGAATTAGAAGCAAAAAAAAAAAAAAAAACTAAAAGTACACATACATTTATGATTAAAATAGTTTGGAAACAAAACTAAACCAAAAAATAGAATTTTTAATAATTATTTTTTTTTAAAAAAAATTGACAAAGTTTAATTATTTTTCTAAAATTTTATAACTGATGCAACTCACTATTTCTCAAATTAAATCAAAGTAAGCAGAGGAGATTACCAATAAAAAAAATTAATTAAAAAAAAAAAGTGAGGACGAATAGATTATATTCTATTATTCTTTCTCTCCCTCCTTCAATCTCTATCTATCTCTTTTTATTTTTATTTTTATTCATCTATTTTCATGTTTTTAACTCTAAAAATATTTAAAGGCGAAAGATTTGAATTCTATATATCATGTTAATTAACTTGAATTATGATTGACTATCCATCTATTTTTATTGATTTATTAATTGTATTTTTTTCATTTGTATGATTGATTTCGTTTCCTAAATTATTCATGAGGGAGCTCGCCAAGCGAAGTAAATGATCAAAATCTGTGATTTCATATTTATAAATTCATATGGTTAATGGCAAAAATTATCTTTTTTTCCTATATAATATTTTAAAATTTAGTCCTCCAAAATAATATATATTTTAAAATTTAAAACAAGATAAGCATACAATTCTTATATACTAAAAATAAAAACTAAAACCCTACTTACCAAGCCCGACAAAATATCAAATTGATATTAAAATAAATCATTTGTTTTCTTATTAAGTCATTTAGCAATAAATTTAAGAGCACCTAGATAAGAAACGTCTCTATCATGAAGTTAATCAAAAAAATAGGCAACAATTAAATATAAATGTGGAATTTGAAATTTAAATAAAAGTAATGGAAAAACTATACAATAAAAAATTAGTTGATTGGGAAACGAAATAACACAAGTTTATTTTATGGTCAAAAGGGAATAAAAACCTCATTTACAACTAGATAAGTCATTAAGCAATAAATTTAAGAACAACTGGATAAGAAACGTCTCTATCATGAAATTAATCAAAAAATATAGTCAACAAATAAATATAAATGTGGATTTTGAGATTTAAATAGCATTTTAAAGTAATGGAAAGACTATACAATAAAAAATAAAAATAAAATAAAAAAGAGTTAATTGGAAAACGAAATAACATATATTTATGTTATGGTCAAAAGTGAATAGAAACCTGAGTTGCAACTGAGAGAGGCTCGAGAAGTGTCAAGTTTGCCTAAATTAGTTTGGTAATGACATTTATCTTCCATTAAGAAATTATAAGTTCGAATTTTCAACGATAATATTTTTATTGATTTTTATTTTTTAAAGTTATAAATCATGAAAAGAAAAATGCTCACCTTTAATGAAATAATGTGTTTGGAAACTTCTTCAAAATATTTTGCCCACATGAACAAACTTGATTCACAAATGCTTGCAAATAGAGCATTGGTATGTTTTTTGCATTTGAGAATCGAAAATGGTAACAATTATTTTGGGGTTGTAAGGTAGCTTCTAGATTTTGGTATCATTGTCTCCTCTGCGGATTTCATAGAATTACTAAAAAAAATGGTAGTTATATTGTGAAAAAATAAATTACTTATCAACTAAATATTAAGTTGCCAAAATGAGTTTGGCTCAAATAACAATTTCCATTAAAAAAATTAGAAGTTCAAAATCTTTCATCCTTAGACTATTATTAATTAATTTGTAAATACATTTCAATTTATAATTTTTGTACATTCATTATTATACAATTTAAAAAAAGTTACTACTTTGGGATCGCAAAATAAATGCATGCCAAACAAAGCCTAATTTATAGTTAATGAAAGAGCTAAAAGAAGTGAAGAGGCAAAAATTTTATAGCTCAATGCCTTGTTTCGGCAATTGATTATCCTCACAGTTAATAATTGTGGATAGTTTAAGGGTAAAAGGTCTTAAAAATCAATACTACCGAATGGATTGGTGACACGTTGATTATCTCAATTAGTAGTAATTCATTTTAACTCTAACGTCACAAATTTGATCTTGAAAGTCGATATTTAGCTCTCATCATTTGAGAACAATAATGCCCTCTATGTAAAGTTTATTGATCCCCCCTCCCCTCAATTTGTATTCAAAAAGAAAAATCTTACCAATTTTTCTGATATTGAAATAATATTATAAAGGTCAAACAATGTCTCCTGAGAACAAGCGAACATAATAATAGTCAAAATTCGTGTAAGCTAGCTCATATACTTTTTTCCTTTTAATCCACAATTGTCAAAGTCAACTTGTGTGCACTTCAACTAATGTCTCGATACATTCCGTATAACCCTACAATATTTGAATGTCATGAAAATCATAGGAAATTAATTCCTAGGATAGGAGGCCACCATGGATTGAACTCCTCACCACTTAGTTTCCCAAGTCTCTCTTACTCTATGATGGTTGCTCGGATACTTACAAATATTAAAAATAAAATTATTGTTGCTTGGGTTGAGCAACTCAGTCAAATCCCTAGTCAAAATTCTAAAAAGGAAAACAACTTCAGCAATACAACAACAGATTGAAGCAACTTACTTGCCTCGTCTAAATATGCCTGCAGGCTGCCCTACCTCATGTGAGCCCACCAGATTTTGACTTGCATGGATAAAATAGTACCTGCTTTACTAATCAAAATCAACAAAATAAAGCTAGAATGTGAGCCTACCAGATTTTGAATTGAAAAAATGCCAGTATCTATCTATTTCATTTTGGACATTC
>JBBMKA010000001.1:6959265-6994411 GCA_037833695.1 Sechiopsis laciniata
TTTAATTCATGTTACTAATATGTTTAGTAACAAAATATAAAACTAAAAGTTGATTGATAATTCAATATGATATTTTTTTAATTATCTTAAAGGTGTATATGTGTGTCAATGAGCTAAAATGTCACGAATTTGAATTCTTCAATTTGAATTATTATTAAATTAAAAAATATAAAAATATTTTTTAAAATCAATCAATAACAATTGAAGCGAATAATTAAAATTCATAATTTTTTAATTATAAATACATAATTGTTATTATTTACTTCAACCACATTTTCAAAAAAAAAAAATTATATCGATCACTCTTAACCTCAATCTCTAAACAAGTAGCTGATTACTCCACTTCTATTAACCTCAATCTCCAAATGAGTAGTTAACTGCTTCATTCTCTTCCACTCCACTCCTATGTCCAAAATACGAACACACCGTCAAGGTTTACACTTTCATCGACTTAAACTCCAAATTATTATTTTTTTCCAATTTAAGATCTTTCTGTTAGTGATGGAGAAATTGAGCCTTTTGTGGCCAAGGGAGAGTTACTTCAATATAGTTAAGTGTGTTTGGACCAAAATAGTATTAAGTTGGATATAAAATTATCTCCATCTTGTGGGGGCAACTATTTGTTTTTGTTTGTTTTTTTTTTTTTTTTAAATAATTAAGTTTATAACTATTACTCCAATCTATTACTTTTTTTTATTTGATATCTACATTATATCCATATTTTCAAAAATCAAACCAAAATTTTAAACTTATAGAAAAATAGTTTTCACAAATTTATATTAACTTTAGAATTCAATTAAGGATTCAAATCTTCTCTAAAGGAGGATGAAAATTTGGTAGGAAATTTGAGTGAAGATAAATTTAATTTTTAAAAACCAAATTATCAATCGAGTCTAAATTATTAGCAAATTATATATTTTTTTAGATGAAAATTATTAGCAAATTATCAAAGCAAGGGAAAAGCCTCATTCTTATTCCTGCAACAAATTACAATCATTGTACACACTTCAACAGTTCAAGACATTACATATCAAAATCAAAATTCACAATCAACTATCTCTTCTAATCCAGTTTCTTCATCCATCCACTCGATTTCCGGCCACGACGAGATTTATTTCAACTCGATTATTAATGCTAAAAGAGAAAAAATAAGACTAAAAGATGGCTATTTTATGATAAAGAAACCACGTACATTGTGATTGTTACTCTATAACGACACATCAGAAGGGAATTATCATACTTTGTACTAAATGAGGAGAAGACCAAAACACAGTAGATGCATTAAGACGCCGAGATAGGCCAAACTCAGTCCTCGTGAACCCGTCCTCGATGCACTGTCTGCTTAAACATGATAGGAAACAGTCAAATTCCAGATGATGAGTGTAGAGAAGAAGTGTTCAAACTAATATGGAATTTCCAGTTTTCATTTTGCTCATTGTGTGTTTAGAGATTTTAGTAGAATAATTTAAATGCATGACATCAAATCAATTTTGATATAATTGTTTGGCTAGCTTACGATCAAATCAATTTTGATATAATTGTTTGGCTAGCTTACGAGCATCTCTACTATTCTTTTTATATATATATATATATATACACACACGTGATTGCATATCTACTATTCTTTTTTAATATAATTGTGCGCACCTTGACTATTATCATAAAGCATACTGCATGACCCTACAATATTTAGATATCAACGAAATTTGTAGGAATTAATTCCTAGGTAGGTCGCCACAATAGATTGAACTCATCACCATTTAGTTCTCCTCCAATACCCTCTTGACCACTAGCACACTCCATAACGATTAGCATATCTACTTTTCTTATGAGACATTTGTCTCATTCTACTATATTTGATTGTTAAGTAAATCCGTCAAATATTAATTCCTAGGTAATTTTGATGCTTGATCATACAACATTTTTTTATATTAGTGAGCATCTAGGACAACTTATGCCGACATCTACTGTTCTCATAGAACAAATTGCTTTACCCTTACTATATTTGGTAGTCAATAAAAACCTATAAGAAATTCATTCTAAGGTAGGTAACCACTGACTATCCTGAATTAAACACATCGCTCGTTAGTTTCTCAAGACTCTCATGATCACTAAGCCAACCCATTATAATTTGCTACTCTCAAACATGTGATTTTGAGTAGGGAGTACTTTTAGCACAAGAAAAGGCATTTAGCATCGTCTGAGGTGAAGGTTTATATTAATCGAAATGCGTGTAAGTAGAGTCTAAGTTTGGAGCTCACCTTCAGGTCCAGGGCAAGTGTTGAGAGTAGAAATATTTGTGAAGATGGCTTGTTTAGAGAAACCAGCATAGGCACATGTAGTGGTGTTGCAACCAGAAACTGTTGAGTTACCAAGAGACAAACTGCTACCATTACATTCCAGGGATGGGCATGTTGCCCAATCAGATGAGGATAGTTTCAGCTGTGATGGCTTACAGTCAAGCCTGAAAAGAAAGAAGACCCCCAAAAAAAGTAAGCTCACTAATTCTAGATACCATTAATCTAGAGCAAACAAGTTCTCAAGAAACAAATCATTCAGAATTGACAGCACTTACATCCAGTTTTTTGCTGCATTACATTCACATAGCACGCAGTCGTTTGCCGTGTAATCGTACGTATCGTTGGAAAGGAGGAACGGGAATTCTGAAGGGTCTTGTCTGATCACAGACGAACAAGCTGTGAATAGAATTCAAAACGGTTAACTTTCAAGATAATGGCATTTGTTGAACAAAATTAAAGGATCTTCCAGAATGTTAAAGAATCCAGCATTCAGAAGGTGAAGCCTAACAGTTATAACTTATAAATTACTCCTTTCATTGCCAATTAGTTTTGATATGAAATCACATATAATCTAATAAGGGAACAGCTAGTCAACTTTGTAAGCATATTCCTATCTCCATCGTTAAATTTGAGTGGCATAATATTCTATCATATGGACGGTGATACAGTCAAGCATCACTAAAATCCTTTGATGACAAACTAAATCTCTTTTTATGATCTCTCAATCCCTTGAAAAATCCTATTATTCTCTCAAGCCACGAGTTTCACAAAACTACACAAAAAAACTAGCATACTAAATAAAGTAACATAACGTAAAACGAGCATAACATGATAATAGAACGGCGATATCTACATCAAGCATAACGCGATCGAGCTAGCAAAATAACAACCCTAGTGAATATGGTCAAAGTCATCCAATACATTCTTACCAAGAGTGCATCACTACCTAAGGCCCCAACAAAATGAGTGCACCACCCTCACAAAATGATGTCTCTCTTATTTTGATGAATAGAATAGTAATGTTATTCCTCTCAAGCAACCAAGAGCTTTTTTAGTGACAAGTCTAGTCAATAAATAAATAACACAACTCCCAAACCCCCCAACCACCAAAAAAAAAAAAAAAAAAAAAAAAAAAAAAAAAAAAAAAAGAGGCTTTCATATCCTTCCACCACTTTTTTCTATGCTTATAATCAGTTGACAACAATTATTTTTACAAACTTGGGCTTTTTTTGTTGACTTTGTCCATTCCCTAAAGATCACCGCCACCACAAACGTCAAAACTATCCTCTGCCACTTCCAAAGGAGGTTTTTCTCCTCTACAAGTAAGGGAGTTCATAGATTATTATTTTTTTTTTTTTTTTAAACAAAATTTTAAATTGGGAAGAGAAACTACGAATCCTGCATTGAAAATACTAGTTCTATAAAATAAGATAAGAAAATTTAGTATCCAAAAGTCAAGTGCAGTCATTTTTCCAAAGTGTGGAGGACAGAGAAATTCTAAAAATTATTATACCATGCAACCTTAAATTACAAATTTAATATTTTTTCTAGTTCAAGAAAGGAGATTTGAATCCATGACTAGTGAATTCATATGTTACTCCGCTATTGTTCTTGTCGGTATAAAATTGATACTATCATTTTTTGCAAAAATATAATTCAATTCCTATTTTAAGAAAATTTTAAAAATATTGTGTATGCTGTTGTAATCGTATGTTAATAAAGTGATCATATTTTTTATGGTGTGAGCTAAATAGGTTTTTTTTTTTTTTCCTTGAGCTAAGTAGTGGTTAAATAAAAAACATGGATTGACAATTCAATGCACTCACATTTTATTATTTACTATATAAAAATTATGAGTAAATTGTAAATTTTGGGCCTATAATGGGGGAGGAAGTTAGAATTTAGTGGTTGGTTTAGGGAAATTAGACGTTGGGTTTCAGCTTTTACAAGAAACAAACCTGTAAGAGGAAGATCAAGAAGCTGAGAAGCTTGAAGATCAGCAGCATTGGCAATTCCATTCAACTTCAAGATGGTCGGCTCGGACACATTAAACCTTGCAGCAATGGCCGAAACAGAGCTTTTAGGTTCCACCAAATGTCCGTAATGAACAACTCTCTTCCCCTCCGATTCGTCGCAGCTACACGGCAGCGGAATCCACACCTCTTGCCCTACTGAAATGATATCCGGATTCGGAATTTTGCTTGCCACCGCGATTTGCTGGTACGTCACGAGCCTCCCGAATTTCTCCACCGCGATTTTATCCAGTGTGTCCTCGTTCTGGATTATGTAAATCGGGTACCCATCCGAGAGGCCGGTTCCGTTTTCGCACCTATAGTTAGAGGTATACATGAGTTGGATTGGATTCAACGAGACCAATTCAAAGTTTATTTCTGTTTACTAACTATTCAAGTTTATGTGTTTGAGCACCAATTCGGTTGAGTCATCCGGTTGTTATTTTGAATATATATTGATTATTTATTTTCAATTTTTATAAAAATCAATATAATAGCTTATTTAACTTCAATTGGTACTGGATATAATAAACATTTCAAATATTTAAAAAAATAGAGGATAAAAATATCAAAAAATAATAATTAAATAAAGTAAATATAGATATATAATTACGTTATATGTAAAATAATATTTTTAAAATATCAGATATAAATTCGATTAGCTGAAACTAATCCAAATTATCTAATTCCAATTTTAAGATATGAAACTTGCTTAAACTTTTTTTTTTTTATTGCGTCTCTACTTATTTTGATGTTGCAATCTAAGGACTAAATAGCTTCGGGGATTTAAAAAAGCAAACACACAAGTTTTCTAAACAAAAATCCAAATTCCTAGATTAAAATAAAATAAAAAAATGAACTCAAATTAATTTTAAATTAATCATAGAAACTCAAGTCTCTAGGTAATAAGTGTAAAATATAAGTTTAGTACTATAGTTTGAAAAATAGTTAGAAAGTTTATGTTTGTCAAATTTATGGAAGATTTAAAATCGGTAGAAAATTCCTCATTTTTACAATTAAGTGTAAAATATAAATTTAGTACTATAGTTTGAAAAATAGTTAGAAAGTTTATGTTTGTCAAATTTATGGAGGATTTAAAATCAGTAGAAAATTCCTCATTTTTACAATTAAAAATAGCTTTTTATTTTTAATCACTCTGTTTTTTATCATTCATTTATGATTACTCATTTTTAATTATTAACTCGAAATAGCTACTATTTTAAATACACATTCAAACAAGCTATTCATTCTAATTCTTCTAAAAAAAATCATTTCCAAACAAATTTTTAAGAACAATTTTCAATTTTTAATTGCTCAAAATAATTTCTTATCTAAAAACTCATCCTAAAACTTCATTAAAATTTAGTCTCATGATTAATAAAAAAAAAAAAAAAAAAAAAAAAATTAAACCCTAATTAATAACCATTTGATTTTATATTTTTTTATTTTTGAAATTTAAGCCTATTTTTACTACAATGTGTTACATATTTTTTACAATGTATACATTTTTTCTTAAAGAAAGTATTTGGATGTTAACCAACTTTCAAAAGAAAGCTTTCTAAATTATTTTTTTTGTTTTCAAATTTTGATATAGTTTCTACGAATATAGATGAGATAAGATATCAAATAACAAAAAAATATATGATAAAATAGTTATAGTAAACTTAAATTTTAAATATGAAAAACAAAAAAGTAAATAATTAAAACTCGCTCTAATACTATAATTTTAAAAACTAAAATTTTTTAGATTTTATAAAAATATAAAAACTAAATTCTCATTTACACCCTTACTTGCAGTGGAAGGGGATCTTGATTTTTGTCGCCGCCGGTAGGGTAAAGTTCGAGGAAGTGTTGGCCGGGAAATTGTTGGCGCCGAGGAAGGAGCGGTGGTTTTTGATTTGGAAGAGACTCTGTACGGCGGCGATTGTGGTGGCGTTTACCGGAATGTAGTCGATTAGGGCGCGGCATTTCGAGGTCGAATTGCAGGTGAAACGCGGCGGTGTTTGGGCTAGGGTTACGGCGATCACGGCGGAGAAGGTTAGGGCTCTAAAAAGTATAGTTGTAGTTACAGAAGCCATTTTGAGTCTCTGCCTTTTTCTTTTTCTTCTTTTTAGCAGTTGGAAGGTTTTGTAGAAGAGTATTAATGGCGGAAACGCGGTTTTGGAGGGGGAAAAGTCACAGTTTATCTCAGCTGTGAATGGAGAAAAAGAAGAAGACGCCATTGACGAGATTTGTCAAAGCTGTGTTTATGGTGGGTGAAATTTCGGAGAAATTGGATTACGACCAAAATCCTTTTTCCACCAGGTAATTCGTTGCATTTTATTGTTTTTTCCATTAAATTGTCTTTGAAAAAGAAAAGTCGCTTGCATTTATAATTATAAATTGTTTTTCTTTTAATAAATTTTAGGTCACAAATATTAATGATATTACAAATTTAGTTCCAATTATGATGTCTACTGACTTACGACTGTGCACAAGAAAAATCTATGATTAGAGCATTTCAAACTATTCAACTCAAATGGTAAACGTTGAGCGAAGAATAATTTTCTTTCTAGATTACAAATTTATTATTTTCTATGGTTTGATTCAATTCTTCAGTTTGACCAAGTTTGACTTGTTAATATATATATATATATATATATATATATATATAAAAGTAAGATTGATTAAGAAGATATCTTTTTATTATTTTTTTTAAAAAAATACAGCTAGGTAGAAAACAGGTATTAATATAATATGAGCATTTTGAATTTAAATTTAATATCATGTAATTTTTTTCATTTTTAAAAAAGATTTATAATTTATAATTTATAGACTGAATTTTAAAGAGGAAATATGAGATAAATTCAACCTCGACGACCTAACCGAATTAGAGAATGAAAAAGAAATCATTATGGACATTAGAGTTAGTGATAGATTTTTTGCTACAACTTGTAATATGGAGAATTAGAAACTACAACTTATTTTTTAATTTTGTTTTAAAATCAAAATATTTCATTAAATAATAAAACCAAATTTACACACTTTCTCTTCTAAGAAAAAAAACTTTCAGGATAACATCTCTATCTCAATCCATAAATCAGACAAAGTAAAAAATGAAAAATTATATTTTTTTTAGTATAAATTGGAGGAGTAAGACAAGAAACCCTTACATAGAGGGTGTTATTACTCTCAAATAAATAAGAGTCAAATATTGATTTTCAAGATCGTGTTGAACTAAGTTATTACGAAACAATGAAACTATTAACCCTTTCGGTAAAAGTTGTAAATTTGTTATTGGATTATAACAAATGTTACTTGAGCTATGTTTTTAGGGGTATTGATCCAAAACTTTAAGAAATCACTATAAAATATAATTATGTTCTTATTGGCACAAACAAACTTAAACCCTAAACTATGGTCCTTGTGGGCAAATTAATATTTTATTTAAATCTTTATAAAGTATCATTTGATTATTGTTTTATCTACCTATTTTCGGCTCTTACTTTACACTCTAATCCAATCGATCGTAAAAAAAAACATTAGCTTACATTGTAGTGAAAGGACAATTTTTTGTGTGGCCAAATTCAAATAATCAATTTGAAATTTTAAGATTTTGAAATAAAATGTCAAAATTAATAATTTAACTCGTTTTTAATTATAAAATAGCTGTGCAACAAACACATTGAATAATATTTGACTTTCATTTATTTAAGAATAGTGTATATCTATATTGAATTTATAATTTTCCTTCTTCAATTTGTACTTAAAAAAATATAATGGGTCATGCAAAATTGATAGAGTTACAATAAGTAGGAAAAGTCTTAAAAATTAGGTTGATATTCGAAAAAAGATGTAGGAAATGAAATTGAAAAAATGTGTTCAACTAACAGAAAAGAAAATAATAATAATAAATTCAGAATTGCCTTTTAATAATCTTTTCAGATGGGAACGAACATGGTCATTGTCACGTCACTCCCAATTAATGGATGATGCATGGACTTCAATGTCGGCTATGTGAAAAGTTCATATTATCTTCATATTAGATTTATGCCCTAACTTCACCTTTTTTTTTATTTTTATTTGTGGCTGTTCGAACCAGTTTTGTGTGCACTTCAATTAATGTTACAAGACATACTCTCTGACTCTATAACATTTAGATGGCAACAAAATTTATAGAAAATTAATTTCTAAGTAAGTAGTTATCATGAATTGAATTCATCACTTTATGCATCTCAAGACCCTTTTTTATCAATTAAACTATTTCATGATGGTTCTTAGTCCTAACTTAACCATATTAATAGAATTTCGTAGCATTGGACAAAGAAGTTTGCAACTGTGAGACTTACTAAAAGTTTTTATCAAACTAACGGTATACTATTAAGGGGAGAGAAGTTTGATCTAGATTAACGTAGGTCGTAAGTATATGCATAATGACAACTATCTTCATTGCTATATGATATTTTGGATGAAACAAAAAGCAAAATCATGAGAGTTATGTTCATGGTGGATAAATCAGCTCAAGGTTTTTGTTCTTATTCATTGGTATCAAGAGTTCAGGAAAAAAAAAAAAAAAAAAAAAAAAAAAAAAAAAAAGTAACCAATTGTTGTAAGTTGCTCCCAAAAACAGATCTAAAAAAATCATACTAATAAAAACACGCAATACTTGAGAAACGCAGATATTCCTATTTCCTCCTACATCCAAATTCTCCTAATTTGTATGGTGAAACGTCACCGTTTGTTCACTAAAAAACAGCATTGGCCAGCAAAATTTAGCCTCTGTAGTGCAAATCCACGAATCTCGTTCATAACAGAACTACAATTACAAAGCACAAGATAGCACTCTTTAATTGATGAGTCTGATGACTGTTCTAAAATTATTGATAAAGATGGATTCAAACCAAGGTTTTATACAAAAATTGAAGCTTGCTTAACAAAACTTAACACTACATGGCGTTCAAGTCAGACAAATAACTATGCATTGACCGCTACATGACTCCATCCTCGAAAGAAGATTCCGACTCACCTCGAGTGCATCCTCGACCTTTATTCGAATGAAGTCTAACCAAATAAATAAGTTTCAGGGCAGGAACCTGGTGTGTCCAAGGGTTAATGCAGTTTTGAGCTTTGATACTGACCGACATCACTTAACTTCCAATAGCTGCAGAACTGACTCGGCGAAGCTTTGTTGCCTGAGGATAATAAACCATAGCAGAACATTCAAAGTCAATAAGACTAAGGCCGTGTTTGGAGTACCAGTTGGGTTATTATAAACAGTGTTTGAAATTATAATAGAGATTACGATAAATGGTATTTAAGATACATGTTAATGTTATTATAACAAAAACGGTGATTAGAGTGCAAGTTATTACAATAAGAAAAGAAAATGGTTAATCTCAAACAGAGACATGGTGATGTGAAACGGAGGCTTGAGTTTACGTAACCGGTGTAACCCAACCCAAACGGAAACTATGTGATTTAAGAAGTTGGAAGGCAGCAAGAGAAAATATCAGAAGAGAGGATGCATACTTTCGTTCTCGGTATTTCGGGCTCGGGCGAGAGTGCTTCAAATATCCATCCCATGGAACCTTCTTAAGCCCTGCTCGAGCGCATATTATGTCCCTGACCCTGTAAATAACGCAAAATTAGAGCCGACAACCAGTAGAATGATGAACGTTAACCGAAAGATCTAATGCTTGGTGAGAAACACGCTTACCTCTCTGCAAACTCAATGGGAGTTTCTCCAGGCTTCAAAACTTGGGGCTCCAAGTACCAAACATCACAAACAACAGCCCAAGAGGTCATAAGCTGCAGGAGGTGCATGGTGAACGACTGCCTGAAAATAGGTAAATTGTCTGAGAATCATCTACCTGATATAATCAATTCCATGCTAATGCATAACGAACCTAAATACCTGATTAAAATTATGCAGAAACATAAGCACAAATACTACCATCTAATTTTTCTTGTTAAGAATAGTGCATGGCACATATAGATTGCATTTAGGAAAATTATGTGTCAATCAAATTATCATTTTAGCCAAAAAGGTGCGGATTCATGGGCACAGAGTTACTTCTGAATATTTTTAATAAGCACCTAAACTCAAAGGAACCCAGGTGCAAGCATGTCTATAATTTATTTCCTGATGGAAAACTTTAATGCAATGCATAAACCCTCATCAAAATCAACTCATTTTTGGGAAACATGGAAAACTTTAGTCAAGCTATCAGTATATTTGGTTTCTTTCAGGCTGGTATCAAATTTTCTTTTCTTTCTATTTTTTAAATTTTAATTTGATTTTTTAAAGCTGTTTAGAATGATATTTTCTGTTTATGCTTTAGCATATAGCAAATTTAGTTACTAAGCACAAACAATACTATTTATAGTTGCATGCAAACATTATTTTTAAAAACAACAAAATACAGGTTTTATTTATGTTTTTGAAGTTTCCTAAACAAATAATTTGTCAAACATAATTTATAAATTTCTATTTTCAGTTCCCTAAAAAAAGTATTTTCAGTCTCTTACCTCGGTTACCAAACAGGAACTAAGTTTCAATCAACAAAAACTAATCAAATAACACACGTAATATTCCTCCACAAAAAAATCCCTTACTTCCTGCTGTTCCAAAAAGCATCAACGAAAATTTTGTTGTATTTTATTGCAACTGGGCAAACAGAGCAGCCAAGTTCAAACGCACCCTGAAATCATTTAGTAAACCAAATAAATAAATAATAAGGTGACCTCAACAAACTAGCTGAAGCAAAAGCTGAAATGATAAATAGCCTATTTGGCCTTAATGCAGCCTTGTCAGCAAATTTAAACAGTGTAAAAAGCAATACCTTCTTGAACATAACAGAGTAGTGGTTATTTACACAAGTTCCTTCAGGAAATATAAGAAGAGGATTATTGTCAGCCCCTTGAACATGGTCATTTAACCTAAAAGAGAAGAGTTTCAATAATCATTCCACTGACACAGTATTTGTAATTCTTGAGCTCCAATCATATGGTGACACTTACTTCTTCGCTACAACTTCACGATCCTTCAACTCTGTACGATTGAACCATATACATCCTATACTCTCCAATATAGTGCTTTGCAACAGTCCTTCAACAACATAATAAAACATAAAGTTACAATATGACAACCATTTTATGACCTTCCCAGATTCGTGATTAATCCTAATGTCTACTGTTCCCAATTGGTAATCGGAACTAGGAAGAGAGACAAATATGTCAGCTGGTTATTAATCGCAAGAGTACCCCTTCTCTCGAGCTTCAATTACTTTAGACTTCTTCAGACGACCTAAATCTTCATTTTACACATTTGGCATGATAAAAGCACTCACCAACCCACCCAGGATGTTTCTGCATAATAACCGCAAAGGCAGTCATTTGCTCCAAGACTATGAAATCAATCATGGAAGTATGGTTGGCCACAAAAACCTGCTCAACCACGCACGAGAAGAAAAACAAGATAGAAGTTTAGAATTGAGAATGATTCTCAACCTCTCCAAAAGGGAAAATATGATATGCCTTTGCAAATTGTTACCTAAAATCCCGAATACCTGTTTTGGTCTGATGCTAGGTCGTGGCCCATGATACTTGACAACTCCAGTCCAAGATGCAACAAAGAAGCTACAAATCAACTCCACCAAAAACCTCTAACAAGGAAATATATTGTCATTTTACAGAAGAATTTTTAACTATTAAGCAATTAAGCAAAGATAAACATATTGTTAGGCAAGAAATTTTGAGTTCAGCAATTGCATAGCTAGGGGAGAATGAGCCATTGACCTTTAGGATTATTTTTTAATAATCAAGGAATCAAAGCTTGGCCCCACTACATACCTGAGGACACCTGCATCCGTCCTAAGGTCCAAACTCGAGAGTCAACAAGGGATTTTAATTTTTACAATGAAGCCCACTCATAAGTTTCGAATCTATAACCTCCAAAGGAGTATACCTTGGAGATCCCAAACCTCTACCACGAGGCTGTCCCTTAGAGACATTGACCTTTAGGATGTTAATAAATGCCTTATCCATTGAGTAAGCATAGCCCCACAAGCTATATATAATTAAAAAGGCATAACAAGTAAAATTAAAGAAAAAGCACACAAGATGTATAATTGAGCATTCACACCTCTAACTTAGTTTTAAGCTGCCCTTTCAGTAGTAGATTCACGGGAATGAATGTCGAAAGGAATATTATCCATCCAATTGTCAATACAAGAACCCTGCACCATGAACTCAACACACCTTAGACAAATAAATGAAAGTCATAGGAGTCCTATAACTTGAAGTAACCATGTCATTACATTATCAGATCAGAAAACTAAGTACCCAAATGAGCTAACCTCGCGGGGAAAAGAATCAGATACCGAATCACCACTCCAAAACACCACAAAGGGAACAAATAAATATTCCAATTCCACGGCTCCGGCGGGTTTGATTTGAAACACCGAGTAAACGAATCCTAAACATTCAACATCAAACAACAAATAAACAAAAACAACTTCCAAAGACAAATCAAAGTATTCACTTCCAAAACGAAAAGGGTACAATACAATCAAATCAACCAGCCAAATTGAAAACAACGAAAAGGGAAAGCTCACATCAACAATAGCACCAGCAGCCTCAGTAAGGGTAGGCGAAATATCAAGCAAATCGCGCCTATTAACAAGTGCATAAGCTCATAAAATCACATGGAAAGGGTGCAATATGAAATTGAAGAAGAAGATAGAGAAAGGGAGATTACAGGCGGAGCTTTCCGGTGGGTTCTTGAATGGAGGATCCGGAAGGCAAATAATCTTCGATATTGGGACGATCCAAGTCCAATTCAGAACGGGAAGTGTTGAGAGAAGCAGCGCCACTCATAATTGACCGATTTTGGGAAACTGATTGAGATCTGATCGTGTTCGAGCTCTGATTCTTCTTCCTCTTCTTGCTGCTGATTGTGGTGTATGAGATTTGGTTGAGCTGTAGGTTTGGTTTTGTCCCGAATTTCTCAACAAGAACAAGCACTAATTTGATGGGTCCTATTTCTTTCTCGTGCGCACATGCCACTTTCTTTGCGCCTCTTTTTTTCGTACTGCATTAATTTTCTTTACTTTCGAATACATTTTTAAAATAAATTAAAAATCATTTGAGATGGAAATTTGAATCACTCGATCAAATGTCAAAATGATCATACCTCTTTCTCAAAAAAAAAAAAGAAAAAAAAAGCATATCTCCAATTTGATTATATAGGACTTAATAATTATAAAGTTATAGATTAAATATTATTGAATAAAAAAAATTGTTATAAACAATTTCTTCTAATGTAACTGTAGTTTTTATCCATCTTTTGATTAAAAACTATTTATGATATTGATGGAAGATTGTTTTGTGACATTAAATAAAGATTATATATGCACTTATTAAAGGGTATTTCTTGCACGGATTAAAGCCATAATGTGTATGAGGTTTCATCTTTGTACTAGGTCCGCCCTAATTTTTTGGTATGCACAATTTTTTTAAAAAAGGTTTCTATTCATAATTTTGTTTGGATTTCTTTTATTATACATGGAAAGTCCCTTAGAAAAAAGTGCCACTTGTTGAAATACCTTAAACGATACATGCAATGATTACTCGGTTGAGGGTTTTGCTACTCGGTCAATGAATAGAGATTTATGTCCTATTTATTTCACTCTTTTTTTCTCTCATTTGTTGTTTAGGTTTTTCATAACATCTCCATGTCATGCTCTGTTGGCGAAAATACACAATTCAAACATATAGCTTCTTACCACCTCATGGATCAAAATATAACAACAAATGGTGATATTTTAACTTTAAATCAGCACCTTCTACTGTTAACCCATTAATTTAAATTGTTTGCATTAAATAAAAAAAAAACTAAAAAAAAACTAAAAGGATTATGAAATGAAGTGAGAGTGACAAAATATTAGATTGAAGTAACTAGCCTATTTATTAGTATTGTAAAAATATCAATCAAATAAATGTTGCAACCTTGAAAATGAAATTATAAGAAAGAAAAAAGAAATTGGTGTCAAGGGGTTGAACTTTTTAGGAAGTTTAATCGGTTAAGACATATTCGGCTAAGAAATTGAAACTTTATCATTGGCCCAATTAAATATGTCCAAAGGCAGCACTTATTGGGCTCAATAATATCCATATCCAATGTCAGGGGGAATTAGGCCATCTACAAGCCCAACAACAACAAATCTACACTTTCCTACTTTTGGGCAATTCCAAACTACACAAAGTCATTTCTCAATAAATGATTTTTTTAAATTTTTTATTATTCGGGAATTTAGAGCTCTACTCTTCTAAATTTGGAACACCATTAATTCGTCCTTAAATTACAGAACTGAAATACATCGAAAGAATAAAAATATAATTGAGAGGTTTCTACAAATTAATGTTATAAGTGAATCTTCCATCAAAGAAAACATTAAAAAAGAATTATGAAATATATAACTTTCTCTTCTTTTAATCCAATATTTAACTTTCTCTCTACTTAATTTTGAGTTGTCATGTTTTAATTTCATAATAACTCTCTTTCAATTAAAATAAAAATTAGAAAATGATTCATGCATCAATTCTCACACTGATATAATTAGAAGTTTTTGCACCTTTAAACAAAATTTTATGGAGATTGTAAATCATAATAGTTATTAAAATTTAGGGTTTAGATAGATATGATCATTATTATTTTAAATTGATTTATACCCAATAATATATAGGAAAATTGTGTTGGATTGTCCGATTTCATAAAACAATTATAAATCTAGGCAAATTTGATAATATTTGCATCCATAGTAAAAAATACGGTATTATTAATACTCATTATATAATATTAATTTATTATTAATACAACATTTTGGATTATTAATACATTATTATCTATTATTAATACAATATTCTATGTTATTAGTACAGTATTGTATATTAATATAATATTATCTTTTAATAATACTCTATAATTATTAATACATATGACTATAATGGTTAAATTTTTTCTTTTGCTACTTTTCTAAGTTGTGATATTCCTAAAAAAAACCTTTAATATATATTATATATATTTGAAAAATACAAGAGTCTAAGGTTTTTGGCTTAGACAACCTTAGACTCAAATATTTACTGCTGACAATAAATGCCATCTGAAAAGAAAAAATAACTGTACATTCTTTTTGGGGTGTAGTTAAGGAATCTACATCCCTCTACTATTATTTTAAGGAGGAGAGGTGTCAAATTCACATTGGATTGATAAAGCCCTACATTTGTAGGGGTGTTGACCTTTTTTCTTACATGGTTTGGGCCTTAGGCTCACTAGTGGAGCCCCTCACAAGATAGACAATGTCACTTTGTCCATTCCCATCTAGGGTTCTTGAGGTGGATGCCAGCTCTTTTTAATTTAAAAAAAGGGATATATATTTTTTTTTTTAGGAAATTGTAGTGAATGATCTGTTCTCACAAAATAATTATAATTGTAGGTAAATTTTAAAATATTTGCATCATAGTTATTAATGCGTTTTAATACGATATTATAAATATTCATTAATACAGTATTACGTATTATAAATACTTATTAATACAATATTTTTACCAATACACAGTGACTATATTTGGTTTTTCTTTTTTTAAATTAACTATATTTACAATTATTTTCTAGATATGACTAATCTCGCAAGTTTTTTTTTTTTTTTTTTGTGGTTAGTTGGCATGAGTATTGCTAAGCTTTCAAGGTGGTGTGAGTTCAATTCATGTTAAGTGCTCTTTATTTGACTGGGTTTGGATGCTGGTCTTGATGTTGCATGTTCGAGCTAGAAAGTTTTTTTTTTTTTTTTTTTTTCTTTTTTTTTTTTTTCATTAATGCACCTTGTTGTTCCCAATTCCCATTAATGAATTGACAAATTGAACCACCTAAACTGTCGATTATTGGTTTAATTTTGGTTTTCGATTTCTTGGGGCAATAAGATTGTTTGTTAGAGAAGTTTTAAAAAAACAATTTTCTAAGAGTAGTAATAGAAGAACTTTGTTTCAAAAAAGTTAGTTGGAGAAGGGTTGGGAAAGTTAAATAAGGTAAATCTTACCCTAATTCCTTCCCAGCAACTTCCTCCATTTCCTCCACCGAGTTGTTTTAGGACAATGGTTTACTTTTTTATATAACTTCTCTAAAACTTAATCTTGTTTTCATATATTTTTTTAAATTTAAATAAAAAATAATCCAAAGATGGAATACGAATAAGAGAGTTAGATCGGATCTCGTAACTTTAATTGTTAGGAACAAATATCATTAAAATATTCTATAGGATATGTTAAGTTTCTTATTTAAATATTATTCTATATTTTCATGATTTGATAGAATATTTATTAAATATTATCAAGCATTTATTAGGAGATCTTTTTAGATTTAATATTTGATGTACTATATATATTTATGGAAAATTAATGTAAAATCACAAGGTTTTATATCTTTCTCAAAATTTATCATTACTTGTCAATTTGAGCACATTTCAGCAATTAAGATAAAATGTTTGATGTTTTATCCTTTATATTTATTGAATTAAGGAGAAAATAGCTAAACATATGGTATTGATTTTCCGATTTTTTTTTTCTCTTCCAAACTTTTTTATGTTCTAATTCTGTCTAGGGTCCAAATTTTTTCTAAAGTTGGAACGATAAAGTAGCATTTTAATGCCGAGCAAAAATTAAAAAAATATATTTAAAGGACATTACTTTTTTATTTTTCCCTTTTAAATCTAGTTGTTTTAATGACTTCCTTTCAACTTTTAAATGGAAACTTTAGTGCTAAAAATAATATTAATGAGGACTAAAAAAAAACAGTATTAATGAGCATTAAATTTATGAGATGCTTAGCAATGTAGATATGTATTTAAGATTCAAATATATTAGATTCTTCATATTGTTGAATTAAGAAAATAAAATTTACGAAATGGTCACTAATGTTATGATTTTATTGTTTTGTGATAACCAGTTCAACATTATGATTACCGGTTCAATTCCGATAATTGATATTTGAGAGTAGTAGTACTCTTATTTGTATAGTTTGTGGTCCCTTCTTCCCTAACTTATACTAAAAAAAATTCTAGTTTTTTTTAACTAAACACAATTATAGTTCACTTACTCAATCAACTATTTTATTTTTAGAGCCAAACAAAATATAGCTTAATCAATATGAAGTATAGATTAATGATTTCATCTAAATCATCCACTCTCCTTATGTTTGTTGAAGTAAAATATATATATTTTACTTCATTCTCACAGTTTAAAATTCATATATAGTATTCCATCTACAATAAATCAAATCAATGGATGGAGAAAGTAGAGTTTAAGTCATAATGGCGACTTATTTAAGATTTTTGAACATTTTTATCTACTACACCAACTATTTTAACATCATCGAAACCAATCATACAAAATAAATTTCATACAAAAAAATCAAACCAAAACCATTCATTATTTATTGTAGTTCAAGCATTCTCTCTTTCCTCTTTTTTCAAACTTCAATTCATATTTAATCATAGATAAAAATTGTTATAGGGGGGTCATACTTTAATAGATTTGGAACTTTAGATTATAATTACATTTGGAGAATCAATTAAAAAAAATTAAATTATGGTTAAGGACTTCAAGATATGCTTCATTGAGAGGTATGTGGTTTGAAGACGCTCGAAAGCGCTTAAACCTATCCTTAAAAAGTATTCGGTGCCACAACCTAGAGACGGGTTAGTCGTGCCCCGAATATAGGAGGGCGAAGCTTCGATTTCTAAGTTTTCAAAAAAAAAAAAAAAAAAAAACTAAATTGAGATGCGGTTGGAATTCAAGTGTTCTAGGGATGATTAAATGATAAAAAAAAAAAAAAAAAAAAAAAAAAAAAAAAAAAAACCAAACCAAACCTCAATAGAGAGACGTGTAAAAAAATTGTAGGAAGTGAATGATTAGTAAATTTAGGAGTGTTCAACAACTTGACAACTCGAGAAATCTGAACCAACCCAGCCCAATTTGACGGATTGGGTTGGGATTAATATATTTTTGAGTTGGGTTGGGTTCAAAGTAATGAAATTTTCATGGGTTGGGTTGGGTTAAGGGTTGACCTAAAATTAACCCAACCCAACCCGACCAACCTCAATTTGTTATTTAGTTTAAAAATATTTTTTTTGTACCTATGACATAATTATTATATTATTTAATTATTTAGATTATATGTATATTTATTTTATTCTATTATTATTGTTAGACTTTTTATTTTTCAATATATTTAAAAATAATAATTGAGTCTTTACATGATCATGATAAAAATATAAACTAAATTATGTCATGTATTTTTTTTAGCTTTAATAATCTAGTTTTTTATTGAATTCGAATTATATCATCTATTTTTTGTTGTTTTAACTATCTATTTGTTTTATGTTATATAGTTGAGATCTTCTGTATGAACCATGATAATAGTACTAATAGTGGGTGACATTTTGATTGAATGTTTTGCATATTGAATATTTATATCATTTCATTAACTTTGATATGATAATAATTAAATATTGTATTTTGTTTATGTATGAGGTATGACTAATTTGATATATATATTTGCAATGTATTAATGAACTCGATGACTCAACCCAACCCGATCCAAAAATACAAGTTAGATTGGGTTGTCTCTTTAATTAAATTAGATTAAGTTGAAAAAATGACCAATTTAAAATTTTAGCTTGGGTTGAAAACCTCATCAACCCAATGCTAGGTAACCCATGTTCACTTCTAAGTAAATTAGTTTATGGTGACACACAAAAAAAAAAAAAAGAAAAAAAAAATCAAAATGTGAATTGAATGATTATTTATTTGAAATCTTATCTTTCTAATTATTAGATATTTTGAGTCAAGCATTCATGTGAAGCCCTTATCAAATCAAAAAACAGTCAAATTCCATTATTTTTTGTATGGATAATAATTCGTGCGTATGTAGTATAAATATGTATTTTATATTATAGTTCAATAAATTAAATATCCATTTCAAAAAAAAAAAAAAATTTAATTAATTAAATATCAAAAGAATTAATGACTTGTTTGTGTGGAAACTTTCCCATATTCCTAAAATAGCACTATGATATTGAAAAAAAAAAAGTTACTCCTAAATCAGTTTCATTGGGAAATGAAAAAAGAGAAATAAAAAAGAGAGCGTGAGCCAAATTCTTCTTATCCTCGTCAAACAAAACACAAACTCTTCATCAGATCACCTTTTTTTTTTTTTTTTTTTAATTTATTTAAGGGATGCTTGGGCCACCAAAAATAAGGAGATAATAGAAATGAGAACGATTTTCAGTAATTGGGAATCATTTCTCTCATAATCACGTCTTCTAAAAATTACTTTTTTATTCTCTTTTCAACAATTTTTTATATATCACATCACTATTTTTCATTCACATCATTTTCGTTATTTTATTTTTCTTATAATAATTTCTTTCACCAAAAACACAAATAATCATTCTCTTCGTAATTATTACCTTCACCTTAAATATAAATAATCATTCACTTCATAATCATTCTCCTCTTCATTCTCATTCTCCACTTAATCATTAGAACTCTTCCTACTCCAAACACACCCTAAAAAAATATTCAGGGTAGAACATGGATTCATTATTGAATATTCTGGAATTATTCATTCACCTCTAAGAAAATCCATTTTTTCGGAGTATATATACTTATTGATAATTTTATTTTTAAATTTGTTTGTTATGGTTTATGGGTAAAATTAAAGAGAAATAAAGTGAAAAAGTGCTCTAAAAAGGTGCCAAGATCCCATTATCTTTCCAATAAGATTATTTTATACAATTTTCTTCTCTCTCTCTTTGAAGGCACTAGGGCTTCAAATTATCTTACATTTCTCACTTCAGCTAAGTGTTTAAGATTAAATAGTGCATGGATCGATGTTAATGAAAATGTATCTATTACAACAATAATTCAACTAACATAAGCGATCGTGAAGGAGGCTATAGATTTGAGTTGTTAAACTCAAAAAGAAAATGTTAGTAAAAATGTCAATGGTTATTGAATTTTATGTTTAATAAAATTTCAAGCTTTCAATATTATGTTTAGTAGACCCCTGAATTTTAATTAATATTGTATAGACTAAATACCTACTAAAACACAAAACTCAACAATTGAATTGACTATTAAATATTTGAGTACATTATAAGTTTGATGTCTATAGTTTGAAAAAAATTAAAGTTTAATTTATATGATTTTAAAAAATTAGAATTTAATCTTATTATGATAGGGACTAAATTCTAGTTTATAAAATCAAACAGACTAAATTATAACTTTCTTCAAACAATAAAAACTATATTTAGTTTTGTAAAGTGAATTACACAAAGTTCATTATATAACTTTATTAAAAGGTTTTTTCTTTGGGTACAAATTGACAATTTTTTCTAGCCAAAATGAAATGTGATAACATTCTGGAATTCTGGTTACGCTACACTAATTGAAAGTTAAATCAATAACATATTAGACACAAAACTGAAAAATTATAATTACATATATCAATTGTTTAAGACTTATTTGACAGTTTTTAAAGTTTAAGATCTTACCAATTGAAACGAAAGATTGATGGCGTGTTGATTTTATTATTTGATGATAATTCAATTTAACACAACAGTGACATGTTTGATCTTAAAAATTGGTATTCAACATCGTTTTGTAAAATCAATTCCATGTTTGATATGCCCACACATTTAAATGTTTTTCGATGCAATTTCCATGATATTCAAAACGAAAGTGAAAATCTTTGAAGGTGTTTGTTTGTCATATTTAAGGAGGATTTAGATGAAGGATTCGAAAACCTACATTTAAATGAGTTTTTACTAATTCCTTATTTTTTTACTTTAAAAATAACTCCTCATTTATAACCATTCAATTCTAATCATTCATTTATAATAACTCAATCATTCATTTTAAATCAACCAAAATAACTTATTTTTAACTACTCATTTTTAATCATTCTTTTTTTAAATGCTCAAAATAACTTTTAATTTTAAATTTACATCAAAATAAGGTTTTGGCTACAATTCTCAATTTTTAACTACTCAAAATAATTCTTCAAGCTAAACGTTCCTTAAATATGGTAAACAAACACCCCTGTTACAATTATTTTTCTCACTTTTGTTTCTTCCCCACTCTAAATAAGTTTTTTTCTTCGTATTTTCACCCTCCTTATAACCTAAGCAAAAAGGCGTTATCCATTGTTATTTTTAAAAATACGAGCACATCTTTTGTTTTGGCCACAAAAAGAGGACTACCCGTACAACAAATTAATTCTCATTAAAGAGTTTATTATAAAAGAAAAATTAAGAATAAAAAAAAGTTTCTAATGAACCCAACCCTAAACCCACATGTACTTTTCTAACCCCACTTGCAATTTGGAAAAAAAAAAGTATTCATTATTGAAAGTGTACGTAGGAAACCCAAAAAGACAGTGAAAATGATGGTTAAAAGACTAGTCATTCTGACTCAAACATTTTGGAAAAAAAAAAGAAGCTTTTTTTCTCTCTCTTTCTCATACGTGGTTGCATGTACTTTAGTCATATGGATACAACTAAACAATTTGGAGGCACTCGGGTTTGAATGAGAGCTTGTAGGCCATTCTTTTCAATTCGTTTGGTTGAAATTGTTTCTATGAAATTTATTATTATGAATTATGAATTATATGATATTTATGAGTTTTTTTTTTAATAAAATATAATATATTTTTATTTGTTTATCATTTTATATCACAATTTTTTCAATTAAAATTGAGACTTTCTTTATTAATGCAAAATTGATTATGAAATTACCATTAATTTTAAATAACAATAACATATTTTTAAAATGTGAAATTGATTATAAAATTGTCAGTTAATTTTAATTTACAAAACATGTTTTTAAAATAGGTAATTAATTATGAAATTATAGTTAATTTTAAATACTAGAAAACCTATTTTCTAGCATGATATTTAGTGAATTAAAAGAAATATATTTTTGAAAAATTTGTAAAGAAATTGAAATTTTGAGAAAAAAACAAAACAAAATATATTACTTGCCACGTGGCAAGGTGCTGATGTACAACAGCTCAGGAACAGCTCAAAAAAGAAAGAAGAAGAGGAGTGGTTGACGGCTCCTCCACAACTCCTCCAAACGACCCCTTGAATCTTAGAACTAAAAAAGGAAAATAGTCGTTGAGTATAAAATATGGATAAATTATAAATTTAGCTTCTATCATAAGTTAGAATTTTAAATTTTAAAATTTACTCTATATGATTTTAAGAACTAGAATTTAATTTTTATAATTTTAAAATTTAGAATTTAATTTACATGATTTGATAAAATTTAAAAAATAGTTCATGACATTTATAAATATCGACAAATTAAATATATGAAAAGTTAGCTATTCATGTATTAAATAATGACGGTGTGAGTTAAGTGATTAATTGAAGAAAAAACTAACATCTTTTACATGTACAAAGTCACCTACATGCATTTAATTTGTCAACAATTATGAACTATAACGACTATTTTTTAGTTTTTAAAGAACTATAGATACAAAATTTTTGTTTTTAAAATTATATGGGGATTAAATTTTAACTTTGTCCAGACTATAAGGACTAAATTCTAAATTTAATCATAGAGATTAAATTCTAACTTCATCAAATCATAGGATTAACTGTGTACTTTACCCTTAAAATAATAATGGAAGAGACAACATTATTAAATGTACCTTAACTAAAAGAAGTACAGCTTATGGATATTATGTATGATCCAGAAACCAAGAGATTAAATGTTCAATTTTCCTATCTTATTGAATTAAAAAAAAAACATACTCTATGTTTTGTATAAAAAAGGGGAAAAACATACTCTTTTTTTTAAAAAAAAAATTTATAATCAAACTTCATTAATTAAACAACCATCAACAATAAGAGATTCCCCCTCCAAAAAGTATTCTCTTCCTGAATAGAAAAGGAAAAGGAATAACCAACTACAAGATCTACAACAATGAGAGAACCTAAATCCCTTGAAGAGGAGCTAAAATATCTAATGTCAACAACAACATTGTTAAATTCAGAAAGATTTGAAGAGTCATGAGCACAATCACCTTTTAAAAGATTCCACCAAGATTAAAAGAAACTGTTGGAAACGAGCATTAAGAATAAGTTGAAGACCTTCCCTAGTCGTCATAATCTTCTCCCATTCCACCTAGTAATCACTGAATTTCTACTACCATCCCTAATAATCTAACCAATATAATATTCCCTTTGGTGCTCGAAAAATATTGTACTGATGCATCAACGTTCAACTTCCAACGTAACACTCATGAGGGGTCGGATTTCATCTATCAATCTTCTCCTCCCTTATAAGAGTACTTCGTTTTTGAGTTCATGAAGAAAGAAACAATGAATGTCAATGGCCTTATGTTAGAGGGAGCCTGACCCTAATGGAATGGGCTGCTGGTTTCAGTTCTAAAGGGTAAGTTTCTTTTTCATTATTTTTTCTTTTTCAATGACACACACACTACCATACCACTTTTTCTTTTGCTCTTCTTATCCACTCACAAAATCATCAAATTCCAAATTCAAAATTTCAATAATGAATTATTAAACCACCCGCTGGCTATTTATTTAATTTTTAATATTTTGAATTATATAGTTTGAGGTTACTTTATTTCACTAAAAAAATAGAACGCACAATTTGAAGATTAAACAATTGAAAAATAACATTATTAATAGAAGTTAAACCTAAATAAATAAAGAGATAATTGACTAAAATTAAATATTAAATGAAACGACTTTTACATTCTTTTTATGGGTAGAAAAAATCAAAACATAAAAATATCTTGATTGTAGGGTTTGATAAATTCATAGTCTATCTTATTTATTAAATTGTTACACCGTATAGATAATTTCAGTAACTTATAGAGAAAATTTGGTTCATAATTTTGTAAGACCCTGTTCTGTGCCCACATGAATAATTAATATGGCCCCAAAGTTTTGGCCTCAATAAACACACTTTTTACCAACCTATGTGTATCATATTTTAAGCCATAAATCACATGTGAATTGATCTGTATTGATGATCAGAAAACTATGATGCAGACATCATCATGACTTTGGATTCTTTTTTCTTTTCATGATAATTATTTGATTCCTTTATTTCATTTTTAGAGAGAGAAAGAGAGGGTACCCTCTCCTATATTTTTACTTACAAATTTAAAGAGAGATAAATTGTGCCATTAGTGTTTTGCTATGATATGTGCCATAGTTCAATTTGCAATAATGATGGTGAATAATGATGGTGTGTGGATCCTCCACTTTACTAATTATTATGTATTTATTGAATTCAAATTTCTTCTACTCTCATTTTAAGACTATTGGATGAGAGTTTCCACTTTCCATTATGATTGTCTAGCTTCTATTTGTTGATTTTTTTTTTTTTGAGTACATATCAGGGAAGGAAGACAAATACCGATTTTCAGGATCGAACCTATGACACTGGTGTTGAACTGGTTTACAATCAAATAATGAAACCATTGAATAGAAAAATATACAAAATTTGATATAGTTTTGGTAAATGGTTATAAAAGAAATCCATGCAAATGGTAAGAAGTAGGGACTGAATTAAAAGAAATCAAGATTATTATATAATTGAAACCTACATACCCCACATATGTTTTCAAAAAATAAAAAATAAATAAATAAATAAAAACCTACCCAATATAGAAAACCACTTTCTTTAAACCGACCAAAAAACTCTTATACTAATAATCACTACGAAAAAAGGTCTTCTTAGTATTATCATGTGATGCATAAAATTAGAATAAGTATAGGAATGAATCGTAATTACTTGTAAATTAATTGGATTAGAAGAAGATATTGTTAGAGTAATTACCAATTAGATGAGTAGTATAACATTTGTATTAGATTCATATTAGCTACTTTGCGTTTTTTTTTTTTTTTTTTTTTTGAGAAAAGCTACTTTGTGTTCTAGTCATATTGTGTAAGGCCTATTAGTTTCAATAAGTTTACATTATGTTATTTATTGTGCATATATAGAATGTGTTGTTAGAGTTGTAAGATGTGACACTCTGTTCCTCCACCATTTTCTTCTAATGAACTCTTCTCAACACTTCAATGGAGTAATCTTCTTTACCTCACTTCTCAAACTCTCAATAATCTATTAGATATATAAGTGTAGTTAAAAAAAGATTTAATTTGTAGTTACTACTTATAATTAAGTATACATTTATTTTCATTGTTCAATCATAGAAATTTCAATAGTTAAGCATTCTTTGTTTGGATCAATTCTTTGTTAGTTGACCTCATAATTATTTTTAAATTTTAATTTTTATGAAACATGTAAGTAAGAACAAAATATGATGATATGATGACATGATTTAATGTTGGCCAATGAAGAGAGTCTTCACTTTTAGAACCAGTTCAAGACAAATAAGTAGGTGTGACGCTAGGGACCTCTATTTAGTGGTGTTAGGGTATATGATTCTATTTTAAGTGGAACAATTATGTCGTATATGAGCCTCATATTTCTCCGTGATAGTTGGAAGAGTGGAGAGTCGAGCGTGATTTACAAGGGTGGATTTAGTTGTTGGATGACTGGGAGGTGTTTTAACGTGACTAGTACGATGATTAGCGAGAGAAAAGTCATTCAAGTAGTAAGCATATGTGTTGGAAAGTACAATTGAGAGTGAATACCCCTAGGTACACAGGTTCTAGTAAGTTAGTAACCATAGTTGTAGGGTGATTAGTAGAACTTAGAGCGTGGCCAGTCGTGAGTGGTAGTATAACAGTTTGCTCTATGTGGTCAGGACCTAGGATGGATTTTCCTGGAGTGACGTGTAGCCAGTGAGAATACTGCTCTAGTAGTATGATGTACATTAGTGGTATATTCTAGTGTGGTATGTTATATGCTTGCTTTGATGGTGTGGGGTGTCTTACCAAATTGGTTTGGGCACTCTTCCTAGTCAAAAGATATGGTTGGTAACTAGTTTCCAATTGGTATAGGAGGAATGTACTTCTAGGTCCTATATGCAGATATGTTTTAAGATTTAGTTGAAGAGCCTAGTGAGTAGAAAGTTGTACTCTATAGTGGAATACGTGATATGCAAGTCAGATATGATGGTGTACGGTAAGTAGTAGACAATCGATAGATGTCGAGTACCATGGACAAAGTTGATCCATGTTTGAGAGTTACTAGTATGACTTTTTAGCTTATGCTAATGAATTGTAATTTACCGCACAGAAAAATTACTTACTTGTATGTATATAATCACTCTTTGCTATAATGTTAACTCCGACAAATTTCTTTAAGGCTGAGGTGACGAGAATTGGTCGTGATCGATGGAGCTTAGGGAGGCGATAGTTAAACCAGAGACTCGAAATTTTGATTTCAAATTGTTATCTTTTAGCTGTTGTTATAGTGAGTTACATACGTTAAAGTTTTTTAGGTGTTACAATTTTTTCAAATGACCACAAATTTAATAGGCCTCAGCAGATATGGAAGAAAGCTACTTTATCTACAGTCGAATGGTGATCTAGATCTAATTTATTTAAAAATTATCGTGCAACTAACATTGCTTCAAATTGGAAAGTTTTTGTTGGAATCTGCTCGCCTCTTGCAAGCTTTTCTATCAATATATTAATATTTAAAAAAAAAACAAAAATCATAATGAGTAATTTTCACGTTTTAAAAATAAAATAGTCGTTTCTATGTTCTATTATAAACCAATTAGTGGAAAAAAGCTCAAATTAGAAACGTCATAAAGTTGATAATGAACATTTTTTGTAAGTAATAACGAACATTTTTAAATTAGACATCTATTGAAGTGAATTTAAATTAAGTCAAAATCAACCTATATCAATATAATATTTTAGTTAATTTAAATAATTTTAAAATGAGAAACTGAAAAAGTATAAGAGGTTTAATATCATATTATAATATAATTCATAAGGATTAACCCAATAAATTAGTGGTTTAAAAAAAAACCCAATAAATTAGTAATTGGTCAACGAGATTCAACTTTTTGTGAACTTTGAATATGCATCATATGCATTCATGATGTGTTCCTATCAATTGCATGTGGGGTTTTATTTTTCCCACTTTTTTTAATTGCATGTGGGTTAATTGATAGTTCAAGGGAAAAAGTGTATTATTAATTGAAATTTCTCAAAAAGTGATCTCATCATGATTAATTTTGGTAGGGCCAATCATACTTTGATTTTGATGTTTTCAACTTTATCTTATTTTAAGATGTTCTTACATGTAAGGTAGTTTTTAAATATGTCTACTGGTAAAAATATGTCTACTTGTTAAAATAAAAAAGAAAAACAAATTCATGGATAGAACTATTTCGTTTTAAGTGATGGGAGTTTTATTTTTTATTTTTTTATAATCATAAATTTAGAAGTTGCAAATTCAAGTCACAATTACTTTTTTTTTTCTCTTTAAAACGAGTAACATTGTGTGGAGGTTTGAATTCAAGACAATGTATTTGGATATGATTATATTAGTTCACTATAAAATTTAAAAGGTAAAAAATTAATACATCATGATATATTTGATATAATCTTTTAATTTATTTAATATTCTTAATCTATTACCTAATAGTTTTCTATTTATTTAAAAAAAAAATTAAAAAAATCATAATTTCGCTCTCTTATCCTCAGAACTTGCTATGTTCTTATATTAAATGGTTTTCCATCTTGACAACAAGCCCAACCAAAACTAACAAGTGATACAAGTCAAAAAATAAATAAATTATAAACATAATTGAAAAATAATTATAAAGAACATGTTAATAGAGAACATGTACGTAAATGCTCTTCTCTAATCATCTTAAGTTTGAAATTTAGTACATGTATTTTATTTTTTATTATTATTATTTTTTAATATAGATTCATGAGCTATAGTCTGAGTTCTAAAGAAAAAATATAAGATAAACTTAACTCTTGACAACTTAATCCAACTAAAAAATATATGGATCGAATTTGTTTGGGTGACTTTAATACATAAAGGTGGACGAATTAATGAATTTATCAACCTAAATATTGAGTTGATAAAAAAAAAACCATCTTAATTTAATTCAAGCGGCATTATGTACATCCTAAGTGGAAATACACAAATAAAGATATATAAGTAAATGAGAAGCAATAAAAAGAAATGTGACAAAACTAACCTCCTTAATCAACTTGTAAAATCAGAAATGAATAAGATATCAAACAAAGTGTAAATCTTCCCAACAAAAATAAAAATAAAAGAAAAAGATTCTATTCTATTCTGTTCTATCCGATTTTCATGTTAACTTTAATAAAGAAAATTTCCTAAAAAGGATAGAGAACAAGTAGATGAAATTGAGGAAAACCAGAAAAGATAGTAAAGTGGAGTGAAAATATGGGGTGTAATTAAGTTGGAGATAAAATTTTCAGAGGGACTTTATAGTAAAAGTGTGTGGTCTATAAAAAATATGAGCATACCTTGGGTTCTTTGCCTTTTGATTATAATTTGTATGGGATAAATATTGTTTTGGTGGTTAAACTTTGAAATTTTTTTCATAGGTGTTGAGATTTGTTCCATTTTGATTCCCATAAAAAAAAAAAAAAAAAACTTTAAAATTGATCCTTAAAAAAATAATGTTTATTTTTCTTTTAAAAGTTACTATTTTTCTCTATAACTTTGTGAATATGTTTAAATGATATCTTTAATTGTATTAAAATTATTAATATTATTAACTAATTTCGATTAATATTAATTCACCGACTAAAAATTACACTTTTAAAAGTCCAAAAATTAAAATAGAACAAACTTCAAAATTTAAGACCAATTAATATTTTACTCATATATATTATGTTTATTTTAAAGTTTATATTATTTTCATTTTTTTAATCGGTAAATATTCAATTTTAATTTTTATATTTAAATAAAATTAAAATTAATAAAAATCTTATATTAATTTTTCATATATAAAATTTTAAAATAGGTTAACTACTTTTGTCCTTTTATATGGAACTGGTTAATATTATTGAAACAATTTGATTAAAATTAATTTCAAATTTATTATAGTAACAAAATAAAATAATCTTTAAAATAGATCAAATTGATATTTTAATCTAAAGAATAATTTGAGTTTTTTTAATTTTAATTAAATTTCTCCTATATTTAAAAGAAAAAAAAAAAAAAAAAAACAATTTGGTACCAAACTAGGGGTGAGAGTAACTTGAATAGATGCCTAAATTGGAATAATAGTATTACAAATGTGAAAATAAGACATATTTTATGACAATTATATATATATATATATATATATATCTAAAAAGTGGATAAAGGGTTAAATTCCAAAAATCTCCTCTCATACCTAATAAATATCATACCAAATATTTAGAGAATATAAATATGAGATCTAACAAATATTATAGAATATTTTAATGATATTTATTTTAACTCTCTCATAAATGGGAGTATGTAACATGTGATTAACTTGAAAACAAAATTATTATGCATGCCGCAATCATGAATGCTACATATATTGTCGATCACATTCTCGAATTGATATATTACAAATAATATGTTGAATACGATGCTTTATTGCTTTAAATGATTCGCGCGAATTTCACAAATTGTCAAATTATCATCAATTATGCCATCAAACAGAATAATTCGCTAATATAATGCTTTATTGCACCACTCACGAATCTCGTGGATTTCACGAACTGTCAAACTGTCATTGATCACGTCGACGACCATAATAGCAAATAAGATGTTGAAAATGCACTATACGAATCGCGTGAATTTCACGAATCATCAAATAATTCATACTGACAATACACATTATCTGATCTATACATAATCATCCTCTATACAGAGAGACTTTGATACTATGATAAAACCATGATAAAGTTTGAAAAAGGCTTGACTCTCATACCATGATAAATTTTGAGAAAACATAAACATTCTAGTTTTTCATTGCACAAATATATTATATCAAATGCTAGTAGATCTTTTCACAAATTATAGAAAATACTAACAAATCTTTAGATAATATATTAATAATATTCAAATACTAAATCTAACCAATTTTAGAAAATATATATTTATTCCTAACCACTCATAATGTAAATAATAGCTCAATGGATGTAGGTTTTTGCCATGGTTAAAAAAAAACATAAATTCGAATTCCGCCTAAATGCCTCATAACAAGTGTCCATTTTTTAACACTTTAGCTAAGTTGAAGTTTATGTGAAATATAAAATGTCCATTTCGAAAAAAAATAAAAGTTTATATCGATATAGTTCAATTAATTGACCCTATAGAAAATAAAGGAGAAAAATTACTAGTTCAGATAAGATGACAATAATTTATATTGATATGAGATATTTTAAATAATAATAAAATATAAAAACATAAACATTTATATACAAAGTAAATAATATCATACAAATATAAAAGATGGTGTGTATGATACTTTGTCTTTAAAGTTTATGCGAAATTGAACTCAAAACACATCAATGATGTGATGTCAATAAGATGTTCCAAAGATGGTCAATTACCATATAATTATGAGTTAGGATATTGTGCCGATTTTCAAATTAAATGCGTAACTTAAGTTCACTTTCAAATTAAATGTGCTTTCATAATTATTTGGTTTTGTTATTTTAAGTGGTTTGAATTTTTTACAGTTTCTTTACAACTTTTTTTTTTTTGGTTAACAACGTTTGAGAAAAGAAATTTAAATATATAATCTTTTTCGTTATTAAGTTTTTTTTTTTTTTGAAAACATTTTCGTTTCTTTCCAAATTCCAAAAAAGAAAAAACAAGCTTTTAAAAATATTTAAGTTTCTTTTCAGTTTTTCCCCAAAATTAAACTTGAATTTTAAAAATATTTGTAAAAAAATAGGTGACTAAACAAAGAAATTTAGGGATCAAAAGTAATATTTATAAAATTTATTTTCAGAAACCGAATAATTATAAAAAAAAATGTGTCTTATTGAATAAGGTTACCAACCATGCCTAATTACCTCCCCTATAACTTTGTTAACATGAGGATACATTAATGTCGTTTTCTTGTGGGCACTTTCAGACATTTGTTTAATTATAAATAAAGAAAAATAAATAGTGAAAGATCTAATTGTAGTTTTAATGAAGTTGGATATTTGTCTAACCCAAATTTTTTTGGTTACTAAGATTCGTTTGAAAATTATTTTGTTTTTTTTTTTTTTTTTTTTTTAAATTTAATCCTACAACTATTTTACTATGTATTTTTTCTTATTTGGATATCTACATTTTCCCTATATTTTTAGACACCAAATCAAAATTTAGAAAGAAAAAAAAGTAGCTTCCATAGCATTCATATACTTTCTTAAGGAAAGATGAACATATTGTAGGAAAGATAAAATACATTATAAAAAGTTTAAGTAAGAATAAACTTAAATTTCAAAAACCAAAAAACAAAAAATTAAATGATTATCAAATAGAGCCTAAATTATACATCGAAATTCTACTCTCTTTTTTTTTGGCGAGTTGCTAGTTGTTATTATAGTCTCCTTTTTAGGATGTACACTTAAATTTCATTGAAATAATCGGATAATTGATTTCACTAAAAAAAAATTTCTTGGCAAGCTGTTTTATTTTTATTTTTATTATTATTATTATTATTATAAGATGCAGGCTTAAATTCCATATAAAGTTTCATTGAAAGAAAAATGTTCGTAATTTCAACAAAAAAAAAAAAAAAAGTTCGTCTATTTTCATGAAAAGGATTAAAAATAAAAAGAACTATTAATGTCATTGATTTTTTTTTTTTTTTTTGCTCTATCTTATTAATTGATTAACCACAAAAAAGGAACCAAAAAAATAGTCATTCATCAATCAATTCTTAATAAAAACAAAGTTTGGAGAATGGAAAACAAGTAGTTTTGTGAAATAAAGATACGTGAAAAGGAATATGACATATATATGTTTATGACAAATATCGTACACGTTTTCAATAGCCAAATATTATAAAACTATCGTTCAATAAAATAATTAGTACTCATAATCTAATTCAAACATTAACAACATTTCCAAATAATTAAAAAGTAAATATTGCAATATAATATACAACCTTGAGTTATGATCATGAAACAAGGGAAGAATTTTCATTTTCAAATTTATATTAGAAAATTATGTAATTAATATTTTTCTTTTCTTTTTTTAATTTTAGATTCAAGCATCTCTAAAGGATTAAAAGATTTGAACAATAAACTTTGTGATTACTAATACATTAAAATGTCCATAAGTTATTGCTTTCGTTGACTTTCAAAGGTTCATAATTAGTAGTCAAGCCTTCCATATGTAGAATTTTTTAACTCATGACTTTCTAAACTTGCAAACCCTAAACATAATTTAAAAATAAAAACCAAACTTTATATTGGAATACTAACAATGAAACACTAACAATATTCATATGTTTGAACAATAAATATATTTCCTCAAGTTTATTGAATTAAAGAAAGAAAGAAAATGGTAGTAGATCTAATTATAGTTTGAATGAAATAATTATAAGTTTCAATTTTTGCTTTTTTAAAAAATAAATCAAGTCGTTAGCTATTATAGTTTTCTTTATAGCATGTACGTTTAAATTCCATATGAAATATTCGAATCATTTCATTTCATTTCGCTTAAAAATAACTATTTTTGGCTAGCTACTAAGTTTCCTTTTATAGGATGTAGGTTTAAATTTCAAATGAAATAGTCAAATAAATATTATTTCATTGAAAAAAATAGTTTTCCTATTTTTTATAAAGGGATCAAAAGTCTTTTTATATCATTGAAATTTTGTTCTACCTTATTAATTAACCATAAATGGAAGAAAAAAAGCCCACTAGCAATGCACCACTCAATTCTTTAAGTAGAGTTTAGAAAACTAACAACTTTTGAGAGGTTTAAGATTTGGATATTTTTTTGGTACAACAATATTTAATTGATAAAAAATACATATCAGCTATTGTTTAGATAAATGTACTTAAATAGTAATCTGTTAAAGTTTGTCACATTCAACTTTAAATAAAAAAATTCTCACTTAAAATATGGTTGGATTAAAATGTCAAATGTAGACCTCATATGTTATCGAATTGAATACGATTAGATTAAAACGTGACTACTCCTTTCACTTCAAATTAATTTTTAAATGGATGTTCACACTCATTTAAATTTTCGAACGTATCAAATTCAAACTTAAATATCGAACCCGAGGCAAGGTCTTGATAGTGAATGATAGCAAAGAAGAAACTTCTCAGCTAGCTGGTTAAGGTTTCTCCAAACACAGCCATGCTAAGCTCTCCGCATTGGGCGCAAATGGAATATCATTGGACATCATCATTTCAAATAGTTCGATTCTTTCATGTTTGAAATTGACATCGACATAAAGCTCCACCAATGGCTACCGCACTGGCCTAAAACAACATTAATTGATCGATTATGAATAAACGAAACAACAATAAAGAATTAAAGAAAAATATGAGACAAATAATACAGAGAATTAGTTACGTCTATAAATAGAAAAGATAATTGTTTTAATTAAGAAGATAAGAATACAAATAGTTGATCAAACGAGATTAAAATTTTAAGAGAATTTATATAGTACATTCTCATAAAATCTAGTACAACATTTGATCAAAATACATAAAAGTTCAATATGAAAATATAAATCTAATGACATATTTTGACCGGTAACCAAAGAGTTACAATAGTTCAAAAGTATTTCAATATGTTTGATGAAAAATGCTTGACTGAAAATGGGCTTTTTTTATTTCCTTTATTTTGTCTAGTTTTGATGGCTGAGGTGCAAGTGTGGGATGGGGATTGAATATTTATAGTGTTTGCAGTTTTTTTTTTTGTTTGTGGATTTGGTGTATTTTGAAAACAACTTTTTTTCTATGTAAGTTTGGTCCTTGACAAATAAATATAGTTAAAATGACGAAGGTATTCGGGAGATAATTGAGATGTAAGTAAATTGACCCATATATTCGAAGATATAAAAAAAATTGCAAATTTGGCTTTCGAGCTTTCATATGTTTGTGTCAATCAGGCCATTAAACTTTAAAAATATTTAGATAGATTCCTTAACTTTTAATTTTGTGGTTTTGGAATATTAAAAGACGTTTAGTAATCTTTAAATTATCAATTTTGATCATAATAAGCTTTTAAGCTTTCATTTTTGTGTCTAATAGGTTATTGATTTATTTGATATTTTGGAAATTTACGAATCTATTATATACAAAATCGAAAGTTTAATATTTTATTTGACACAACATTTAATTTCATGTCTAATAGAGTCATTGATTTAAAAAAAAGTTATATACATCAAAGACTCATTGACACACCAACGAAAGTTTAGAGAGAACTATTAGATACAAACATAAATGTTTATAACTAAAATTTTAATTTTATATATATATATATATAGTATGAAGATTTGAACAAATTGGTTGCATGGACACGATGTTTTCCCAGTATTTGTTTGGTGTTTTTTTAGTTCAATAATAAATTAGATTTTGTGACGAACTTCACTTTAACCTTACCTTTTTGCATATCCCAGACCTCATCATCTTGTGAACTTTGGATTTGTTTAGTTAAATAATAATATTTAGAATTGGTAAATTCAAACCTTAACTACTTATTTTAAAGATATAAATAAATATCAATTATTACTGAACTAAACCAACTTGCTATAATCTTTGGATTTTTTATTTGATATACATGGACTTTGGATTTGGTATTCTTAATCAACAATTTTTTTATAATAACTATATATATATA